>JAGIQG010000030.1:36373571-36661808 GCA_024679065.1 Sphyrna mokarran
AAAAAACTTCCCACACAGTTTTATTATTAGGTTAGAGGAGGGGGGAGGGTGGGATACTCTACCTGTGTAGAGTATCGGGTTTCCTCTCTGGACCAATTTATAGAGACAGAAAACTACAACTACCGGCAGCCTCCTAGTGACGACTTCCGGTTTCTAGTTAGTTTAAATAAAAACGGCAAAAAACTACCCCCTCTCACTATTTTAAACAAAGAGAAAAGTTAAAAAAGTACTTAACACACGAACTTCACGCTTTCCCAAATCGCTGCCTCTCCGTGCTGCTCCAAGGGAACAATTTAGCTAATTGGATTAGGAATTGGCTAGCTGATAGAAGACAGAGGGTGGTGGTTGATGGAAATTATTCATCATGGAATTCGGTTACAAGTGGTGTACCTCAGGGATCTGTTTTGGGGCCCCTGCTGTTTGTAATTTTTATAAATGATCTGGATGAGGGTATTGAAGGATGGATTAGTAAATTTGCAGATGACACCAAAGTCGGAGGAGTGGTAGATAGTGAAGAGGGGTGTTATAGTTTGCAGAGAGACTTGGACAAGTTGCAGAGCTGGGCCGAGAGGTGGCAAATGGAGTTTAATGTGGAAAAGTGTGAGGTAATTCACTTTGGCAGGAATAACAAATGTGTAGAGTATAGGGCTAATGGTAGGACTCTTAATAGTGTTGAAGAACAGAGGGATCTTGGTGTATATGTGCATAGATCCCTGAAAGTTGGCAATCAAGTCGATAAGGTTGTTAAGAAGGCATATGGAGTCTTAGCTTTTATTTGTAGGGGGATTGAATTTCGGAGCCGCAATGTCATGTTGCAACTGTACAAAACTCTAGTGCGGCCGCACTTGGAGTATTGTGTACAGTTCTGGTCCCCACATTATAAGAAAGATGTGGAGGCATTGGAGAGGGTACAGAGGAGGTTTACCAGGATGTTGCCTGGTATGGAGGGCAGGTCTTATGAAGAGAGGCTGAGGGATTTGAGGTTGTTTTCGTTAGAAGGCGGCTAAGAGGAGACCTTATTGAAACATATAAGATGATTAGAGGTTTAGATAGGGTGGACAGTGATAGCCTTTTTCCTAGGATGGAGAAAGCTAGCACGAGGGGACATAGCTTTAAATTAAGGGGTGGTAGTTATAGGACGGATGTCAGAGGTAGGTTCTTTACCAAGAGGGTGGTAAGGGTATGGAATGCCCTGCCTGCGGCAGTTGTAGATGCGCCAAGTTTGGTGGCGTTTAAGAGGTTAGTAGATAAGTTTATGGATAAAAGGGAATGGTTTAGGTTAGAGGGTCATTGCTTTTTCTTAATTGGTCAGCACAACATCAAAGGCCAAGAGGCCTGTTCTGCGCTGTAATGTTCTAAGGTAAGTTGAGGGAGCTGGGACTCTTCTCCCTGGAGAGATGAAGATTGAAAGGTGACCTGAAAGAGGTTTATAAAAGGTTGAGAGGTATAGATAGGGTGGATTCTTGGAGGCTATTTCCTAGGGCTGAAATGGTTGCTACAAGAGGACATATGTTTAAGGTGCTGAGGAGCAAGTACAGAGGAGATGATAGAGGTAAGTTTTTCACTCAGTGTTGAGAGAATAGAAGCAGCTGCCATCAGTGATGGTAGAAGCAAACTCACTGGGATCTTTAAGAGACTTCTGAATGAGTACATGGGATTGAGAGTTAGATAGTTCTATGGCCTGGTAGGTACTGACATGATCCACACAACTTGTGGGCCAAAGGGCCTGTTTGTTCTGTAGTGTTCTATGTTCCATATAAACACTGGGAACCTCTGACCCAGATTCTGGTTTCACACCTCAAACTCAGTTACCAATTAACCTGACTCTTGCTAACATTACATCCATTACTGTAGTTTCTTTTTTGATTTGTGACCCCAGGTCTCATTTCTTCATAGTTAGTCTGCACCAATCAGCTTCACAAGTATTGTCATCAAGGACTCTTGGCAGAAAAACACAACAGCTAGGAAGCAGGACAATCATGGATTATTTTTCCCCCCTTACTCCTACTTTCTTATCCATATCTCAATATGGATTGATTTCTTGAGACCAAATATTTGCCAATCCCAGCTCCAGTCAGAGATGGAGCAGCCACAGCATTCTATGTGGGGAATTCCAAAGCTTCACAACCCTTGATGGAATTTCACCTAATCTCAATCCCTTATCCTGAGACTGTATATATTCATTAAGAAATGGAAGCATCCTTTCATTATCCATCCTGTCAAGCCCCTTCAAAATCTTGTAGGTTTCAGTGAGATTGTCATTCACACCAGAGTGTAAGAGCCCCAATTTACTCCATCCCTCATCCCAGGGAGGAATCCACTGAACTTTCCCTATACCGTCCTTCTAATACAAGTACATCCTTTATGTGGACACCAAAACTGCATACAGTATTGCAGTTATGGTCTCAAAGCCCAGTATTCCTGCAGTAGGACTTATACACGAGTGAATACAAACTTACACTCACATTCTACCATTTGTGTATTCAACAAATCTATATTTGTTTACAGCCACTCTGCCACCTCCTCTCAACTTAAAATTCCACTTAGCTTTGTCATTTTGAAACTTAAATGTTGGTCTCTATCTCTTCATCTCAGTTATAGATAGAATCCTGTGTTTCTTCAGAAGGAACTCTTCAAAATGCAGTTAATGAAAATATAACAAAACTTCCAACTGATAAATCAAAGGATTTAATAAAGAACCATCATTATTTCAAACCTGAGACCTTGCCCTGAGTCCAAACTCTCCACAATGCTACACAGTTCCTTATTTATAGTGAATCAGCTGATCAGCTGACTATTACATCGTTCTGTAATTGGTTCCATGGTTTACTGGGTCAGCTGACTGTTACATCTTGTTTCCATTGGTCATACTACACCCAATACAAAGTTGTCAAACCGATTATGTTCTAACTTCCTGTCGTGCGGAAGGAGGCCATTTGGCCCATCAAGTCTGCACCAACCACAAGCCCACCCAGGTCCTATCCCCATAAGCCCATACATTTACCTTAGCTAGTCCCCCTGACACTAAGGGGCAGTTTAGCATGGCCAATCCACCTAACCTGTTAATCCTTGGACTTGTGGGGGGGGGAACCAGAGTACCTAGAGGAAACTCACACAGACACAGGGAGAATGTGCAAGCTTCTCACAGACAGTGACCTGAACAAGGGTCCTTGGTGTTGTGAGGCAGCAGTACTGCACCCAGATTGCCAGTGGCTGAGGCACCAAAACTGGTCATTTTGGCACACCATTAGACACAGTCTGTCAACTTCAAAATGCCCCAATTAATCTGATGTTTCTTTCCTGTTTTTTAACCAATTTCTATCCATGCATAACACACCAGCTTTATGCCCCTTGCCTATTAACCTCTTGTGTTGCATCTTATTGAATGTTTTTTGGAAATGCAGACATGTTACATCTAGTTGTTCACCTTACTAATTATACCTTAAAAATATTCTAATAAATATAATATCCATGGGAATTCATATTTTTGTCTATTAATGAATGTTAATGGGATAGTTTTCTGGAATTTCCTATTTAATATTATCATAGATACCAGCACCATAAGATTTCACTACCTCACTATCAGCAACTTCTTGAGATGACTCAGGTTAAGCCATGCTGTGACATTACCTTATCACCAAGAGCAAATATATGAAACAATGCTATTCACGCTAGCCTCTCATCCTCACCTTTTAGAAACTCCAACTTTCTCAGCAGCCAGCTACCTATATCCTGTCTCGCACAGTCCTCTCTGTGGCGAGTTGGTGCTATTCTCTGTGGCTTTGGCACGTTCTGTAGACTCTTCAACCTCTTCTAGGCCTCCCAGCACTGTTTGAGCCTTTGCCTCATTGTTCTCTTTGACTATTTCTGACTTATTTCTCAGTATCCCTGTCCTCTATGGACTACCGTGAACCCCACCACAAACTTACAAAGAGCTTTCCAATTAGTTCCACTCTCTCTTCCTTTCTCCAGAAGTGGCATATTTTTTCCCCATTTATCCAATCTCTCCTGAAAGTTACTATTGAATACAAACCTATACTTTCTGATTCCTCTTCTGTTGTAGGGAACAGTTTCTTCTTAAGTGCTCTATGGAAACCCTTCATGATTGTGAACACATCAGAATAACCCTCAAGTCTTCTCTGCTTTAGGAGAACAACCTCAGCCTCTCTGTAGGTGAAGTCTTTCATTCCCACATGCAAGGCTTCTGGAGAAGGTGAGAGGGCATGGGATCCAAGGGGCTTTGTCCTCATGGATCCAGAACTGGCTTACTGGCAGAAGGCAGAGAGTGGTTGTGGATGGGTCTTGTTCTGCATGGAGGTCTGCACTGGAGTGCCCCAAGGATCTGTTCTGGGACCCCTGCTGTTTGTCATTTTCATAAATGACCTGGATGAGGAAGTGGAGGGATGGGTTAGCAAGTTCGCCGACGATACAAAGATAGGTGGTGTTGTGGATGGTCTGGAGGGATGCCAAAAATTGCAGTGGGACATAGACAGGATGCAAGACTGGGCGGAGAAGTGGCAGATGGACTTCAACGTGGATAAATGTGTAGTGGTCCATTTTGGCAGGAATAATGGGATGAAGAAGTACAATATAAGGGGTAGGAGTCTTAGCTGTGTTGTAAAGCAGAAGGATCTCGGGGTCCGGGTCCATAGGACTCTTAAATCGGCCTCGCAGGTGGAGGATGTGGTCAAGAAGGCGTACGGTGTACTGGCCTTCATTAATCGAGGAATAGAGTTTAGGAGTCAGGAGGTAATGATGCAGCTCTTATAAGACTCTTGTCAGACCCCAGTTGGAGTCAGTTGAACTGTGCGCAGTTCTGGTCGCCTCATTATAGGAAGGATGTAGAGGCTATTGAGAGAGTTCAGAGGAGATTTACAAGGATGCTGCCTGATTGGGAGGCAGGCCTTATGAAGATAGGTTGAGGGAGCTGGGACTCTTCTCACTGGAGAGACGTAGGTTGAGAGGCGACCTGATAGAGGTTTATAAAATGTTGAGAGGAATAGATAGTGTGGACTCTCAGAGACTATTTCCCCGAGCTGAAATGGTCACTACGAGAGGACACAGATTTAAGGTGCAGGGAAGCAAATACAAAGGAGATGTCAGGGGTAGGTTTTCACTCAGAGGGTGGTGAGTGAATGGAACCGACTGCCGTCGGAGGTTGTTGAGGCAAACTCACTGGGGTCTTTTAAAAAACTTCTGGATGAGTATATGGAAAAGAATAGGATAGGGGGTTATAGATAGGTCTGTGGATTGGTAGATGTGATCGGCGCAACTCGTGGGCCGAAGGGCCTATTTGTGCTGTATTGTTCTATGTTCCAGAACATCTTGCAAACTCACCAAGGCCTTGTTACTATTCCTAAAATGTGGTCTCAGAATTGGATATAATACTCTAGCTGAGAGTGAGCTAGTGTTTTACAAAGGTTTACAATCACTTCCTTTCTTTTGTATTCTGTGTCACTGTTTTAAATCCCACGGTCCAGTCTGCATTTTTAAAATTGTCTCAACTTGTCCTTCTCTCTTCAACCCTCAAGAACCTCTATTCTGAGGTACTTCCTTTAAAATTTATCATTTAGTTCACATTGCCTCTCATTCTTACAATAATAAATTTGTTTATCTTTTTCAGAATTAAATGTCATATGCAGTGTTTCTGCTCACATCACCAGTCTATTTATATTTTCCTAATCTCTGATACTAGCTCCACACTGTTTACCATAGAATGTGGTACACTTTGTAGCTATGATCTGTATATCCAACTCCTGATCAGTAATATGTACCTTCAGTCTGAAATACAAGAACTCATCATTCAACTGTTTCAGCTAGGTTTGTATCCATGCTCTTGTTGTCCTTTTTATCCCATGAGTTTCTATTTTGCTGACAAGCCCATATGTCATACTTTGTCAAATACCTTTAGAAAAAACCTATTTACACGTCATTAACTATACTGCCCTCATCAATCTTCTGGGTTACTTTATCAAAGAACTCAGATCAAGTTTGTCACATAGGATTTGCTTTTAATAAATCTGTACAGATCTTCACTTACTAACCCTTATTAAGTGGATTAGATTCCTTTTCAACTCATTGAAATTAGTACTTCTTCATTTGAGAATTCTACCGAAAACATTAAATAATTTTCAGCACAGAAGGAACCATTCAGCCTATTCTGTCTGTGCTAGCTGAAAAAGAGCTATTCAGTCTAACCACACTATCTCACTCTTGATCTATAGTTTTGCAAGTTAGCTGCTGAAGTGCAAATGCAATTGCTTTTATAATGTGAAGAGGGTTTTTGCTCCTACTATCCTTTCAGGCAGTGAGTTACCAACCACCCACAGTAAAAAGAATTGCTCCTCAACTCCCCTCTAATTCTGCTACCAGTTACTGATTAATGACCTCCCAGCTAAAGGAAAAATGCCCTTTCTATCCGTGCTATTGAGTTGTCTCAAAATCATATGCACCTCAATTGAATATTCCCTTAGCCTTCCCTGTTCCAAAGAAAGCAACCTCAATTTACTGAGCCCTTCCTCATTGCTAACATTCTCAGTTTCTTGCAACATCCTGGTGAATCCCTTCCATGTTCTCTCAACTATGATCACGCCCTTCCTGTAATGTGGTGAGCAGAACTGTGTGATGCACTTTTGCTGTGATCCATGTAGAATTTTATGCAATTTAGGCATTTAACTGTCTTGTCTTTATACTTTAGGCTTCATCTAATAAAGGGAATGATCCAGTATGCCTTCTTGACTATTTTATCAACCTGTCCTGAAGTGTTTCGATCCTCCGTGCCTATCAATACCCTACCATTTATTGTGCATTGCTTGCCTTGTTTGTCTTCCCAAAACACATCGACTCTTATTCCTCTGAATTAAAACTCATTTGCCACTTTTCTATCCACCTGGTCAGCCTGCAGTTTTATTTTTAATGCTCAACTGTACAGCAAATTGTTGTATGCTCTATGTACTTCTTAATCATGCTTCTGACCTTTGAGTATAGATTATTAACGTACCAAGTACAGCAAGGGCCCAGTACTAAATCCTGTAGAATCTCCCTGGAAACTGTCTTCAGTCACAAGAATACTCAGTAACTTACCCTTTTTTTCCTGGCATTCAGACCACTTGGATCCACCTGCTCCTTTCCCCAGGATACTATAAATTTATTTATCAATTTATCATGTGGATCTTTGTCAAAAATCTTGTTAGAATCTGTGTACTACATCAAATGCACTACCATCATCAACCCTCCTTGTTACTTTCTCAATAAATTCTGTCAGATTAGTCATATGTGACCTTTTTTGAACGAATCATTGCCGATAATCCTTGACTAAGCCACGCTCCCTGAAGTGATGATTAATACAGTCTCATTTTTTTCCAGTAATTTGCCCGCCACTAAGATTAGGCTAACCAGCATAAAATTATTCCCATCCCTTCCTCCTTTATCGTACAATGTTAGCAGTTCTCAGGCCCGTAGCCAGTGAAGGTTGGAAAATGACGGTCAGAATCATTGCTATTTCTTGCCTTGCCTCACTAAGCATCCTGGGATACATTCCATCCAGGCCTAGTGATTCATCCGCTTTCAAAGATGCTAAACATTTTGGTATTTGTTCCATCACTGCTTATCCTATCCAATATTTCACACTGTTCTTAATCACCTTTCTGCTTCATTTCCCATGAGATTAAAAACCATGCCCACATCTTCTGTTTCCACACACACAAGTTATCTTCTGTGGTCTCTCATTGGCTGTACTCCAGTTAGTCACCGGTCTTCTCCATTGCTTGTGCTGGGGTCACTTTTGATTCTTTACCCCTCTCACTGACAATTGCGCTTCTTTACGTCTCATCAGAAGTTAAAAATACTAAACATGTAAAAAGGTTCTTGAATCACTGGTCTGATTCCTTTTCTTCAATTGGCTTTTGACCTCCTTGTGTGGTTTTTAAACGCTGCTGTGTTAGAGCTCCATTGTCTCATATTGATTATTTCTTGATTCTTTTCCACTTTAAACCTAACAATATTGTGATCAGTATTTCCAAATGCTTTCCCATTGTAACATGATCTACTTCATTTCTCCGAACTACATCCAGGGCTGCTTCCTTCCTTAGTAAGCTTATTGATCTAGAAAATTTTCCTGATCATATTCAGGAATTTTCCCACTTTGTCCTTGATGCTGTTATTTTCCCAGTCTGTATTAGGATAATGAATTCTCCCACTATCATCCCTCTAAAGTTCTTGCTTCTTTCTCCAATTTGTCTGAAAATGTGTTTCATAGAAATCATAGCCTACAGTACAGAAAGAGGCCATTCAGCCCACCGAATCTGCACCGACCACAATCCCACCTAGGCCCTATCCCCATATCTCTACATATTTACCCACTAATCCCTCTAACCTAAGAATCTCAGGCCACTAAGGGGCAATTTTAGCATGGCCAATCAATCTAACCTACATATCTTTGGACTGTGGGAGGAAACCAGAGCACCCGGAGGAAACCCATGTTGACACGAGGAGAACATGCAAACTCCACACAGGCAGTAACCCAAACTGGGAATCGAACCCAGGTCTCTGGAGCTGTGAAGCAACAGCGCTAACCATTGTGCCACCATGCCGCCTGGTTCCATTTTCTCCTTCTCACTGTTTCCCTCAGGTTTACACCCTTATATGATACCTATTTTTCTTAATTCTATATTCTGTCTTTGAACCTTCAAATATTTCATCCTGTCCGTTGCTTAATAATATTTTTGATCAATACTGTCACTACTTTTTTCTTCCTTTCTTATCTTTTCTGAATATTATATAACCAAAAAAAATTAACTGGCAATTCCTCTCCACTCTTTGAGCCAGCTCTGTTATTTCACTGTAATATGGCAATTTACTTTTAATTAATGCACCCTATACTTTTGTGTACATGCACTTGAAACCCATCCATGTCTGCCTCGCATTTCCCCATATAATACCTTTTATTGCTAGAATACTTCTGACTTAAATTCGGTTTTTCATCCCAGTTGCAAACTTGGATGGATCATCCATTGGCACTTCTGGTTGAAGATTGCTGCAAATATTTCAGCTTTATCTTTTGTGCTGATATGTTGGGCTCCTCTATCATTGAACATGACGATATTTGTGGAACCTCCTCCTCCTCCAGTGAGTTCTTCAAGTGTCCACCACTATTCGCAGCTGAATGTAGCAGGACTGCACAGCTTTGGTCTGGACACCACGTAGCACAGTGGTTAGCACTGCTCCTCACAGCATCAGGAACCTGGGTTCAATTCCGGTCTTGAGCAACTGCGTGGAGTTTGCACATTCTCCCTGTGTCTGTGTGGACACAGTTTCCTCCCACAATCTAGAGATATGCTGGGTTAGCTGGACTGATCATGCTAAATTGCTCCTTAGTGTCCAAAGAGGTCAGGGGGATTGGAGGGGGGTAAATACATGGGATTATAGCAGTAGAGCCTGGGTAAAATGCTCTTCAGAGAGTCAATACAGACCTGATAGGCCAAGTGGCTTCCTTCTGCACTGTAGGGATTCTATGATCTGTTGCTAGTGGGATTGCTTAACTCTCGTCTATCACTTGCTGCTTATGCTATTCGGCATACAAGTAGCCCTGTTTTGCAACTTCACAGGTTGACTTGTCATTTTTAGGCATGGCTGATGTTGCTTCTGACATGTTCTCCTGCACTTTTCGTTGAACCAGGGTTGATTCCCTAGCTTGGTGGTAATGATAGAACAGAAGATTAGTGCTTCCTCCAAGTAGTGTTCAACATGGAGGAGTACTGATTCATTAGCTGAAGTGGGATAGTACGTGATAATCAGCAAGAGGTTTCCTTGTGCATATTGGACCCAGTGCCATGAGACTTCATGGAGTCCAGAGCCAATATTGAGCTCTCCCAGGGCAACTCTCTCCTGACTGTATACTACTGCCACTGTCACCTCTGCTGGCTCTGTCCTTCTGGTGAAACAGGACAGATCCAGGAATGATGATGGTGGTGTCTGGGATATTATCCGTAAGGTGTGATTCTATGTATATGACTGTGTCAGGCTGTTGTTTGACCTGTCTGTGAAACAGCTGGCTCAGGTTTGGCAGAAGCCCCCAGTTTTACTGGTGCCTAAGTAGATGCTGAGTAGTCTGTCCAGTTTCGTTCTGTTTTATTGCCTTTAGAGCAATTGAATATAACTGCATGGCTTGTTAGACCATTTCAGAGGATGTTAAGAATCAACCACATTGCTGTGAGTCTGGAATCAAATGTTGGCCAGACCAGATAAGGACATGCTATAAACCTCGATGACTTTATGAGACAACAAATTTCCTCCCCAAAAGGACGTTAGTGAACCAGATGGGTTTTTACAACTGAAATTACTTCCACAGTCATCATTAATCTTTTAATAGATTTTAAATTCTATCACCTACCTTTGGTGGTATTTGAACCCAGGTCACCAGAGAAGTACTGTCAGTCTTTGTATTAGTCATCACGAACAAGTCCACTCCATCACTATCTCCCCCTTTATGCTGTCTTAATAAAGCCAAGTACACAATATGCTTCATTATCTGTTCTTTTTGCCTGCCCTGCCACCTCCAATGATCTATGCACATAAATACCCTCTGCTCTTGCACCCCTTGGGGGATGGCACGGTAGCACAGTGGTTAGCACTGCTGTTCACAGCTCCAGGGACTTGGGTTTGATTCCCAGCTCAGGTCACTATCTGTGTGGGGTTTGCACATTCTCCTCATGTCTATGTAGGTTTCCTCCAGGTGCTCCGGTTTCCTCCCACAGTCCAAAAATATCTACGTTAGGTTGATTGGCCATGCTAAAATTGCCCCTTAGTGTCCTGAGATTCCTCGGTTCCGAGGGAGTAGCAGGTAAAATATATAGGGATATGGGGGTAGGGCTGGATGGGATTGTGGAAATGATGTAGACATGATGAGTGAATGATCTTTTTCTGCACTGTAAGGTTCTACGAATCTCTGAATTGTACCTCCATGTTTTATAATGTCTCTCCATGTTTTTTCATTTGATTTTTTACTGTCACATGCATCATTATACAGTGAAAAGCACTGTTTCTTATGCCCTATATAAGGTATACCGAAAACAGAGAAGGAAAGGAGAGTGCAGAATGTAGTGTTATAGTTATAGCTAGGATATAAAGATTGCATTTGAACTAGACTGCTTCAGTATCTGCAGAGTCGAGAATGGTGCATACTGCCTTACTGATATCTTACCAATTGGTGTAATAGCATCTTTAGCAATACTGTGATTGCCCCTCTTTTTTCAATTTCATTCTGCCATCTAAAAACCTTCTTGCTGGTTATTTCTGTGAATGACTCTGAGAATCAATATGTTGAATTTTTTGATTTGATTTATTATTGTCATATGTACTGGGATATGGTGAGAAATATTGCTTCTTACGCTATACTAAGAAATAAAGTATTTTATAAAGTAAATGGGGGAAAAGAATAGAGTGCAGGATATAGTGTTGCAGTTACAGGTAGGGTGAAGAAAAAGATCAGCTTAATATATGATAGAACCATTCAAAAATCTGATGACAGCAGGGAGGAAGCTGTTCTTGAATCTGTCCTTATGTGTTTTCAGACTTTTGCATCTTTTTCCTGATGGTAGAAAGTGGAAGAGAGTATGTCTGAGGTGCGTGGGGTCCTTGATTATGCTGGCTGCTTTTCCGAGGCAGCAGGAAGTGTAGACAGTCAATAAATGGGAGGTTGGTTTATGTGATAAACTAGGCTTCGTTCACAACCCTTTGTAGCTTCTTGTGGTCTTGGTCAGAACAACAGCCATATTAAACAGTGATACATCCAGATAAGATACTTTCTATGGTAACGACTGTAAAAATTGTTGAGAGTTGCTGAATTCTCTTAGCCTTCTGAGAAAGTAGAGGCATTGAGGACCTTTCTTAACTGTAGGATCCAGGACAGTTTTGGTAATCTGAACACCTATAAATTTGAACTCATCTCCACATCGGCACCAGGGTATGTCCTTCACTACGTTTCCTGAAGTCAGTGACTAGTTCCTTCATTTACTGACGTTGAGGGAGAGATTATCATCATCGCATCATTACATCAAATTCTCTATCTCTTTCCTGAACTCAGTCTCATTGTTGTTTGAGATCCGACCCACTACGGTGGTGTCAGCAAACTTGAAAATAGAGTTGCAGGAGAAGTTGGTCACACAGTTATAAGTATATAAGAATTATAGTAAGGGGCTGAGTACACAGCTTTAAGGGCTTTGGTGTTAAGGATGATCAGGTAGGAAGTGTTGTTGCCTATCCTCACTGATTGCAGTCCATGAGTTAGAAAGTTGAGGATCAAGTCACAGAGGGAGGAGCCGAGCTGTAGGCCACTTCTAGCGTTAATAGTTCAGAAATAGTTTTGTTGGCATTATGCTTTTAAAAGTTCAGCTGTAGTCAATATCAGGAGTTTAACATAGGTGTCCTTGTTATCCAGTATCCCAGAATTAAGTGCAGGGCCAAGGAGATGGTGTCTGTTGTGGACCCGTTGTGGTGATTGGCACCTTGAGTCCAGATAATCTGGAAGACTGAAGTTGGTGTGTGCCACGATTAACCTTTTGAAGCACTTCATAATGATGAATGTCAGAGCCACTGGGTAGTAGTCATTAGATATGCTGCCTGGCTTTTCTTAGGTATAGGGATGATGGTCGTCTTCTTGAAGCAAGTAGGAGCCTCAAATCGGAGTAAGGAGAGTTACAGATGTCTGCAAATACCCTCACCAGCTGATCAGCCAGGATCAAAATGCTCGGTTGGGTACACCATCTGGGTCAGTTGCTTTCTGTGGGTTAACTTTCAAGCAGGCGGAGCTGTGATGGTGATCCTGGATACTGGTGCGACTGAGGCTGTCAGGGCAGATGGCATCCTCCCGCTGACCTCCTGCTCAAAACAAGCATAGAATGCATTGAGCTCACTGGAAAGAGATGCAATGTTACCTCCGATTCTACTCATCTTCACCTTATAATCTTGTAACTGTATCTTGTGTCATGTAGGCCTTGCCACAATTGATGTGCATTTGTGTGTGCCTGTGGCTCTAGTTTGGTCGAGTGCTGTCATTTGGCATCTCTGATGGATTTCCATAGATCATATCTGGCTTTCTTGTATGGTAAGAACTCAGTAAGAATTTAGCAACACCAATTATTAATCCAACCGATTTATTTGATAGTAAAAAAGCGAGCTTTCAACACTCCCGTGTCTTCCTCAGGCAAGTGCAGTGTTCTGGTCTGCAATAGCACACATCAGCACAGACAGTCAGAGATTGCTGATTAGAATGCGAATCCTTACGTCTAACCTGCTATTCAAGTGTTAAAGTGGCTAACAATGTGTGTGAAGGGGATCCTGAGCATTGTTAGAGAATTGTGTATTTTCTCCAGACAGCACAGTAAGTGAGGTTTTTTGCTAACCCAGGCAAGTTACGGGGGTTACAGATAGTGTGTCATGAAGCCAAGATCCCTGTTAAGACCGTCCTCATGTGTGCGGAGCTTGGCTATCAGTCTCTGTTCAGCGACTCTGCGCTGTTGTGTATCACGAAAGCCCCCTTGAAGAACATTTACCCGCAGGTCGGAGGCCGAATGCCCATGACTGCTGAAGTGTTCGCCCACAGGAAGGAAACTGTTTTGCCTGGTGATTGTTGAGCGATGCTCATTCATCCGCTGTCGTAGTGTTTGCATGGTCTCCCCAATGTACCATGCTTCGGGACATCCTTTCTTGCAACGTATTAGGTAGACAACGTTGGCCGAGTTACAAGAGTATGTACCGTGCACCTGGTGAATGGTATCCTCACGTTTGATGATGTCGTCCATGTCTATGATCTGGCATGTCTTGCAGAGGTTGCTGTGGCAGGGTTGTGTGGTATTGTGGTCACTGTTCTCCTGAAGGTTGGGTAGTTTGCTGCGAACAATGATCTGTTTGAGGTTGTGCGGTTGTCTGAAAGCAAGAAGTGGGGGGGTGGGGATGGCCCTAGCGAGATGTTCATCGTCATCAATGATATGTTGAAGACTCCGGAGAAGATGTCGTAGCTTCTCCGCTCCGGGGAAGTACTGGACAACAAAGGGTACTCTGTCCACCGTGTCCCGTGTTCGTCTTCTGAGGAGATCAGTGCGGTTTATCGTTGTGGCACGTCGGAACTGTCGATCGATGAGTCGAGCGCCATATCCTGTTCTCACGAGGGCATCCTTCAGCGTCTGGAGGTGTCTGTCACGATCCTCCTCATCTGAGCAAATTCTGTGTATACGGAGGGCTTGTCCATAGGGAATGGCTTCTTTAACGTGTCTAGGGTGGAAGCTGGAGAAGTGGAGCATTGTGAGGTTGTCTGTCGGTTTGCGGTACAGTGAGGTGCTGAGGTGACCGTCCTTGATGGAGATGCGTGTGTCCAAGAATGCAACTGATTCTGGAGAATAGTCCATGGTGAGTCTGATGGTGGGATGGAACTTGTTGATATCATCATACAGTTGTTTCAATGATTGTTCACCATGAGTCCAAAGGAAAAAGATGTCATCAATGTATCTAGTATATAACCTTGGTTGAAGATCTTGTGTGGTGAAGAAGTCTTGTTCGAACCTGTGCATGAAGATGTTGGCATACTGAGGTGCGAATTTGGTCCCCATGGCTGTTCCGTGTGTCTGGATGAAAAGCTGATTGTTGAAGGTGAAGACATTGTGGTCCAAGATGAAGCGGATGAGTTGTAAAATTGCATCTGGAAACTGGCAGTTGTTGGCATTGAGTACTGAGGCAGTTGCAGCAATACCATCGTCGTGGGGGATGTTGGTGTAGAGCGCCGAGACATCCATTGTGACAAGGAGTGTCCCTGGTTCTACTGCTCCATGTGTGCTGAGTTTCTGTAGGAAGTCCGTAGTGTCAAGACAAAAGCTGGGGGTTCTTTGTACGATGGGTTTCAGGATGCCCTCGATATAGCCGGAGAGGTTCTCACACAGGGTCCCATTGCCAGATACGATGGGACGGCCGGGTATGTTTGCCTTGTGTATCTTTGGGAGGCAGTAGAGATCTCCAATGCGGGGAGTACGTGGAATGAGAGCCCGGAGGGTGTTCTGAAGGTCCGGATCAAGGGTTTCGATCAGAGTGTTGAGTTGACGAGTGTGTTCTTTGGTCGGATCTGCTGGTAACTGTCTGTAGTGTTTCTCATTGTTTAGTTGTCGGTACACTTCTTCACAGTAGTCCGTTCTGTTCAGTATGACGGTGGCGCCTCCTTTGTCTGCTGGTTTGATGACAATGTTGCGGTTGGTCTTGAGAGCACGGATGGCCTTGCGTTGTACTTGGGTGATGTTCGGGACTGTCTTGTAAGTGCGGTTGATAAATCTGGTGTTCACGCACCTCCTGATGGCTTGGGCATACATGTCCAGTCGGGGGCAGCGGCCTTCCGGAGGAGTCCAATTGGATTCATTCCTCTTCGGTTGCTGCACTGCGGATCCCTCTGTCGGCTGTTCTGGTTCATTAGCTATCTCATTGAGTCCACTATTGGCCTCTTGGGGTTTGTGGAAGAACTCACACAGCCTCATTCGCCTGATGAATTCCTCTGTATCTGCTGCGAGACTGATGGGGTCCATTTTGGTGGTGGGACAGAAATTGAGCCCTCGTTGAGATTGAGCCATCTTTACATCATTTCTTGTATGGGCCAGGGTCACCTGATTTGAATGCCTCAGACCTAGACTTCAGTAAGCAATGGATATCTGTGTTCATTCATGGTTTGCAGTTGGGAAACACTCAGATTAGCTTCTTCGGCACACGATATTTTACGCACTTACTAATCAACCTGTTACTGTAATGGCATGCTCATTATGGTTGGTCTCTTAGTTCTTGGATATTGAACAGTCCATTGACTCAAAGTGATCCTATAGGAGATAGGATCTCCTATATTGCATGAAATCTAATAGAATCCCTACAGTACAGAAGGAAGCCATTCGTCCCATTGAATCTGTACTGACAAACATCCTATCCAGGCATATTCCCGTAATCCCACGTATTTACCCTGATAATCTCTTGACACTTAAGAGTCAATTTAGCAGGGCCAATCCACCTAACTTGTACATCTTTGGATTGTAGGAGGAAACCAGATCACCCAGAGGAAACCCATGCAGACGTGGAGAGAATGTGCAAATTCAGTGTCTTGAGGCCAGAATTGAACCTGGATCCCTGGTGCTGTGAGGCAGCAGTGCTAATCACTGTGCCACTGTGGATTCTGCCATTTGTTTTTGGTTGTAAGCCAGGAGCAGGAGTACAGCCTTGTCTGATTTACCAATGTATGGACGGGAAATAGAGCAGGAGGCAAGTTTGATGTTTGTGTAGAGTGGTCAAGAATGTTTGGGCATCTTGTGGGACAGGAGACATGTTGATGATATTTTGATAGGACACTCTTAAGATTGGTCTGGTTTAAGTCACCGGCCATGATTAACAAAGTCTTGGAATGTTTTCTCTCAAGGCTATTTGTGACGGTATATATTTCATTAAGCACAGTCTTTACATCTGCATGGGGTGGGATGTAAACTGCTGTCAGGATAACAGGTGAACTCCTGAGGCAGGTAATAGGGGCGACATTTCAAAGAACAAAGAACAAAACAGCACGGGAAACAGGCCCTTTGGCCCAATGAACCCGCGCCGCCACCCCGATGTTCCCACCTCTACCCGCGATCCTGGTCCATGTTTATAGATCTATGGATTAAAAACCAAATTTGAGACAATTTAGGGAGAATTTGTATTTCCAATTAGCCTAAGAGCACATCTTTGGGATGTGGGAGGAAACCAGAGCACCCGGAGAAAACCCACGCAAGCACAGGGAGGTGCTCAATGTCAGGTATTCTAGGTCTGGGAAGCAGAAACTTAGTAAGAAGTCTCACAACACCAGGTTAAAGTCCAACCAGTTTATTTGATAGTAAACCCACACGCTTTCAGGGTTTGCCCCTTCGTCAGGTGAGTGGAGAGTTCTGGTCTCAAACAGAGCATATCAAAGGCACACACAGTTTACAGAATACAGATTAGAATGTGAGTCTTTACAGCTAACCTGCTATTCAAGTCTTAAAGATGCAGACAATGTAAGTGGAGAGAGCATCAGGCACAGGTTAAAGAGATGTGTATTGTCTCCAGACAGGACAGTAAGTGAGATTTTACAAGTTTAGGCAAGTCATGAGGGTTACAGATAGCGTGACATGAACCCAAAATCCCAGTTGAGGCCGTCCTTATGTGTGCGGAACTTGGCTATCAGTCTCTGCTCAGCGACCCTGCGCTGTTGTGTGTTGTGAAGGCCGCTTCGGAGAATGTTTACCCAAATGCCCATGACCACTGAAGTGTTTGCCGACAGGAAGGGAACAGTCTTGCCTGATGATTGTCAAGCGATATTCATTCATCCAGGCAAGTCTGTTCCCTTCCTGTTGGTGAACACTTCAGTGGTCATGGGCATTTGGCCCTTGATCTTTGAGTAAGCGTTCTCCAAGGCATCCTTCATGACACACAACAGCGCAGAGTCGCTGAGCAGAGACTGATAGCCAAGTTCCGCACATATGAGAATGGCCTCAACCGGGATTTTGGGTTCATGTCGCTCTATCTGTAACCCCCATGACTTGCCTGAACTTGTAAAATCTCACTTACTGTCCTGTCTGGAGACAATACACATCTCTTTAGCCTGTGCCTGATGCTCTCTCCACTCACATTGTCTGCATCTTTGAGACTTGAATAACAGGTTAGCTGTAAAGACTCACATTCTAATCAGTATTCTGTAAACTGCTGTGTGTGCCTTTTATATGCTCTGTTTGAGGCCTGGAATCTCCACTCATCTGACAAAGGGGCAAACCCTGAAAGCTTGTGGGTTTACTATCAAATAAACTGGTTGGACTTTAACCTGATGTTGTGAGACTTGCTACTGTGTTTACCCCAGTCCAACGTTGGCATTTCCACATCATGAATACTATCGTGCGGAAACTTGTCAGTGTTGCCACATCTGGCCACCAGAAGGTGTTGATTAGAAGACAGATCCCACCTTCCATTGCCTTGCTTGATTCTCAGTGGGTGGATGGGATAGTCAGAAGGGCAACGAAAGAGAAAAAGAGAAAAACTTGCTTTGTAAGAAATGTCGAAGGGTCCCATAATGAGTACGTGAATCTTAGTCATGTTTGTTGAGGACATGGCATGGTCGGAAGCTGGTTTGTGGGTAAAGATTTTGTTGCTTTGGTCGCGGTTCCTGTGTAGACAGTCAGGTCTATGTGCTTGGGCATTCTGGGTCATTGTCGAGCTGTGGTTTGACTTTGGAGGATGTCTAGATCACTCGCCTGCGCAAGTGGGTCAGTAAGTGAATGAGGTCTCTGATATCGTGGATGAGCTGATGGCCGGGTCCACGTGTTTGCGTTTTCCAGGTTACTGCCAGGTCGCCACCTACCTTCAGAGATCGGAGGATCTGTTGATCTGCAAGTGGATTTAAAACAGCATTATCAATAATGGAGTCAGACTGAGTTTTAGGAGTGTGGGGCAATTATAAGAGGTGAGAGTATAAGGGAATGTTTAGGGCTTGCAAGAAGTTGCGATGCTCCAAGTTGGATGGGTTGGTGGCTGGTGAGATGAAGGCCTTGTTTCTGTGCTGTGCCAGCTGTCAGGCCCATGTGGTCATCCATTCAGGTCACTTACATGTCAGGAGTCTTCAGAGGCCAGAGGATCCCAGTGAATTCAAAAGAGAATTACTAAACAAGTTAAAAGACTTAGAATTCAATTTTAAAAGCAGAGAAGGGTCATAAAAGATGAACATAGAACATAAAATACTACAGCACAAACAGGTCCTTTGGGCTAGAAGTTGTGCTGATCATACCCATACCTACCAGGATCTATCTATAACTCCCAATCCATTAAATTCCATTTATTTATCTTTTAAAAGTTCGCCTCTACTGATGGCAGCCAATTCCGCTCACTCGCTACCTTGAAGTCAGAGGGTATACTGGGGACAGTTTGCAAGAAACTGCTTCACTGCAGTGCCATCTTTTTTTTAAAACTTAAGGTCATTCAAAACTGGTGCCTGTGTCTTGCAGCAAACCTCATGCCTCTGCTCAGCTGTCTGTTGACGACAGTAGTTCTTGGTCTGGAAGCATGTTGACTTTAAAATTCTTATTCTTGTTTTTAAATCCCCTGATGGTTCCCCCTCCATCACTGTAATTTCCTTCAGTCCCACAACCCTCTGTCACACTCATGCTGCTCTAACTCTTGTCTCGTTTGCAACCCTAATTTTAATAGCTGTACCTTCAGCAGCCTGGACTCCAAGCTCTTGAATTTCTTCTTCCTGCCCTCCCTCTTCTCGTTTGAGATGCCTCATAATCTTTAAGATGCTATATAAATGCAAATTGTTGTTTGTTGTGTTGTGAAAAAATCTACATTTACTGGTGTGAAGTGTACTGTGAAGTGCTGCTTTTGGCTAATATGAATAAATCCAGAGGCAAGAAACAGCAAGAAGCTATTTGTCCAGAGTATACTGTTCCAGGTTATTTTGCCATAGGTCCTCATTCAGTATCAGTTTCTTTCGGGGAGCTGGTTTTTTTGATTGGGCCACAAGTAGTATTTTTAGCCAGCGCTTCCTGCCATTGGTATCAGTATGATGTGGCTGGTTCAGACTGTTTTGCCTACAAGTCTTTTGACCTTCACTGTTTGATGATACATGACATCTCCCTTTGCCTTATATTCTGTGCGTCAAACAATAGTGGATATGTTGTGAAATGATGAAGAAACACATTGAGTATTGAGCTGGCAATTTCTTCCAATATCAAATTCTGACCTCCATGCTAATCCTGTTTGACACCATGTATTGATCCTGGACATCATACATTGCCAGTACTAGGACATTATTGAGCAGATGTTTTCATAGAGATTAGCCTTTGGAGGATTTAATTAGCTTCTCTGCAAACAGTGTGAGCTATTATATTCCTGTGGTTAGGACAAATAATACTTAACTATTACAGATGCATTCCTATCCTTACAAAATGAATCAGTCATGTATAACGAATGTAGTGAATCATGAAGAGTGCAACCTTGATGACTTGTACACTTCAGGTGGCTGACGACGTTGCCATTGCCAGTCTGAACCTGCTGCTCCTGATGCTGAGAGAAGAGATGTACTGACCATAAATACCAATTTCACCGGACCTGTCTTTCTCCATTCCCTCTCGCGTGGGGTGTGCGAGGTGCAAAGTGTGTGTGGGCTGTCTTGAGTCAGCAGCAATGCTGAGTTTATTTTAGGGACGATTGTATTTATATAAAGAAATCCTGTGTTGTGAAGCTACGTGTTCACAGTTAGGCTGTAGGTTCATGATCTGTCCACGTACAGCAATTAGTTCTCAGATAAATGATCTTTGTGCCTCATATTCTGCTGTTTGTTCCTTAAGTTTAGGACCAAATCGGCAGTATTTTTCAGAGTCACTAGATTTTCCAGATTAACTTGGGCTGTGTATTTCCCTGGAGGTAAAGGAATTGGAACGAAAATGAGGAACCTTCTCTTTAGGAGATGCGTGCTTAACTGTCACAATCACCAGCACTCCACAATGTGGAACCACTGATTATAGACAGAATCTGAAATGAGAATGACTGATGACCGCACAGCAGAGCCATTAGCATCTATAAAAATACCAACTAAAGAACAGACTCGTGGTCAAGACTGATCTCATGATTTCAGTAAAGTAACTATTTTAGAAGCAGTATGTTCATTTACAGTGTTTGAAACAGTTTTTGGTTTTGACTCGGCGTTGATGGATTTCAATTGGCAAATGAACCAGAGACAAAAGATTCTTCACTCAGTTAGTGTCGTTAATGTGAAATATCCTGCCTGAGTAGTGGGCTGGAAAGCTTCTGTCTGTGTTTTATAATTCTAAACATTCAGTAGCCCATTCTGTTTCTATAAAGAGAGAAGCAGAGTTAACATTCTTCCATCATGTATTGCTATGCTCACAATTTCTTTTAGTATTACATATCAAATCTTTTTAACATAACCAAAATCCATGATGCACATCCCCTCCCTTCCTGCCCCGGGATTACTTTGAAGGACACACACCGGCCAAGAGTGAAAATTATTGGTAACACTCAATTCTCAACTCACCGTGGAAGTGAATAGAGGCTGAATCCCACTTATCTCATTGGATGAATCTATTCTCAAGTCAGGGTCAAATACTGACTGGAAATTTTCCATCCCACTCTCCATAGGCATTGTAGCAAGACAGAAAATTTGGTATTTATAGGTCTGTTGACCTCAGGGTATGCACATCCAGAAAACCTTGCCCATTGCTTCTGAACCATGCAACCTCATGGGTTGAGATGACGACCCTGTCTCTTATGCTAAATTAATTAATCAGTTTCTTCAAGGCATCTGCAAAAAAGTGCTTCTAGGATAAAATGGAGAAGGTTTGTCTTTTGATATTTTCCTGACTATGTTGCCGCTATATTACTTGTGAAGGGCCACACATATATTCTCCAGTATCTGCCTGTAAGTTTACTCTGACTTGGTCATTTGGGAATTACTCATCGCGGATTCTTACAGATTGTAAGCTGTTTGAAAGTAAAATGTCTTCCTGGTTCCCCATTATAATTTTTGGATCAATGAATGAATCTACTTTTATCTTTGTTTTCTATATGAACCCAGAATTCAAATGGTTTGTGGGACAAATTCTGGTGTGCTGATTTTCCTTTGGGTCAGGAAATTATCTTATTGTTCCACCACTCTCAGACGAAATGTAACTTCAGAGATGTGGAATCGACCCATTCTACATCATGTCTTTCTACGGAGGTTTAGGCTGTGACTGGTGTTTCTGGTTCCTTGTATAGAGCCCAGTGAAAACGCGTGAATAAGATAATTCAGAGCCATATATGTTACTCCATATTGTTCTATTTGAAAGGGACTTTTACATCTGTTTTGTCATTCCATCTTGCTTATCCTACAACTGGGTTATAATTCATGGCACACAGTAATATTTGCACATTTAGTAGTAACTGAAGTGGAGTATCTTGATAGGTATTGACACAGTTTGTATGCAGTATCATTCTGACTTCATACAACTTCATTCTATTCCTAAAGAGTTTGGCAAATGCAGTGAAAAAAAATCTCTTTGCTAACTTGAGTTTGTTTTTCATTCTAATAGAAAGCAACCAACAACTCTCCCCATGGTGTCTGTTCGTAATCTGGAGGAGAGGGGCCTTTTTCATTTTGGGGTGGGAGGTGGAGGCTGTACCTGATCAAAAAGATGGGAGTAACCCCATACAAAGACTCCAGACTTCTTGCAACCCATCCCAAAAAGAAACTATAAAACCTTCCTGTGGGCCTGTCTAGCGCATTGTCCAGCTTTTACTCAGACTACAAGCTACAGACAAATTTATTGGAAGCTAATGACGATAAACAATGAATGCTGAGTACCAAGAATGTATTTATAACTGTAAGTGCTAATTCTTTCAGTCTAAGCGAAACACATTCTCATTTTTATCAGATCTATTGACCTGTTAATATTTGGGTTTGCCTCTACAAGTGCCAGCAGTTTAGTTCCAAGCAATAAAGTTAGATCTGATTTTTCCTCAGTAAGAACTCTCACAACAACAGGTTAAAGTCCAACAGGTTTATTTGGTAGCAAAAGCCACTAGTTTTCAGAGCACTTGCTGCTCCTTCATCAGGTGAATGGGAGTTCTGTTCACAAACAGGGTATGTAAAGATACAAACTCAATTTACAAAATAATGGTTGGATTGTTAGTTTTACAGGTAATCAAGTCTTAAAGGTACAGACAATGTGAGTGGAGAGAGGGTTAAGCGCAGGTTAAGGAGATGTGTTTTGTCTCCAGCCAGGACAGTTAATGAGATTTTGCAAGCCTAGGCAAGTCATGTGGGTTACAGATAGTGTGACATGAACCCAAGATCCAGGCTCAGGCCGTCCTCATGTGTGCGGAACTTGGCTATCGGTCTCTGCTCAGCAACACGCCACTGTCATGTGTCGTGAAGGCCGCCTTGGAGAATGCTTACTCGAAGATCAGAGGCTGAATACCCGTGACCACTAAAGTGTTCCCCAACAGAAAGAGAATACTCTTGCTGGTGATTCTCGAACGGTGTTCATTATTCGTTGTTGTAGCGTCTGCATGGTCTCCCCAATGTACCATGCTTCGGGACATCCTATCCTGCACCGTTTCAGGTGGACAACATTGGCCGAGTTGCAAGAGTATGTACTGTGCATCTGGTGAATGGTGTTCTCACGTGAGATGATGGCATCTGTGTCAATGATCGAGCACATCTTGCAGGGGTTGTTGTGGCAGGCTTGTGTGTGTCGTAGTCACTGTTCTCCTGAAGGCTGGATAGTTTGTTGCGGACAGTGATCTGTTTGAGGTTGTGTGGTTGTTTGAAGGCAAGAAATGGAATTGTGAGGATGGCCTTGGCGAGATATTCTTCCTCATCAATGACACGTTGAAGGCTCCAGAGGAGATGTTGTAGCTTCTCCACTCTGGAGAAGTACTGGACAATGAAGGGTACTCTGTCTAGCATGTCCTGTGTACCGACGAAGGAGCAGTGAGCACTCGAAAGCTAGTGGCTTTTGTTACCAAATAAACCTGTTGGATTTTAACCTAGTGTTGTGAGACTTCTTACTGTGTTTACCCCAATCCAACGCCATATCTCCACAACATGGTTTTCCTCAATACCCAGAGCTATGTTTAACTGATTGCAGTATCTCTTATGGTGCTGGCTGTAAATACTTTTTATACTGGGTTATTGAGGATATTATAGGAATATGTAAATAACAGATAGTAACCACACGCTAGCAGAAGGATGTGGATGTTTTACCAATTCTTAACTTGGCAGGAAACACTCAAAAGACTGTCAGCAAAACATATTAGGGACTTTTCTTTGTAAAGAATGCAAGAAAGCTATGTTAAACTTCTACACACTTTTGGTTAGTCCTCAGTTGGGGTATGTGGACAATTCTGGGCACCATATTCAAGAAGGAAATCAGCGTCAAGGAAAGGATACTAGGATGATATCAGAATTATTGGAATTCTGTTATATGGAGAGTTCGGATCAGCTAGTATTGTTCTGCTTGGAGCAATGGAGTTTAATCAGAGACTTAGGAGAAGTGCTTTAATAGTGCAAATGGGGAGGAACTCTTTCTCTTTCGCAAGGGGGTTGACCATCAGAAATCATCAATTTAGAATAATTGGTGACAGAAGGGGAAGGAGGGAAAACAGAATAAGACAAGGGTTGCGATCTAAAACATACTACCTGAAATCAGATTCCATCAGAATTTTCTGAAGGCAAATTGGACTTCTGAAAGATAACTTTGAAATAATGAAGAGAAAACTGGAATGTGGGACTAATCAGAACAACCCCAATGGGAAAATCCTGCACAAACTGCATGATCTTTCGACCTGTAGGGTTCCAAGATTCTAATTTGGAACAATGGATTTTGGAATAACTTGCATAGGCTTAATTATGGACACAGGGAATGATTAGCATATGTTTCATATCCAGACTCTCTAAGATTTGAAATTCAAGCTCAGAATTCCAGTACTAGTAATAGGAATGGAAGCCAACAACATTGCAACATCTACATGAATCAAATCCATCCAGACTAGCATTCATCGCTTTAAGCTACAACAATTCAGCATAATTAAAATCATATTTTGTCAATAGCCTGTACAAATGCATCAGTAATTGTAAAACGTTTAACTGTTGACTTGCCAGAGATCAGTAAATAATGTAGCCGAGAGAAGACAGTCGCAAAACTCTGACAGTCGGTTCATGACAATGTCTTCTGCTTTAGGATAAATTGGAATATTTTGCAAATGTTAAGAAATAGAACATAGAACATAGAACAATACAGCACAGAACAGGCCCTTCGGCCTTCGATGTTGTGCCGACCAAAATAAAAAGCAATGCCCCTCCAAACTAAACCATTCCCTTCTCTTCCATATACTTATCAATTAACCTCTTAAACGCACCAAACTTGGCGCATCTACAACAGCTGCAGGCAGGGCATTCCACTCCCTAATCACTCTTTGAGTAAAGAACCTACCTCTGATATCCGTCCTATAACTCATACCCCTTAATTTAAAGCTGTGTCCCCTCGTGTTAGCTTTCTCCATCCTAGGAAAAAGGCTAACACTGTCCACCCTATCTAAACCTCTAATCATCTTATATGCTTCAATAAGATCCCCTCTTAGCCGCCTCCTTTCTAACGAAAACAACCTCAAATCCTTCAACCTCTCTTCATAGGACCTGCCCTCATACCAGGCAACATCCTGGTAAACCTCCTCTGTACCCTCTCCAATGCCTCCACATCTTTCTTATAATGTGGCGACCAGAACTGCACACAATACTCCAAGTGCGGCAGCACTAGAGTTTTGTACAGTTGCAACATGATGCTGCGGCTCCTAAATTCAATCCCCCTACCACTAAAAGCTAAGACTCCATATGCCTTCTTAACAACTTTATCCACTTGACTGCCTACTTTCAGGGATCTATTGACACATACACCAAGATACTTCTGTTCCTCAACACTATTAAGAGCCCTACCATTAGCCCTATACTCTACACATTTATTGTTCCTGCCAAAGTGCATTACCTCACACTTTTCCACATTAAACTCCATTTGCCACCTCTCGGCCAAGCTCTGCAACTTGTCCAAGTCTCTCTGCAAACTATAACACCCCTCTTCACTATCTACCACTCCACCGACTTTAGTGTCATCTGCAAATTTACTGATCCATCCTCCAATACCCTCATCCAGATCATTTATAAAAATTACAAACAGCAGGGGCCCCAAAACAGACCCCTGAGGCACATCACTTGTCACCGAACTCCACGATGAATATCTCCCATCAACCACCACCCTCTGTCTTTCTATCTGCCAGCCAATTCCTAATCCAATTAGCTAAATCACCCTCTATTCCACACATCTGCATTTTCTGTAGAAGTCTTCCATGGGCCACCTTATCAAAAGCCTTACTAAAGTCCATATATACTACATCAAATGTGGGGGAAGCAGAAATTTATTGTCCAAGTACAATTGATAAAAAGAGAAAATGTAGACCATGATAGTAAACTAGAAAGGAATGTGAAAAAAAATCAGAGCTTTTGTAAATAAATAAAAAGAGAATAGCTAAAGTAAACATTGGCCCCTTAGTAACAGAGGCAAGAGAAATTATAATAGGGAATGAGGAAATGGCATTGAACAAATATTTTTGAGCTTGTATGACACAAGTTTCATATCAGAAATAGATGATAACTAGAGGGTAAAAATTGAGGAAATTAGGGAAATTAATATTCGCAGAGATCGAGTCCTGGAGAAATTTGAGGAACAACAATCTGACTAATCCCTGGAAACTGATGGTCAACAATCTAGGATTCTAAAAGGGAAAATGATAGAAAGTGAATGTGTTGGCCATGATTTTCCCAAATTCCTTCAATTCAGGAACAGTCCCACTGGAGTGAAAGTTAGAAAATCTTACACTTTTTTTTAATGGAGAGTGGAGGGAGAGAAAACAGTGAACTGCAGGCCAATTAGCCAACACATTTGTTGTTGTTAGAATTTATTATTCAAGAAGCATTAATAGTGCACTTAGAAAAGTGTATAACGACTAGAACAAGTCAGCATAGTTTTGCAAAAGGAAATAATGTTTGATTATGAATTTTTTTGAGGTATAACTAATAGGATAGATAAACGAAACATAAAAACCAGAAGCAGGAGTAGGCTATTCAGTCTCTTGAGCCTGCTGCGCCATTTGTATTGATCATGGCTGATCGTCAAATTCAATATCTTGATCCCTCTTCCCCTATATCTCTTGATCCCTTTAGCCATGTCTAATTTCATCTTAATATCACACAACATTTTGGCCTCAATTATTTTCGGTGACAGTGAATTCCACACGTTCATCACACTCCGGGTGAAGGAAGTTCTCCTCACCTAAAAGATTTACCCCTTATTCTCAAGCTATGATCCCTAATTCTGGACTCCCCCCAACATTGAGAACATTTTTTCTGAATCTACCCTATCTAACCTTTTTAGAGTTATATAAGTTTCTGTGAAATCCCCTCTCACTCTTCTAAACTCCAGTGAATATAATCCTAACCGACTTAGTCTGTCCTCATATGACAGACCTGCCATTCCCAGGAATCAGCCTAGTAAACCTTTGCTGTACTACTTCTATAGTAAAGACATTCTTCCTCAGATAAGGACACCAGGACTGCACACAATATTCCAGGGTGGCTTTACCAACACCCTGTACAATTGCAGCAAAACATCCCTATCCCTATACTCAAATCCTCTCATTATGAAGACTAACATCGCATTTGCCTTCTTTACTACTTGTGCACTTTCAGTGACTAATGCACGACGACACCAAGGTCTTGCTGAGTTTCCACCTCTCTCAATTTACCTGTCTTCCTATTATTGATACCAAACTGACTGACCAAATTGATACCAAAAGTCCCATTTATGCCAACACTTTGCTATCTATCTGTTAAACAGCTATCAGTAATGGAACATCAATGTAGTATATCCGAATTTCCAGAATGTATTCAATAGAGTGCCACACCCAAGATGATTAATAGGCAAGATCAGGGCCCATGGAGTTGGAAATAATGGGCCTGATTTTACCATAGAACATAGAACATTACAGCGCAGAACAGGCCCTTCGGCCTTCGATGTTGCGCCGACCAATTAACAAAAAGCAATGACCCTCTAACCTAAACCATTCCCTTTTCATCCATAAACTTATCTACTAACCTCTTAAACGCCACCAAACTTGGCGCATCTACAACTGCAGCAGGCAGGCATTCCATACCCTTACCACCCTCTGGGTAAAGAACCTACCTCTGACATCCGTCCTATAACCACCACCCCTTAATTTAAAGCTATGTCCCCTCTTGCTAGCTTTCTCCATCCTAGGAAAAAGGCTATCACTGTCCACCCTATCTAAACTCTAATCATCTTATATGTTTCAATAAGGTCTCCTCTTAGCCGCCTTCTTTCTAACGAAAACAACCTCAAATCCCTCCGCCTCTCCTCATAAGATCTGCCCTCCATACCAGGCAACATCCTGGTAAACCTCCTCTGTACCCCCTCCAATGCCTCCACATCTTTCTTATAATGTGGGGACCAGAACTGCACACAATACTCCAAGTGCGGCCGCACTAGAGTTTTGTACAGTTGCAACATGACGTTGCGGCTCCGAAATTCAATCACCCTACCAATAAAAGCTAAGACTCCATATGCCTTCTTAACAACCTTATCGACTTGATTGCCAACTTTCAGGGATCTGTTAACATATACACCAAGATCCCTCTGTTCATCAACACTATTAAGAGTCCAACCATTAGCCCTATACTCTACACATTTGTTATTCCTGCCAAAGTGAATTACCTCACACTTTTCCGCATTAAACTCCATTTGCCACTCTCGGCCCAGCTCTGCAACTTGTCCAAGTCTCTCTGCAAACTATAACACCCCTCTTCACTATTTACCACTCCTCCGACTTTGCTGTCATCTGCAAATTTAGTAATCCATCCTTCAATACCCTCATCCAGACCAATGAAAGGCTAAGTGCCAGATCTGGACGTAAAACAGATCCGAGCCCGGAATCCCCATTCTAGGGCGCCCATTCGCTTTTTGCCGGCTCCGGTCTGGTCCACGCTGTGGGGCCGGGCTTAGCGCTGCTGGAATGATCATGCGCAGTTCGAAAAAGAATCTGATACAGCACGCCCAGGCAGCAGAGAGAGTTGGGGGGAGAGGGGGGGTGGCAGTGGACCTGGGAGAATCTCCACCCTTGCCTCCCATCCCCTCTCCAACCAGAGATCCATCTGCGCCCGTTCCCTTCACCAGCAGACGCCAGCGGAAAGCCAGGAAGGTGCTGCAGGCTGTCCAACGAGCGCAGTAAGAAGTCTCACAATACCAGGTTAAACTCCAATAGGACTTTAACCTGGTATTGTCAGACTTCTTACTATGTTTACTCCAGTCCAACGCCAACATCTCCACGTATAGAACATAGAACAATACAGCACAACCAGGCTCTTCGGCCCACGAGTTGCGCCGTTCACACTCCATGGGCCCTGATCTTGCCTATTAATCATCTTGGGTGTGGCACTCTATTGAATACATTCTGGAAATTCAGATATACTACATTGATGTTCCATTACTGATAGCTGTTTAACAGATAGATAGCAAAGTGTTGGCATAAATGGGACTAGTCAGTTTGGTATCAATAATAGGAAGACAGGTAAATTGAGAGAGGTGGAAACTCAGCAAGACCTTGGTGTCGTCGTGCATTAGTCACTGAAAGTGCACATCAAGTGCAGGTCAGAAGGATGGTGAAGAGACAGCAATCCAGGTAGGTTGGGTGGTGTGCTCTGCTGAAGAGGGGGGGCCTGCCTCCTGGGCTGTGTCTGACTGGGGCGGGTGGCTGTCAGCAGGGGTGGGGGTGGAAGGGATAGTCCAATTGCGTGGGGGCAGCGGTGAGGTGGGGTGGGGGGGAGGGGTGGTCTGCCTCCCGGGGGTTCGGATCACACAGGGGCGGGTCTGCCGGGGTGGTTAGTGGGGGGGGGAGTGGGTCTGCGAACGGTGTTCAAGGAGGATGGGCTTCAGAGGTTCCCCTGCAGAATAGGAATTGGTTTTGGATTTTTATTTTGCAGGTTGATAGCAGTGCTGATCCGGAATGGATCTGAAGCCAGTAAAGTGGAATTTGGTGGTAGAGTTGGGCACGTGGTTCGTTAAATCGATTTAAATGCATGCTAATACATTGAAATTGCCGCACTGCCTTACTGGGGCACAGACTGGATGTGCACTTAAATCGGGTGTTGGTAAAGGCGTGATCTGCTCAGTTTCAGGTATAGATCACGTTACAGGCCCAACACCTGAATTTAACACAATTTAGGGTGCAAACTTTTGGTAAAATCGGGCCCAATATATTACAAAGAATAAAGAACAAAACTGCACGGGAAACAGGCTCTTCGGCCCAACGAGCCCGCACCGCCACCTTGATATTCCCACCTCTACCCGTGATCCCTGTCAATGTTTATAGGTCTGTGGATTGAAACCAAATTTGAGACAATTATATGTACAATCAATTAACAGATAGAAAACAGAGACTGGTCATAAATGGGGCTAATTCAAGATGGGAAGCAATGAATAATATTGTCACAAGGATCAGTGCTGGGGCATCAACTATTTACATTCAGCACCCATGGTGCTATTAGGGAGCGAGTTCCTAGGTTTTGACCCTAGCAATTGTGAATGAATGGCAATATGTTTCCATGGCAGGATGGTATTGGATTAGAGGGGAATTTGCCCAAGTACCTGATGTTCTTGGCCTTTTTTAAAGTTTATTTATTTATTACTGACAAGTAGGTTCACATTAACACTGCAATGAAGTTATTGTGAAAATTCCCTGGTCGTCACACTGTGGGAACTGTTTGGCTATACTGAGGGAGAATTTAGCATGGCTAGTGCATCTTACCAAATGTCTTTTGGACTGTGGGAGGAAACCAAAGCACCGGGGGGAAACCCACACAAACACGGGGAGAACGTGCAGACTCAGCATAGACAGTCACCCAAGCCGGGAATCAAACCTGACTCCCTGGCCGTGAGATTGTAGTGTTAGCCACTGTGCCACCCCACCTTCCAGTTATTAGAAATCACAGGTTTGGAAGGTGCTGTCGAAGGAGTCTTGGTGAGTCGCTGCAGTGCATCTTATAGATAGTACACACTGCTGCCACTGTATATTGGTGGTTGAGGAAGTGGATTTGAAGATGAAGGTTGGGGTGTCAAATCAATATGCTGCTTTGTCCTCGATGGTGTTGAGATTCTTGAGTGTTGTTGGAGCTGCACTCTTTGAGGAAACTGGGGAATATTCTATCACACCCCTGTCTTATGCATTGTAAAGCTTTGGGAGTCAGGAAATGAGTTGTTGTATGCAGAATTTCCAGCCTCTGACCTGCTTTTGTAGCCATAACTTTTATAAAGTTGGACCAGTTCAATTTCTGGTCAGTGGTAGCCCCCAAGATTTTGACAGTGGGGGATTCGGTGATGGTAATGATATTGAATGTCAGGAAGACATTCTTTCTTATTGGAGATAGTCACTGCTAGCAGTTATATATTGCAAATGTTGCTTGCCACTTATCAGCTCAAACCTGAATGTTGTCCAAGTCTTGCTGCATTTGGACAAAATCTGCTTTAATATCTGAACCATTGTGAATGGTGCTTCATATTATGTAATCATTAGCGAATATCCTCATTTCTGCCCTTATAGTGGAAGGAAGGTTACTGAAGGTGGTTGGGCCCAGTACGTAACCCTGAGAAATCCCTGAACTGATGTTTCAGGATTGGAATAATATACCTCTACCAATCACAAACACTGGAGCAGTGGTTAGTACTGCTGCCTCACAATGCCTGGAACCCGCACTTGGTTCAGGCCTTGGGTGACTGTGTGGAGTTTGCACATTCTCTCTGTGTCTGTATGGCTTCCCTCTGAGTGCCCCAGTTTCTTCCCACAGTCTAAAGGCGCGCAGGTTTGATGGATTGGCCATGATTATTTGCACCTTAGTGTCTGAAGATGCAGAGTTTAAGTGGATTGGTAATGGTATATGTGTGGGGTTATGGAGATCGGGTGGAGAGGAGGATTGAGGCAGGATGTTCTTTTGGAGAGCTGATGTGGTTCCGATGGGCTGAATGGCTTCTTTCTGCAATGTAGGGATTCAATGGTTACTTTGTGATAGATAGGACTCCAGCCAGTAGAGAGTTTTCTCCCTGATTCCCGTTGACTCCAGCTAATGACTTTGGTGACGAGACAGAATAATTTACCTAAATTTGTGGATGAAACCAAACGAGGTGGGAAGGTAAGGAGCAGGGAAGTCTCAGAGGGGCTGCCAAAAGAGGTTAAGTTAGTGGCAACAGATTGGCAGATGGATTATAATGTAGGGAAGTGTAACATTATTCACTTTGATAATTAAAAAGCAGAATATTTTTTAAAAGTTAGGAAAGTTGTAAGTGTTGAATCCCCTCTTGGGGTCCAATGCACAGGTTAACGATGCCCATGACTGACCAGCACCAAAGCCCACTCAGTGCAACCCCTGTTGGGTGTATTTGTACACGGAACACAAAGTTATCATGTAGGTGCGGCAAGCAGTTAGAAAGGCAAATGCACGTTGGTCTTTATTGCATTGGGATTGGAATATAGGAATAAGGAAGTCTTGCTGCAATTGTACAGGATTTTGGTAAGACTACATCTGGAATACTGGCTGGGATTCTCTGGCCCCATTTGCCACTGGCCAGAATCATGACAGCCCGCTGAATCAGGTGTTGGGGCTAAATGAGGATTCGCACAGGGCAAATTCACCCGATGTAGCCCTACTGGCCCCAGTCAGGTTCCCATCCAGAGTGATTATTATTCAAAAGTTGTAATTTGAATGTAATTAGTGGGTTTGAAGCCTGATACAAAGTCCTCCTGCTGTTCACCTGCCTCCCCAACAGGAGGTGCACGGGGTGGGCTGTGGTGCTGGTCAGTCATTGGCATCATTAACCTGGTGTGTTGGACCCCAAGAGGGGATTCAAGGAGGTAAGTGCAGTGCCCCTCTGCCGTTGCCAGTGGAAGGATTCCCTCAAGGACCTGGAATTGGGTGAGCTTGGCTAAGGATTCACAACTGCAGGTAACCTCAAATAGCGAAATGCTCTCGGTTGGTCTTTTGTATAAACAATAAGGTTAGGAACAGTGGGTGCGGGGGTTATTCAGATGCATTCCAGCATAAAGGGAAAGATAAACACTGCATGCTATTTGAAACAGTAAGAAGTCTCACAACACCTGGTTAAAGTGCTGTTTGAAAACCATTAACCTGTCAATCGATGGCTTGTTAGCCTGCACTGTGAAACTGAATGAAAGCAAAGGTTTTCTGAGAAAAGCAAAGGACTTCAAAGACTTTCCAAGGATTTCTGGATTTATGCTTTTTAGAATAAAAGCATTGTTAAAAAAATGGGCAGAGTAAGCAGTTGTGGAGAACGGATTCCCCCACCACCCCTGTGAAACTGACTTCTCCTATCAGCCAAAGGACTTGAAAGGGGTCTTCTCACAGCTGCAGCTTCTGAGAGAGAAAAGGGAATCCCTTCTATAGAATGGAGTGTTGCTGGAATTTGGAAATCTGCTAGCTTCCAGAGGACATGGAGATTAAAGTGACCAGCCCACTTCAAAGGGAGCTGGGGAGGCAGGGTGCTCACCTTCATGCCTGTGGAGTGGGGTGGGGTGGGGTGGATGATGCCCCTCTGATGAGTTACTTGTACTCCCCGGGCACCGGCACCATGTTAGGGGAGCCTATCTGTCAGTACGGAGATCAGAGTGCCTTTCAGAAATGGTGCCTGCATCTCTGAACAGCCAGGCTGGTGAAGGTGTTTTCCACTATGCAGAAGTTTGCATTGTTCAAGTGGGAGAATCCTACCTCAGCTGCTGCTAATGCCAGCAAGAAATATTCTGGTATTCCTGCTGGCATGGGAACTCGGATCAAAATCGCACGCACTGCCTGCGTTTTGGTCTCCACATTTAAGAAGTGATGCACTTGGATTGGAGATGGTACAGTGAAGGATCACCAGATTTGTCCCTGGCAGCAGAGGTGGAGTAAATTGGGCCAATACTCTTTGGTGTTCTCTGAGTATCTGCCTAACAGATATTCTCTGGTGAGAATGAGAGGCGATCTAATTGAACTTTATAAAATTCTAAAGGAGTTTGATAAGATGAATGCTGAGGGATTGTTTCAATTGATCGGGGAATCTAAAACACAGACACTCAATCTCAGGACAATGAGAAATCTCTTCACTCAAAATTCCAGAAGATGGAATACAATCAAGGCTGGGATTGACAAAATTTTAGAATTGCAGGGAATAATGCTGTTGGGCAGTGGGTGTCAGAATGAAATTAAAACTAAAAATCAGCCATAGTGGAGTAGTCTTTAAGAGTCATGTGGTCTAGTCATCCCATTTCTTCTGTTCGTTTCTTTTATGTTCACACAGAAATCACTAAAAACTAGCGGACAGGTACAAAACAAAATTAAAAAGGCTGACGGGATGTTGTCACATTTCTCAAGGTGACTGGAAAGCTAAAAGTAAGATTATATTGGGGTGTATTGTGGGAAGGGGACTGTTGTGGAGTTTATTATAAGTGGGGGAACACTGGGAGGGGGTTTCTCAGGGTGGGGCGACTTTTGTGGGTGGATGGGAGGGGGTTTGTGTCGGGGAAGTGGGGTGGTGGAATGCAATGCAGAATCACCAAATCATACCAGGGTTAAATGCATTTAATAATGTGGATAGGTTGCATAGACTAAGTTTGCATTTAGAAGATTAAGGGTGATCCAGTTCATGTGGTTTTAAGACGATTAAAGGATTTGATACGGTAGATAGAGAGAAATTATTTGCTCTGATGTGGAGTCTGCAACAAGGAAACATTGCCTGGAAATCAGAGCTAAGCTGTTCAGGAAGCATCTCTTCACACAAAGTGTAAACCTTCAGCTTTCTCACCCAAAAAGCTGTTGAAGCTGGGGTCAGTTGACCATTTTGAAAAGTGAGAATATTGAATTTCTAACTAAGATTCAGAACCATGGTGGGGTAAATTTACAGATCAGCCGTGATGTGATAGGATGATGGAGTAGGCTGGAGGAAATGAATGGCCTCCTCCTGTATTCACGTTGTGGATTGCTGGTGTTGGACTGGGGTAAACACAGTAAGAAGTCTCTCAACTCAGGTTAAAGACCAACAGGTTTATTTGGTAGTAAAAGCCACTAGCTTTCAGAGCACTGCTCCTTCAGCAGGTGAATGGGGAGTTCTAGTCACAAACAGGACAGAAAGACACAAACTCAATTTATAAAATAATGATTGGAATGCGAGTCTTTACAGGTAATCAAGACTTAAAGGTGCGGACAATGTAAGTGGAAATAACATTAAGCATAGTTTAAGGAGATGTGTATTGTCTCTAGGCAGGACTGTTAGTGAGATTTTGCAAGTCCAGGTAAATCATGGGGGTTACAGATAGTGTGACGAGGACCCAAGATACCGGTTGAGGCTGTCCTCATGTGTGCGCAACTTAGCTATCAGTCTCTGCTCAGCGACTCAGCGCTGTCGTGTGTCGTAAAGGTCGCCTTGGAGAATGCTTACCCGAAGATCAGAGGCCGAACGCCCATTATTGCTGAAGTATTCCCTCAATAAGAAGAGAACACTCTTGCGTGGTGATTGTCGAGTGGTATTCATTCATCCGTTGTCGTAGCGTCTGCATGGTCTCCCTAGTGTATCACACCTCAGGATATCCTTTCCTGCAAAGGTAGACAATGTTGGCTGAATTGCAAATGTATGTGCCGTGTACCTGGTAGATGGTGCTGTCACGTGAGGTGATGGCATCCGTGTCAATGATCCGGCACGTCTTGCAGAGATTGCTGTGGCAGGGTTGTATGCTGTTGTGATCACTGTTTTGAAGGCTGGGTAGCTTGCAGTGGACAGTGGTCTGTTTGAGATTGTGTTATTGTTTGAAGGCAAGTAGTGAGGTTGTGAGGATGGCTTTGGTGAGATGTTTGGCTTCATCAATGACATGTTGAAGACTCCAGAGAAGATGTCATAGCTTCTCCACTCCAGAGAAGTACTGGACGACAAAGGTATTCTGTCCACTGTGTCCCGTATTTGTTTTCTGAGGAGGTCGGTGCAGTTTTTCGCTATAGCATGTCAGATCGATGAGTCCAGCGCCATATCCTTTTCTTATGAGGGCATCTTTCAGCATCTGCAGCTGTCTGTTGTGATCCTCCTCATCTGAACAGATCCTGTGTATACAGAGGGCATGTCCGTAGGGAATAGCTTCTTTAACGTGTTTAGGATGGAAGCTGGAGAACAAAGAACAAAACAGCACGGGAAACAGGCCCTTCGGCCCAACAAGCCCCGCTCCGCCACCCCGATGTTCCCACCTCTACCCGTGATCCCTATCTATGTTTATAGATCTATGGATTAAAAACCAAATTTGAGACAATTTAGGGAGAATTTGTTTTGCCAATTAGCCTAAGAGCACATTTTTGGGATGTGGGAGGAAACCGGAACGCCTGGAGAAAACCCACGCAAGCACGGGGAGAATGCGCAAACTCCCACAGACACAGGCCCAAATCCATCTATCTGCACAGCACAGCGATAATCACTGAGCTGTCGTGTTGCCCATCAAATAGTCCAGGTCAAGCATACACTAACGACGTGAAGCACTAGGATAGTCTCGAAAAAGATCCAGGAGCAGTCCTCTCACGACCCATCGCGTGTATGCCCCTTGTTAGGCAACAAGGTGGACCAAAGCACCTGTAGGATAAAAACAAGTGCATCAATATCATCTATTTACACACTTTCCAGGGACTCCAAAGGCTCATGATCCCTATTTTAAATCAGTTTTCTATACCCCTCCATTCCCATTCTGTTCATGTGCCCATCTAAGTATTTCTTAAATAACTCCAGAGTACCTGCCTCCACCACTTTACTTGGCAGGACATTCCATACCCCCACCACCCTCTGTGTGAAAAAACTCCTTCTAGCATCCAAATTATATCCTACCACCCTCACTCTAAGCCTGTGACCCCTCATGCTATTTGAGTCCATCCTAGGAAAAAGCTTAACCCTGTTTACTCTATCTATACCCCTCATAATCTTGTACACCTCTATTAGATCTCCTCTAAGTCTACATCTTTCTAAGAAAAACAGCCCCAATTTGCCTAACCTCTCCTCGTAACTCAGACTTCCATACCAGGCCAAAGGAAGAAAATGTCATCGATGTATCTAGTGTGTAGCATTGGTTGAAAGTCCCGTTTGGTGAAGAGGTCTTGTTCAAACCTGTGCATGAAGGTGTTGACATATTGAGGTGTGAATTTGGTCTCATGGCTGTTCCATGTATCTGAATGAAGAACCAGTTGTTGAAGATGAAGACATTGTGGTCTAGGATAAAGCAAATGAGTTTTAAAATTGCATCTGGAAACTGGCAGTTGTTGACATTGAGTACTGAGGCAGTTGCAGTAATGCCATCGTCGTGAGGGATGCTGGTATAGAGCACCAAGACATCCATTGTGACGAGGAGTGCTCCTGGTTGAACTGCTCCATGTGTGCTGAGTTTCTGTAGGAAGCCTGTAGTGTCACGACAAAAACTGGGGTTCTTTTTGCAGTGGGTTTCAGGATGCCCTTGACGTAGCCAAAGAGGTTCTTACTCAGGTCCCATTGTCCAATACGACGGGATGGCTGGATGTGTTTGCCTTGTGTATCTTCAGGAGGCAGTAGAGATCTTCAACGTGGGGAGTATGTGGGATGGGAGCATGGAGGGTGCTCTGTAAGTCCGGCTGAAATGTCTTGATCAGTCCATTGAGTTCTTTGGTCGGTATCTGCGGTAATTTGCAGGTAACTGTCTGTCGTATTCCCTGTTGTTCAGTTGTCACTACATTTCTTTACAATAATCCGTTCTGTTCAATATGATGTGGCCCCTCCTTTGAATGCTAGTTTGATGACAATGTTGTGGTTGGTCTTGAAAGTGTGGAAGGCATTGCATTGTGCTTGGATGATGTTCAGAACTGTCTTGTGACACACCTCCTGATGGCATACATGTTAAGTCGAGGGCAGCGGCCTTCTGGAGGAGTCCAATTCAAGGACAGTTTAACAGCTGCTGAAAGGCATTTTGAGGGGGATCTGCCTACTGAGGTAATATGGGCTGAAGCTAGAAATAGAAAAGGATTGGTCACATTGTTAGGAGTTTTCTATAGGCCCCCAAATAGTAATAGAGATGTGGAGGAGGAAATGGCAAAGCAGATTATGGATAGGTGTGGAGGTCACAGGGTAGTTATCATGAGTGACTTTAACTTTCCAAATATTGATTGAAACCTTTATAAGTCGAATAGTTTGTTTAGGACACTTTTTGCACAGTGTCTGCAGGAGAGTTTCCTGACACTATGTGTGAATAAGCCAACAAGAGGTGAGGCCATATTGGACTTGATATTGGATAATGAACCAGGCCAAGTGTTAGATTTGTTTGTGGGAGACACTTTGGAGATAGTGACCACAATTCGGTGCCTTTCATTATTGCAGTGGAGAGGGATAGGGTCACACGTTAGGACAAGGTTTATAATTGGGCAGGCGTAATTATGATGTGATTAGGCAAGAATTAGGGAGCATAAGTTGGGAAGAGAAACTGTCGGGTATTGGCACAAACGAAAAATAGAGCTTTTTCAAGGAACAAACACTGCGTGTCCTTGATAGGAATGTCCCTATCAGGCAAGGAGGAAATGGCTGAGTGAGGGAACCATGGCTCACAAAGGAGGTTGAATGTCTTGTCGACAAGAAAAAGGATGAAAAAGGATGTAAGGATGAAAAACAAGGTTCAGTTGGGTCACTTGAAGGTTACAAGATAGCTAGGAATGAGTTAAAAAAAGGGCTTATTAGGAGAGGTAGGAGGGGGCAATGAGAAGTCCTTGGTAGGTCGGATAAAAGAAAACCCTAAGGCTTTTTGTTCTTATGTGAGAAATGAAAGAATGTCCAGGGTGAAGTTAGGGCCAGTCAAGGATAGCAGTGGGAACTTGTGCATGAAGTCAGAGAGATAGGAGAGGCATTGAATGAATACTTTTCTTCAGTGTTCACTAAGGAGAGGGGCCATGTCTTCTAGGATGAGTGCGTGATACAGGCTGATAGGATGGGGGAGGTAGATGTTCTGAGGGAAGATGTATCAGCAATTTTGAAAAACCTGAGGATCGTCAAGTCCCCTTGGCCAATTGAGATACATCCTAGGATAGTTTGGGAGGCAAAGGATGAGATTACAGAGCCTTTAGCTTTGATCTTTGGGTCCTCACTATCCACGGGGATTGAGCCAGAGGACTGGAGAGTGGGGAATGTTGTTCCTCTTTTCAAGAAAGGAAATAGGAATGACCCTGGTAATTATAGGCCAATTAGTGTCACTTCAGTGGTCGGTAAGTTAATGGAAAGGGTCCTGAGAGATAGGATTTATGACTATTTGGAAAGATGCCACTGAATCTGGGATAGTCAGCACGGTTTCGTGAAAAATAAGTCCTGACTCATAAATTTGATTGAATTCTTTGAGGAGGTAACTAAGTGTGTGGATGAAGGTAGAGCATTAATGTCGTACATATGGATTTTAGTTAAGCGTTTGATAAGGTTCTCCATGGTAGGCTCATGAAGAAGGTAAGGGTGTGTAGGATAGAAGGAGATTTGACTGATTGGATAAGTAACTGGCTGTCTCAGAGAACTCAGTAAGAATTTAGCAACACCAATTATTAATCCAACCGATTTATTTGATAGTAAAAAAGCGAGCTTTCAACACTCTTGTGTCTTCCTCAGGCAAGTGCAGTGTTCTGGTCTGCAATAGCACACATCAGCACAGACAGTCAGAGATTGCTGATTAGAATGCGAATCCTTACATCTAACCTGCTATTCAAGTGTTAAAGTGGCTAACAATGTGTGTGAAGGGGATCCTGAGCATTGTTAGAGAATTGTGTATTTTCTCCAGACAGCACAGTAAGTGAGGTTTTTTGCTAACCCAGGCAAGTTACGGGGGTTACAGTTAGTGTGTCATGAAGCCAAGATCCCTGTTAAGACCTGTTTAACACTTGAATAGCAGGTTAGATGTAAGGATTCGCATTCTAATCAGCAATCTCTGACTGTCTGTGCTGATGTGTGCTATTGCAGACCAGAACACTGCACTTGCCTGAGGAAGACACAAGAGTGTTGAAAGCTCGCTTTTTTTACTATCAAATAAATCGGTTGGATTAATAATTGGTGTTGCTAAATTCTTACTGAGTTCTTACCACCCCAATCCAACACCGGCATCTTTACATCATGTCTCAGAGAAGACAGAGGGTGGTGGTGGAAGGAAAATTTTCAGCCTGGAGGCCAGTTACCAGCGGGTGTACCACAGGGGTCAGTGCTGGGTCCTCTGCTATTTGTAATTTTTATCAATGACTTGGAAGAGGAGGCTGAAAGGTGGGTTAGTAAATTTACTGATGACACCAAGATTGATGGAGTAGTGGATGAGGGTGGAGGGCTGTTATAGGCTGCAAAGAGACATTGATAGGATGCAGAACTGGGCCGAAAAATAGCAGATGGAGTTTAACCTTATAAAAGGGAGGTGATTCATTTTGGTAGGACAAACTTGATTACAGAATCAATGGCAGGGTTGTAAGGAATGTGGAGGAACAGAGAGATCTTTGGTTTCACATCCACAGATCTCTGAAGATTGCCACTCAAGTGGATAGAGCCGTGAAGAAGCCTTATAGTATGTTGGCGTTTATTAATAGGGCGTTTGAGGTTTGAGCTGTGGGGTTATGCTGCAACTATACCAGACGTTGGTGAGACCACATTTGGAATATTGTGTTCAGTTCTGGTCACCTCACTATAAGAAGGATGTAGAAGCATTGGAGAGAGTGCAGAGGAGATTTACTAGGATGCTGCCTCGTTTGGAGGGTAGATCTTATGAGAAAAGATTGAGGGAGGTGGGGCTTTTCTCTTTAGAGCAGAGGAGGATGAGAGGCACCTTAATAGAAGTTTATAAATGATGAGGGAGATAGATAGAGGGATTGTAAAGAGATTATTTGCTCGGGTGGATGTAGCTGTTACTAGGGGGCATAACTATAAGGTTCATAGTGGGAGATATAGGAGGGATGTCCGAAATAGATTCTTCACTCAGAGAGTGGTTGGGATATGGAATGTGCTGCATGCTGTGATAGTGGAGTTTAAGAATTTTCAAGCAGTTATTGGATAGGCACATGGAGCATACAAGAATGATAGGGAGTGGGATAGCTTCATCTTGAGCTTTTGATATTGCTGGACATAACATTGAAGACCGAAGAGCCTGTATTGTGCTGTACTGTTCTATGTTCTATGACTCTTTCCTCTTCAGTTGCTGTATTGCGGATCTCTCTGTCAACTGTTCTGGTTCATTGGCTGTTTCATTCACTGTTGGTCTCTTGGGGTTTGTGGATGAACTCCCACAGCCTCATTCATCTGATGAATTCCTCTGTATCTGCTGCGAGACTAATGGGGTCTATTTTGGTGGTGGGGCAGAAATTGAGCCCTTGGCTCAGAACTTCGATTTCATCTAATTGAAGTGTGTAGTCCGACAAGTTGACAATGGACTTTCCTACAGTGGTACTGTTTTCTACTGTGGTACCAGGGGAGGTTGGTTGTTGCTGGTGGTAATGCAGAGTTTCTCAAGTTTCCTGTTCTTGGTGAGCATGTAGATGGTATAGTTGCTTTGTCTCGTCTGCTTGGCAGAGTTTCACAACTGGTCTGTGTCCTGAGTGCAAATTGAGAATATGGATTCTGTCTTGGTTTGCAGGATGTGGTATCTGCTGTCGAGCTGGTGTATGAGGTGGTTGAGGAGTGTGAGAGAGCTGCGATGGCAAAGTCCCTCAGTGTAGTTTGTGTTCTAGGTTGAGCTGAGTGGGTTTGTATCTGTAGTCCTTTTGGTATCTTGTCTGCTTTCTTGCATCTTTATAGAAACTTGATGTCTGTGTCGATATGCGCAATCTTCTTGGAGATCCTCTCCACTTGGAGCCAGCAGTTTGCTGTGTTGATGGTAGTCATGATGTGGAGATACTGGTGTTGGACTGGGATAAACACAGTAAGAAGTCTCTCAGGCTCCTTCTGTATTGTCATAGAGTCTTAGAAAATTGGTCCATCAAGTTTGCATTGACAAGAATTACCACTAAAAACACGCAAATCCCATTTTCCTGTACTTATCCCATAATCTTGAATGTTATGGGAAGGTTGTAAGATTTCCTGCCTCCACTATCTTCCCAGGCAGTGCATTCTAAATCCCACCACCTTTGGAATGAAAACGTTTTTTCTTCAAATCCTCTCTGAATTTGTTGCACTTTACCCTAAAATATATGCCTCTTTGTGATTGACCCCTCGACCTCTGCTCACTCTGTCTATACCCCTCATAATCTTATGCAGCTCAATCATCTCCCCCCACCTCAGCCTTCTCTGCTCTGAAGAAAATAATCCAAGCCTAACCAGTCTCTCCTCATTACTCAAATGCTCCATTCCAGGCAACATCCAGTGAACCTCTTTTGTAGTTTCTTTAGTGCTATCACATCCTTGCTATAGAGAAGTGATCAGAACTGCTCGCAATACCCCAGCTGTGGCCTAACCAGTGCTTCTGCACAACTCCAACATTACCACCTTCTTTTACTGTATGCATGAGTGATGAAGGCAAATGTACGTATGCCTACTTAACTATCCCAATCATGTGCTCTGCTAATTTCAGAGACATGTGAAGAAGTACTCCAAATTCCAGTACTGATCCTTGTAGTACACCACTGGACACAGGTCTCCAGTTACTCGAACAACCTTCTACCACTACTCCTTGTGTCCTATTGCTAAGCCAGTTTCTGATCCATCTTGCTGAGTTTCCCTGAATTCCATGCGCCTTCTCAATCAGTCTCCCATGTGGGATGTTGTCCAAGGCTTTGCTAAAATCCAGATAAACTACATCAGCTGAACTTGTCTCATTCACACATTTGATTACATTTTCAAAAAAATTTGAATAAATTTGTTAGCATGAGCTCTGTCTGACAAACCCATGTTGACTATCCCTAATTAACCGTGCCTTTCCAAGTAGATATTAATTTTCTCCTTCAAAATTTTCTCCAATTGTTCCCCTACCACTGATGTGAGACTCACCAGTCTGTAAATTCCCGGTTCATCTCGCCAACCCTTTTTGTAAAGTAGAACCGCATTAGCTGTCATCCAAATGTGTGGCCAGAAAGTTATTAAAAATTTTATGTCAGAGCCCTGCAGTGTTGTGCCTCACCTCCTTCAGCAGCCTGGGTTGCAATTCATCCGGACCTAGGGATTTTGAACATTTTTAAGCCTGATGCAGTCTCCAACACTTCCCCATTTCCTATGTCAAACTTTGCAAGTTCCTCATAATCCCTTTTCCTGAAATCTGTATCTATGCTCGCCTTTTCCAGAGTGAATTTCATAGAATTTCATCGAATCCCTACAGTGCAGAAGGCAGCCATTCGGCCCATCAAGTCTGCACTGACCATAATCCCACTCTGGCCTATTCCCATAATTCCACATATTTATCCTGCTAATCCCCTGAAACTAGGGTCAATTTAGCATGGCCAATCAACCTAACCTTACCACATATCTTTGCATCATGAGAGAAAACCTGAGCACCAATTATTCATTTAACACCCTTCCAATGTCCCTACAGTCACTGCCTCATTGAGCACTTGTCCATCTTTATTCTCCAGAAACAGATTCAACACTGCCATCTCTTGTTGGGCTTCCACAGATTGATACAAAGAACTTCCCTGGATACGTCGTTCATGTTCTTACTGTGTTCTTACTGAAGACTGCAATGTATTAATTGGCACACAGTGTGCATGGGGCTCCCTAATTAATATCCATGGATTAGTTTTGGAAAATCATTTTGCTTCTTATAGTGGTTCAAGCATGCCAGGGTTCGAAGGGAGCCTTGTTGGATGGAGGTTTTGATGATTAGTGAAAGCTTTTCCTCCTAAGAAGTCTGATCCTTGCTAAGGCTCCAGCTAATAAAAAGGACTATTTATGTTTAAGGAAACAAGAAAATTATCTTAACTGGAGAGTTCAGTCAACCAAAAGAAACAGGAGAAAAGCCAGTGATTTGGCAGAGTCTTTTGGCATGACATGTATGTTGTCAGTTCAGTATTTGAGAATGCCTTCAAGGAAGTGCTCATCTTGTTCTGACATTTGTTAATGACCCAGAAAATGTACAGGAAATGGAAAGTTAGAGCACCCCTGGAGCAGGGGTTTTGAAGAGGAGCAGTTTCTGGGAGACAGTGAGATTGAAAACGAAGGGGCAGCTTTAAAATGTAGTGTACAGTTTGGGCACCCACACTAGAGAGAGGTTGTGAACATATGGCAGAGAGTGCAGAAAGCAAGAATGCTTCCAGCCACGAGAAATCTCCATTATGAGGATGGATTGGAAAAGTTGATTCTTTTTGGAGAGAAGAAAGCAAGGAGGAGGATTGATCGAGATGTTTGAAATCATGAGGTGGCTGGACGGGGTAGATAGGGAGAAAACGTTGCTGCTTGTCAAAGAATCAAGCATGAGAGAGCAGAAATTTAAAGTGATTTACAAAAGGAAGCATGTGTGATGCAAGAAAATAACTTCTTCAAACAATGAGTGGTTGGGGTCTGGAGTCACTGCCTGTAAGTGGTGGGGGCAGGTTCAACTGACACTTTCAAGAGGACATTTGATGATTACTTGAATAAGAACAGTTTGTAGGGATACGGGAAAAGGCAAGGGAATAGCACCAAATCATAATGCTTGTTTGGAGAGCTGGTGATGGATACGATGGGCTGAATGTCCTCCTTCTTCCTCAAAACAAGTCTGTGATTCGTCCGTGACCTTTTGTATAGCATCTTGTTGAATATAAGTTTTCAACATCTATTGATTATCCTTTATCAACCCTACTGGTAACATTTTCAGAAAACTCCAAATTTGTCATGCATGATTTCCCTTTTTTGTTTTGATTTTGACCATTCCATGATTTTCTAAGTACATTGTTATCCTACCACATTCTGGTCAAGTGATGTCAAGACTGCTCCAACATTCGTTACGATCAATGCAGATATTCAGCTTTAACACCACTTTCCTATCAACTTTTCATTTCTGCATGATTCCTTGAGAGTCAAAAATCTATCTGTCTGAGTCTTAAATGTATTCAAAAATGCAATGATGAAACATCTAGCATCTTCTGGGGTAGCAAATTTCAAAGATTCACAAGTATGGAAATTTGTCATCTTACTCAGAGGTTTACAGCATGGAAACAGGCCCTTCGGCCCAACTTGTCCATGCCACTCATTTTTTTAAAATCCTAAATTAATCCCAATTGCTTGTATTTGGCCCATATCCCTCTATATCCCTATAACTATCTAAATACTTTTTAAAAGATAAAATTGTACCTGCCTCTACTACTACATCTGGCAGCTTGTTCCAGACACTCACCACCCTCTGTGCAAAACAATTGCCCCTCTGGACTGGAGAGATACCTCTGGAGAGAGGTATCTCTCTCCTCTTATCTTAAACCTATGTCCTCTAGTTTTAGACTCGCCTACCTTTGGGAAAAGATATTGACTAGCTCCCTTGTCTATGCCCCTCATTATTTTATAGATCTCTATGATCGCCCTCAGCTTTCCTGAGTTGGACTATTCACATACTATTTCAAGAAATCGTCCTGGTCACTGCTTACAAATTCTGCTGCATCCAAGTCTGTAGCAGTAACTTAGTCAATATGGGGAAAGTTAAAATTGCCACCCTAACAACCCTGTTGTTTTTGCATCTTTCCAAAACAAAGATTGATTGGCCATGCTAAATTGCCCCTGAGTGTCAGGAGGTTAGTAGGGTAAATGGATGGGGTTTAGGGAATAGGGTCTGGGTGGGATTGTGACGGGTGCAGACTTGACAGGCCGAATGGTCTACTTCTGCACTGTAGAGATTCTATGAAACTATATTGATTTTGTCATATCACATTATGATTTTCTCAGCACCTTGTCACTCGTTACTTATTTAACAATGGACATCTGCATTTTTCTACAAACAGATGTCCAATCTGTAGTTCCCTATTTTCTTTCTTTGCTCATTTGATTAACAGTAATACATCCGCTACTTTCCTATCCACTGGGACCATTCCAGAGAGTATAGACTTTTGGAAGATCACAGCCAAGATATCCACTATCTCCACAGCCCCTTTTTAGAAGTTTAGGGTGTAGACGGTCACCTCCAGGATGGTGGCACAGTGGCTGTCTGACAATGCCAGGGACCTGGGGTTCAATTCCCAGCTTGGGTCATTGTGCGGAGTTTACGTGTTCTCCCCGTGTTTGCGTGGGTTTCCTCCGGGTGCTCCAGTTTTGTCCAAAGGTGTGTGTTAGGTAGCTTGGCCATGCTAAATTACCCCTTTGTGTCAAAAGAACAAAACAGCTCGGGAAACAGGCCCTTTGCCCCAACGAGCCCACGCCGCCACCCCAATGTTCCCATCTCTACCCATGATCCCAGTCTATGTTTATAGATCTCTGGATTAAAAACCAAATTCGAGACAATTTAGGGAGAATTTGTTTTGCCAATTAGCCTAAGAGCACATTTTTGGGATGTGGGAGGAAACCGGAGCACCCAGAGAAAAGCCACGCAAGCATGGGGAGAATGCGCAAATTCCCACAGACACAGGCCCAAATCCATGTATCTGCACAGCACAGCGATAGTCACTGAGCTGTCGTGATGCCCATCAAATGGTCCAGGTCAAGCGTACACTAACGACGTGAAGCACTAGGACACTCTTGAAAAAATCCAAGAGCAGCCCTCTCACAACCCATCGCGTGTATGCCCCTTGTTAGACAACAAGGTGGACGAAAGCACCTGTAGGATAAAAAAAAGTACATCAATATCATCATCTATTTACACACTTCCCAGGGACTACCAAGGCTCATGATCCCTATTTTAAATCAGTTTTCTATACCCCTCCATTCCCATTTTGTTCATGTGCCCATCTAAGTATCTCTTAAATAACTGCAGAGTGCCTGCCTCCACCACTTTACTTGGCAGCGCATTCCATACCCCCACCACCTGCTGTGTAAAAAAACTCCCTCTAGCATCCAAATTATACCTTACCCCCTCACCCTAAATGCGTGACCCCTCGTGCTATTTGAGTCCATCCTAGGAAAAAGCTTAACCCTGTTTACTCTATCTATACCTCTCATAATCTTGTACACCCCTCTATTAGATCTCTCTAAGTCTACGTCTTTCTAAGGAAAACAGCCCCAATTTGCCTAACCTCTCCTTGTAACTCAGACTTCCATACCAGGCAGCATCCTGGTAAACTTCCTCTGCACTCTCTCCAGAGTCTCCACATCCTTCTGATATTAAGGTGACCAGAACTGGACGCAGTATTCCAAATGAGGTGTAACCAACATTTTATACAACTGCAACATTAGGGGCCAGCTCTTGTACTCTATACCCTTTCCTATAAAGGCTAGCATACCATATGCTTTCTTCACAACCTTCTCCACCTGCTCTGCCACCTTCAGAGACTTGTGCACCTGCACCCCCAGGTCCTTCTGTGTTTCTATACTCTTAATAGGGCTACCCTTTATCATATATGTCATGGGTACTAGCTAAGATAAATGCATGTCGTTTTGGGTGGAATTGTGGTCAATATAGACTTGATGGACCGAGTGGCCTCCTTCTGCTGTAGAGGGATTCTATGATTCTTTTGAATTCCAATGAGTATAGTCCCGATTTACTTGGTCTCTCCTCATAAGCCAATCTCTCAATTACAGAATCAGCCTAGTGAATCTCCTCTGCTCACCCTTCAGTGCCAGTATATCCTTTCTCAAGTAAGGAGCCAAAACTGTACACAGTACTCCAGGTGTGGCCTCACCAGCATCTTGTTTTTAAACTCCATCCCTATATCAATGAAGGATGAAATTCCATTTGCCTTCTTAATTATTTGCTGCACCTGCAAACCAATTCCTTGTGATTCTTGCACAAGGACACCCAGGTCCCTCTACACATCAGCATGCTGCAATTTTTTTACCATTTAAATAATAGTCCATTTTGCTGTTATTCCTAACAAAATGGATGACCTCATATTTATCAACATTGTATTACATCTGCTAGACCCTTGTCCACACATCCCTTTGCAGACTTTCAGTGTCTTCTGCACACTTTGCTTTGCTGCTCATTTTAGTGTCATTTGTGAATTTTGACACACTAGACTTGGTCCCCAACTCCAAATCATCTATGTAAATCTTAAACAACTGCAGTCCCAACACTGATCCCTGAGGCACACCACTAGTCACTGATCGCCATCCAGAAACACACCCATTTACCCCCACACTTTGCTTTCTGATATTTAACCAATCCTCTATCCATGTTAATACATAACCAGTAACACTGTGCACCTTTATCTTATACATCAGCTTTGGTGAGGCACCTTCTGGAAATCCAGATACACCACATATCTCGTTATTTCTTCCTTGATGATAGATTCAATCATTTTTCCTACTACAGAAGTTGAGCTAGCCGGCTTATAGTAACTTGCCTTTTGTCTACCTCCTTTTTCAAACTGTGAGATCACATTTGCTGTTTCCATTCTGTGGGAACCACCCCAGAGACTAGTGAATTTTGGTAAATTACCTCTAGTGCATTTACTATTTCCTCTGCCATCTTTTTTAATACCCTGGGATGTATTCTATCATGGCCAGGAGACTTGTCCACCTTTAACACCCTTAGCTTAACCCCAACACTATCTCTTTAGTGATAATGATAGTTTCTTGGTCCTCACCTGCCACAGGCTTGTCATCAATTTTTCCAGTGTGAAGGCCAATGAAAAGTACCTGTTCAATGTCTCAGTCATTTCCTCATTTCCAGTTTTACATCCCTCTTCTCATTGTCTAAAGGACCAATGTTTACTTTAGCCACTCTTTCGTTTTATATATTTGTAGAAGCTTTCACTACTCCCTTCCTTTTTCCATACTTATGGGGATTCTTACAACCTGTTTTAGATTTAGAACCATAGAATCCTACAGTGCAGAAAGAGGCCCTTCAGCCCATCAAATGTGCAGCGACCACAATCCCACCCAGGCCCTACCCCAATATCCCTAATATATTTTATGCGCTAACCCCTCTAATCTAAGCATCCTAGTACACTAAGGGACAATTTTAGCATGGTCGATCAACCTAACCAAACAGCTTTGATCTGTGGGAGGAAACCGGAGCATCCAGAGGAAACCCCTGCAGACACGAGGAGAAAGTGTAAACTCCATACAGACAGTGACCCGAGCTGGGAATTGAACTCAGGTCCCTGGAGCTGTGCTATCGTGCTGCCCATTTCTAAATGTTTTACTTTCATTCTGTTTTCTTCAGGTATCATGTTTTTGGTAATCCTTTGCAATCCTCAGGATTTCTACTCGTTAATATTATAAGCCTCTTTTAATCTAATACTATCCTCACCACTTCAGTTATCCATAGTGGATCTCTTCCTATGGAGTCTTTATTTTTCATTGAGATGAAGATTTATTGGGAATTAAGCAATATTTCTTTTAAATTTTAGTTTTATAAAAATATTGAAAAGATATATAGATAGTATGGGATAATAACATTGAGGTAGAAAATCAGTCAGTGTCTAGTAGAATGGCGCAGTAGCCTCAAGGGGACAAATGGCAGTGCAGCCTTGAGGGACCGAATGCTAGGACAGCTTCGAGGGGCCGAATAGCAGGGCAGCCTCATGTCAACTACGGCTCTCACCAGCGTTTATAGATGGACCGTAGAAAGCATTCTTTCCAGTTGTATCACAGCTTCGTATGGCTGCCACTCTGCAAGGAATGACAAAGAGTCATGAATGTAGTTAATCCATCGCACAAACCAGCCTCCCATCCAATGATTCTGTTTACAATTCCCAGTGCCTCGCAAAGCAGCTAGCATAATTAAGGACCCCACGCAATCTGGACATTCTCTTTTCCACCTTCTTCCGTCGGGAAAAAGATACAAAAATCCAAGGACACATTTCAATCGACTCAAATACAGCTTCTTACCTGCTGTCATCAGACTTTGGAATAACTTCATATTAAGTTGATCATTCTCTTCATCCTAATTATGACCTTAAACTATTTTGCACTCTCTCGTTTCCTTCTCTATGAACGGTATGCTCTGTCTGTATAGCACACAAGAAACAATACATTTCACTGTATGCTAAAACATGTGATACTAATAAATCAAATCCAACTGGACTCGAGGAGATGAATGGCTTACCCCTACACCTATTTTTCCTGTTTCTCAAAATCTTCCTTGTGCAGCTTAGAATCATAGAGGTTTACAGCACGCAAACAGACCCTTCAGTCCAACCTGTCCATACCGCCCTTTTATTTTAACCGCTAAGCTAATCCTAATTGCACACGTTTGGCCCATATCCCTCTATACCCATCTTATCCATATAGCTGTCTAAATGCTTTTTAAAAGACAAAATTGTACCCACCTCTACCACTACCTTTAGCTTGTTCCAGACACTTAACACCCTCTGTGTGAAAAAATTGCCCCTCTGGACTCTTTTGTATCTCTCCCCTCTCACCTTAAACCTGTGCCCTCTAGTTTTAGACTTCTCTACCTTTGGGAAAAGATATTGACTATCTAGCTGATTATTGTCCCTCATTATTTTATAGACCTCCATATGATCACCCCTAAGCCTCCTACACTCCAGAAAAAAAAGTCCCAGTCTATCCAGTCTTTCCTTATAACTCAAACCATTAAGTCCTGCTGGCTTCCTAGTAAATCTTTTCTTGCACTCTTTCTAGTTTAATATCCTTTCTATAATAGGATATCCCAACTCCTGTATTCAATATTCTGAACAATGAAACCAAGCATGTCAAATGTCTTCTTCACCACTCTGTTCACCTGTGACTCCCCTTTCAAGGAGCTATGAACCTGTACCCCTGGATCTCTTTGTTCTATAACTCTCTCAAAAACTCTACTATTGACTGAGTAAGTCTATCAAAATGCTTCACCTCTCGTTTATCCAAATTAAACTCCATCTGCTATTCATCAGCTCATTGGCCCATTTGATCAAGATTGCATTGCAATCCTAGATAACTTACTATGCCACTGGTCTTGGTGTTATCTGCAATATTACTAATCATGCCTCCTAAACTCCCATCCAAATCATTAATGTAAATGCAAATAACAGTGGGCCCAGCACTGATCCCTGAGACACACCGCTGGTCACAGGCCTCCAGTTTGAAAATTAACCCTCTACAACCATCGTCTGCAGTCCCATGAGATGTAAGTATATCAACAGTGTTCTCAGGAAGGGAATTCCGGGATTTTGACCCAATGACAATGAAGGAATGGCACTATATTTCCAAGTCAAGATAGTGAGTGAAATGAGGGGGAAGACCTGCTGGTGGAGTTCCCAGGTATTGCCACTCTCGTCCTTGTATATGTTAATGGCTGTGGGTTTAGAAAGTGCTGTCGAAGGAACCGTGGTGAGTTCCTGCACTGCATCTGGTAGATGGTGTACACATGGCTGCCACTGTTGTGGGTGTGGAGGGAATGAATGTTTGTGGAAGGCCTGTTAATCACACAGGCTGCTTTTTCTTAAATGGTGTTGAGCTTCTTGAGGCTGTTGGAGCTGCACTCATCCAGGCAAGTGGAGGATATCACTTCACACTTGTAGGTGGTGCACTGGCTTTGAGGAGACATTTGCTTTGAAACATGAGTAACCTTTGGCAGGATTTCTGCTTCTGACCTGCTCTTGTCATCACAGTATTTATATGGTTAGTCCAGTTCAGTTTCTAGTCAATGGTAACCCCCCGCCCAGGACGTTAATAGTGAGGGATTCAGCAACGGTAATTAGCAGTAGGGAAGTTCCAATAAAATGAAAGAGGAATTGTGCAGTGGAATGATGACACATTGCGGACTGAGTAAGAAAGCTATAGTGAAAAAAAATCAGGGCTGTGGTTTGGTTAGTTTTAGTTTGAGTGAATGGAAAGAAAAGATGTAGTGAGCAGTTTTCCTTGTGCATGGTTAGGGTTGTGACAGATGAAAGGGATGGGCAAGCTGTGGTAGTTGGAGTTGAACCTTTCCTCTACCTGAGAATAGAAACAGATAAGTTTGAGATACATATAGTCAGAGCAGGGTGGTCCTTGCATGTCTGTAATAAGAATAATGATTTCATGGGTAAAGTTAGACAGTGATGTGGAAATGCCTTGATGAAGGGGCAGCAAGCGTTTCAAAAGCTAGTGGATTTTGCTACCAAGTAAACCTGTTGGACGTTAACCTGGTATTGTGAGACTTCTTAAAGTTAGACAGGCCAGTAGAGGATTTTAACTGATAGGGATTGAATAGTTTAATTAAAAATGCTGCAGATTCACGGATTCTGAAATAAAGAGAATGCTGGAAACAGTGAGGATATCAGACAGCACCTGGGGAGATTCGAAGAGCTGAAGGTTTAGGTATGACCCCTTCTGCAGAATTGAATAAATTACAGGTAACCTGCAGTTCAAATGTTACTGACATGGGAAATGAAAGATCAAAATACAGCGAGAAGAAATTGATTCTGCTTTGTTTCTCTGTCAATTTGCGTGTTCCCTCCTTACCCCTTGTTTTATTTTTTATAATATAAACAGCCAGAGGGGACAGCACAGCACCGCTGTGCCAGATCAAATGGATCTCCAGTGGAATCAATCAGACTGACTGGATCTCCAGTGGAATCAGTCAGAGTGATCGGATCTCCACTGGAATCAGCCAAACAGGCTGGCCTTCCAGAGGAATCAGCCAGAGCAGTGATATGGGGGGAAATCCTGCTGGTGATGTTCCCAGGTATCTGTCACTCTTGTCCTTGTAGCCAGTAGTAGTTGTTTCTCCAGTGGAGTCAGCCAGAGCAGGTGGGTCTTCATTTTGACCCGTATATTGCCTCTTGGTGACATCATCTGAAAAGAAATTGGTTTTCTCGGTTACACTGATAAGACCCATCTCAACTCCACCATAGTCTGTCAACATCTCTACTGCCTCCAAACTGTCAAACTTCGTGTGCGACACCCAGTACTTGCTAAGTCTAAATTTCCTCCAATTAAATGTGGGAAAACCAAAGCCATTGTTTTTGAACCCCATTCAGATTCCGTTCTGTAGTTACTAACTCCATCCCCTTCCCTGACAACAGTCTGAGACTGAACCAGTCTATTTGTAACCTTGATATCAGGTTTAATCCCGAGATTAACTAATATTCATGCCATTATTAAGACTGTTTAACTCTGTAACATCGCCTGATATTGTAAGAAGCCTCACAACACCAGATTAAAGTCCAATACTGCTGAGACTCACCTGATGAAGGGGCAACTCTCCAAAAGCTCATGATTCCAAATAGACCTGTTGGAATTTAAGACTTGTTGGATGTGAGACTTATTACTGTGCTCACCTCAGTCCAATACTGGCATCTCACATCATGGTCACCTGATATTGTTTCAGCTCATCCTCTGTTGAAAGCCTCATCCAATCCTTTATTACCTTCAGACTCAACTATTCAATACAGCTTATCTCCCCTTTGCAAACTTGAGTTCATCTAAAATTCTGCTGTCTTAACTAGCTCCAAACACTCATCATTCCTCTGCTCTTCAGTGTGACCTGTATTGCCTCCTGGTTAAACAATGCATTGATTCTCACCCTTGTTTTCAAAATCCTCCATGTTGTTAACTCACCCAAGTTCTCTGATTTCTCCATCTCCCCAAATTCCAAGGTAAATATTATCTTCTCATGGTGACATTTGCCTGGTCAGCTCTGGGGTTAATTGTTCCATAATTGGCGGCTGTGCCTTCAGCTGCCTAGGCCCTAATCTCTGGAATTACCTCTCTAATTACCTCTCTAAGAATTGAGTAATTCTTTACTCAAAGAGTGATTAGGGAGTGGAATGCCCTGCCTGCAGCTGTTGTAGATGCGCCAAGTTTGGTGGTGTTTAAGAGATTAATTGGTAAGTATATGGAAGAGAAGGGAATGGTTTAGTTTGGAGGGGCATTGCTTTTTATTTTGGTCGGCACAACATCGAAGGCCGAAGGGCCTGTTCTGTGCTGTAATGTTCTAAACCTCTCCATTTCCCCACACCCCTCTTCTTCCTTTAACACAGTCCTTAAAATCTAACTGACCAAACCTTTGGCCATCTGACCTAATAGCTCTTATATGTTTCAATGTTATATCTTGTGTTATAATGCTTTGTGCAGCACCTTGTTACATTGAATCTCTTATTATCTAACTCTGGAGAGGGTTCTCACTGTCATGATGTAACTCCTATACTGATTTCCTAATTCATACAGAATATCTCTTGAGTACAAATTATTTCAGTTGTGAATAAATTGGGTCTAATTTTAGCATTTTCATTCTAAGTGCTGAATCTGGGTTTAATTCAGATCTGACTTGGAAATATGCTTTCAGCATCCCCCCCCCACCGACACACTCAGCCGAAAAAAAATCATGGGTCCTATTCATGCTGTGGGCAGGGCTTAGTGCGACTGAAACGCAGTTCGAAAAAAATTCGAAAAAGCGTGCCCATGTCAAATTGCTCCCAGGCCGCAGAAAACTGAGAGAGCAGCCCAGGAGTGAAAAGTGGGAGTGATAGCCCCTACAGATATCACTGTGCCCCTTATCCACTCACCCCCTCACTACCCAAACTGATCGCGACTTCCTGCCCCCTCTCCTCCTCCTCCACCCCCCCCCCCCCCCCCCCCCCACACACACACACACACAAACTAATCGCCACAGAATGGCCTCCTCCCCACCACCAGTGAGCAATTGGACTTCGCCCCTGCCCTCACCCCAAGAGAACAATCTGGCCTCACTCACCTCTCCTACCCCGCCCCAAGAGGAACATCTGATCCTTCTCCCTACCACCAGACAATAATCAGCCCTCCCTGCCCTACCACCAGACAATGATGGGGCCTCCCTCCTTATTCATCAGAAATACATCTGAGCCGCCACTCCTCCTACACCCCACCTCCACCCCCCCCCCCCCCCCCCCCCCCCCCACCAGACAACAATCTGGCCTCACACCCCACCCTGATCTGACCTACCTCTCCCCTCCCCCCCACCCAACTCTGAACTTGCTCTTCAGCAGTTGGAATGCCCGATTCAGACTTTTATTCAGCAGATTCATTTTGGCGTGATTCCAGATCAGTGAACATGGCGGTAAAGGGGGAAATCCTGATGAAGTTGAGTGGCCAGTTCATTACTTCAATTGAAACACATGCAAATGCATTTAAATCACCATTGTGCCCATTTCAGGCACAAATCAGATTGCTGCCATTCCCGGATTTCAGTAAAGTGGCAATCTGCATGGATACATGCATGGATTACATTAATGGCCTCACACCCGACTTTACCACATTTTCACACCCGAAAACGGATGCAAAGCAATGGTAAAATAGGACCCATTGTTTCACATTAAACTCTCTCATACTTTGTTCAGGTTTTCCTTTGTTTTTCTTCTGCATTCAATTTAAACCAAGGGATGGGAGCCAATGCAGAGTCAGAGGAGGGGGAAACAAAGATAAGAGCAAAATACAGAAAGGGGAATAAGGAAAATGATAGGCAGAGAAATCAAGGGCCAGAATCAAACAGGATCACAGTAACAAAAAAAAAGAATGGGACAAGGATTTAAGAGTAGGAATTAATGGGTGCTTTTTAGTTTGGCAGGCAGTAACTAATGGGGTGCCACCGGGATCGGTGCTGGGACTCCAGCTGTTCACTATGAGGGAATAAAATATAACATCTCAAAATTTGCAGATGATCCCAAATTGGGTGGGAGGGTGAACTGTGACAAGGATGCACAGATCCTTCAGAATGATCTGAATAGGTTGGGTGAGTGGGCAAATCAATGGCAGATGCAGTGTAATTTGGATAGATGTGAGGTTAATCATTTTGGAAGAAAAAACAAAAGACAGATTACTACCTGAATGGCTGTAAATTGGGAAAGAGGAGTGTACAGAGGGATCTGGGTGTCCTTGTGCACCAGTCACTGAAGGTAAACATGCAGGTGCAGCAGGCGGTAAAGAAGGTAAATGGCATGTTGACCTTCATTGTGAGAGGTTTCGAGTACAGGAACAGGGATATGTTGTTACAATTACAAGGAAAAAGGAGGCTTATGTCAGGATGAGGCTTGAAGGCTCAGTTAGTGCAATGTAGCTATAGATTAGCCAGGAGGGAGCTAAAGAGTGAATTGAGGAGAGCTAAGAGGGGACACGAGAAGACTTTGGCTGATAGGATCAAGGAGAATCCTAAAGCTTTCTTTAGATATGTTAAGAATAGAAGATTGGTTAGGGCAAGATTAGGGCCAGTCACAGACAGCAGTGGGAAGTTGTGCGTGGAGCCTGAAGAGATTGGTGAGGCACTGAATAAATATTTCTCTTCGGTATTCACGCAGGGTGATGTAAATGTAGTTATGGAGAACACTGAGGTACAGGGTTGCAAACTGGAAAGTATTGAAGTAGATAGGGAGGATGTGCTAGATATTCTCGAGGGTTTGAAGTTGGATAAGTCCCCTGGGCCGGACGGGATTTACCCTAGGATTCTCTGGGAGGCAAGAGAGGAGATTGCAGAGCCTCTGGCTCTGATCTTCAGGTCCTCGTTGGTTACGGGTGTGGTTCCGGAGGACTGGAGGATAGCGAATGTGGTCCCATTGTTTAAGAAGGGGAAGAGAGACCTTCCAGGGAATTATAGGCCAGTGAGTCTTACTTCTGTTGTGGGCAAAGTATTGGAGAGAATTATTAGGGATAGGATTTATAGTTATTTAGAGAGAAATGAATTGATTGGGGATAGTCAGCATGGTTTTGTGAAGGGTAGGTCGTGCCTTACTAACCTCATTGAGTTTTTTGAGAAAGTGACCAAAGAGGTGGATGGGGGTAAGGCGGTTGATGTGGTATATATGGACTTTAGTAAGGCGTTTGATAAGGTGGCCCATGGAAGACTTCTGCAGAAAATGCAGATGTATGGGATAGAGGGTGATTTAGCTAATTGGATTAGGAATTGGCTAGCAGATAGAAGACAGAGGGTGGTGGTTGATAGGAGATATTCATCGTGGAGTTCGGTGACAAGTGGTGTACCTCAGGGGTCTGTTTTGGGGCCCCTGCTGTTTGTAATTTTTATAAATGATCTGGATGAGGGTATTGAAGGATGGATTAGTAAATTTGCAGATGACACTAAAGTCGGTGGAGTGGTAGATAGTGAAGAGGGGTGTTATAGTTTGCAGAGGGACTTGGACAAGTTGCAGAGCTGGGCCGAGAGGTGGCAAATGGAGTTTAATGTGGAAAAGTGTGAGGTAATGCACTATGGCAGAAATAATAAATGTGTAGAGTATAGGGCTAATGGTAGGATTCTTAGTAGTCTTGATGAACAGAGGGATCTTGGTGTGTATGTGCATAGATCCCTGAAAGTAGGCAGTCAAGTCGAGAAGGTTGTTAAGAAGGCATATGGAGTCTTAGCTTTTATTGGTAGGGGGATTGAATTTCGGAGCCGCAACGTCATGTTGCAACTGTACAAAACTCTAGTGCGGCCGCACTTGGAGTATTGTGTGCAGTTCTGGTCCCCACATTATAAGAAAGATGTGGAGGCATTGGAGAGGGTACAGAGGAGGTTTACCAGGATGTTGCCTGGTATGGAGGGCAGGTCTTATGAAGAGAGGCTGAGGGATTTGAGGTTGTTTTCGTTAGAAAGGAGGCGGCTAAGAGGGGACCTAATCGAAACATATATGATGATTAGAGGTTTAGATAGGGTGGACAGTGATAGCCTTTTTCCTAGGATGGAGAAAGCTAGCACGAGGGGACACAGCTTTAAATTAAGGGGTGATAGTTATAGGACGGATATCAGAGGTAGGTTCTCTACCCAAAGGGTGGTTCGGGAGTGGAATGCCCTGCCTGCAGCAGTTGTAGATGCGCCAAGTTTGGTGGCGTTTAAGAGGTTAGTTGATAAGTATATGGAAGAGAAGGGAATGGTTTAGTTTGGAGGGGCATTGCTTTTTATATTGGTCGGCGCAACATCAAAGGCCGAAGGGCCTGTTCTGTGCTGTAATGTTCTATTCTATTCTATTATACATTGCCTTGGCAAGGCCACACCTAGAGTATTGTGTGCAGTTTTGGTCTTTTCAGAGGAAGGGCATTCTTGCTCTTGAGGGAGTTCAGCGAAGGTTTACCATGCTGATTCCGGGGATGGGGGGACTGATGAAGGAGGAAAGAGATATTAGGTTAGTATTATTTTCGATGGAATTCAGACAAATGAGAGGGGATCTCAAAGAGACTTATGAAATTCTAACAGGTCTAGACAGGATAGATGCAGGGAGGATGTTCCCCATGACGGAGGAGTCATAATCTGAGGATTCAGGGTAGATGATTTAGGACGGAGGTGAGGAGACATTTCTTCACCGAAGGAGTGATGAGCCTGTGGAATTCATTACCAAAGGAAATAGTTGATTGCAAAACATCAAATGTATTCAAGAGGTGGCTGGATATAGCACTTGAGGCAAATGATCAAAGGTTATGGAGAAAAAGCAGGATTAGCCTATTGAGTTGGATGATCAGCCATGATCTTAATGAATGATGGAACAGGCTCAAAGAGCCAAATGGCCTCCTGCTGTTCCTATCTTCTATGTTTCCATGAATGTCAAAAAGACAAGCCTGACGACTTTGTGACTTAACACACAATAAAGTGAATGAATTTACAGATAGATCTGAATGAGTATGATATAGTTGGGATCGTCTGCAGGATGACCAGGAATGGGAACTGAATGTCGAGGGATATTCAAGATTTAGAAGGGACAAATAAAAAGGAAAAGGTGGTGAGTTGCTTTGCTGATTGAAGAGGAATTTAAAACGATGAGGAACGATATTATCTCTGATGATGTGGAATCTGTGTGGGTGGAGCTGAGAAACACAAAAGAGGTAAAAAATATTATTGGGGGGTTGTATATAGACTCCCAAACTGTAGTAGTGATGTGAAGAATGGCAGTGAATTGGAAATTAGAGACATGTTTGACAAAGGAACACCTGTAATTGTGGGTGATTTCAATCTGTACATAGATTGAACAAATCAAATTAGTCACAATATCGTTGAGGAGGAATTCTGGAGGGTGTTTGAGATAGTTTTCTGGACCAAAACATTAAGAAACCAATTCGAGAACAGCCTTTTCCGAAACTGAATGTTTTGTAATAACTGGCAATCTAATTGTGCGAGGCCTTGGGGGTGAGTGAATGTAATATGATAGAATTCTTATCAAGATGGAGAGTGATGTATTTGATTCTGAAACTAATGTTCTGAATCTATATAAAATTGTATGAGGTGTGAGTTGGCAGTGATGAATTAGGGAGCGATTGCCTTTTTCCTAGGATGGAGAAAGCTAGCACGAGGGGACACAGCTTTAAATTAAAGGGTGATAGTTATAGGACGGATATCAGAGGTAGGTTCTTTACCCAAAGGGTGGTTCGGGAGTGGAATGCCCTGCCTGCAGCAGTTGTAGATGCGCCAAGTTTGGTGGCGTTTAAGAGGTTAGTTGATAAGTATATGGAAGAGAAGGGAATGGTTTAGTTTGGAGGGGCATTGCTTTTATATTGGTCGGCGCAACATCGAAGGCCGAAGGGCCTGTTCTGTGCTGTAATGTTCTATGTTCTATGTTCTATGACAGTGGGTAGGCAATGGTAAACATTCAAAGAGTGCATGGTTGAACTGCAACATTTGTTCATTCCTGCCTGATACGAAAATAAAATAGGAAAGATGCCCAAACCATATATAACCATATGTTATATATAACATATAAGATGATTAGAGGTTTAGGTAGGGTGGACAGTGATAGCCTTTTTCCTAGGATGGAGAAAGCTAGCACGAGGGGACACAGCTTTAAATTAAGGGGTGATAGTTATAGAACATAGAACATTACAGCACAGAACAGGCCCTTCGGCCTTCGATGTTGCGCCGACCAATATAAAAAGCAATGCCCCTCCAAACTAAACCATTCCCTTCTCTTCCATATACTTATCAACTAACCTCTTAAACGCCACAAACTTGGCGCATCTACAACCGCTGCAGGCAGGGCATTCCACTCCCTAATCACTCTTTGGGTAAAGAACCTACCTCTGATATCCGTCCTATAACTATCACCCCTTAATTTAAAGCTGTGTCCCCTCATGCTAGCTTTCTCCATCCTAGGAAAAAGGCTATATAGGACGGATAGGATTATAGGATGGATATCAGAAGTAATTGGTCGGCGCAACATCGAAGGCCGAAGGGCCTGTTCTGCGCTGTTATGTTCTATGTTCTATGGATCTAAATGAGAGTCCCTTAGAGTTAGAAATGGTAATTTATAATGGGGAACAAAAAGTGGCTGATCAACTAAGTACATACTTTTGTTCTGCCTTCATTTAGAAGGACACAAATAACACGGGGTTTAGTGAGAGGGAGTAACTCAAGTAAATCAGCATTAGTAGGGAAAGGATTTTGAAAATTGTTTGGAGGACTGATAAATCCCCAGAACCTGATAATCTACATTCCAGAGTATTTAAGGAAGTGCCCTAGGAATGATTGATCCATTTGTGGTCATCTGCCAGAATTCTATTGACTTTGCAGTAGCTCCTATGAATTGGAGGGTAGCCAATGTAATCCCACAATTTAAAAAGGGAGGTAAAGAGAAATGCTGGTAGTGGGGAAAATTCTAGAATCCATTATAAAAGATTTAATAGCAGAACAACAGTAGGATCGGACAGTGTCAGCAAAGATTTATGAAAGAGAAATCATGTTTGACAAATGCACTGGCATTCTTTGGGAATGTAACCAGTAGAGTTGATAAACCTGTGTGTAAGATTTATTTGAACTTTCAAAAATCTTTTAACAGAGCCCAGTCAAGAAATTATCATGTAAAATTAAAGTGCAAGGGGTTGTGGTAATGTTTTGTGATGGATAGGAAACTAATTGGCAAACAGAAAGCAAAGAGTAGGAATAAACAGATCTTTTTCCAAGTGGCAGCAATGACTAGTGGGTTACTGCAGGGACCAGTGCTACGAATCCAGCTATTCACAATATATATTAATTTAGATGAGGGTACTCAATGTAATATCTCCAGGTTTGCAGATGATGCGAGCTGGGTGGAAGGGTGAGCTGTAGGTGGATGCAGAGATGCTTCATTGTGCTTTGGACAAGTTGAAAAAAAATAGCAAGGCAGATTATTATTTGGATGGTATGGATTGGGAGAGAGAAATATACAACGAGACCTGGGTACTCTTGTACAACAGTCGCTGAAAGTATGCATGCAGGTGCAGCAGCTTGTGAAGAAGGCAAAATGGTACGTTGGCCTTCATAGCAAGAAGATTTAATTACAGGAACATGGATGTCTTGTGCACTTATACAGTGCCTTGATGAGGCCACAGCTGGAATACTGTGTGCAGTTTTGGTCTCCTTATCTGAGGATGGATGATTTTACTCTGGAGGGAATGCAGCAAAGTTTACCAGACTTCTGGAATGGCGGGACTGATGTATGAGGATGAAACCTACAGAAAGCTATAAAATTCTTAATAAGAATAGACAGTGTAATTGCAGGAAGGATATTCCTGATGGACTCCCCAGGTGAGGGGAAGGGGGGGTGGTGGTGTCCAAAACACTGGTCACAGGATAAAGGGTAAACTTTTTTAGAACTGAGATGTGGAGAAATCTCTTAACCCACTAAGTGGCGAGTCTGTGGAATTTGCTACCACAGAAAGTAGTTGAGGCCAAAACATTGTATATTTCCAAGAAGACTTTAGATATAGTGCTTGAAGAAATGAGGATCAAAAGATAGGAGGGGGAAAATAGAAACAAGTTACTGCACTGGATGATCAGCTATGATCGTAATGACTGGTGGTGGAGCAGGCTCAAAAGGCTGAATGACTTACTGTTGCTTCCATTTTCTATGTTTCAGTGCTTATATTTTTGGAATTCAGTGACATATTTAGAATGTTGGGATTGTAAATGGGAACATGGAGTCTGGTTTGCGTACTGCTTCATCTTACTATCCTTTTCCAGTTGCAGTTACTGGAACTGCAAATGAAACTTGATAATTTACTGATTGCGATTTATCCCTTGAATCTGTACTTGGAGTTAAAACCCAGGTTGGGTCATTGGGAGAGTGAGTACCAAATGAGTTCAAATGTTCCAATTCTTGTGTTGCAGGTGCCTGAACTAAAATTTCAAGTTAATGATGCTGAGGAAAAAGATTCATGGCTCAAAACCCTGAATGAAGAGATTGGAAAAGCCAATAATAAAGAGTTTGATCAGGTGATTGTTTTCTATATCATTGTGCGATGGTACACTAACCAGAGAGAGGTTGCTTAATTTAACATCATGACAGGGAAGCTTTAGAAACAATAATCAGGAAGAATCCGCAGGCACTTGGAATGGTTTGAGTTAGTCAAGGATAATGTGGATTTGTCAAAGGCAGACTGTGCTTGCCTAATCTAATTGCATTTTTTGATGAAGTAACAGAGAAGGTTGATAATGGGAATGCAATGATGTTGTCCATAAGGCTGGTTAACGAAGTAGTGATGATATAGAAGCATTGGACTGGGGTAAAGAAATCTCATTCTTCCTGTAACAAAGTAGTGGCCACGGAATCAGAAATTCAGCGATAGTTTGGATAAAAAGCAATGACTTAGAAAAGGAAGTGAGCGGAAATGGTTGTTTTTCAGACTGGACTTTGGTAGACAGTGGTGTTTCCCAAAGGTCAGTTCTAGGACCACTGTTCTTCATTATGTATAAATAACTAGGATATTTGAGTAGAGAGTAAAATTTCAAAATTTATCCATGATTCCAGACTTGGCAATGTGGATGATACCAACCAACTGCAATAAAACATAGGCTAGCAGAACGGACAGAAATTAACAGATGAATTTAATGTAAAGAGGTGGAAGGTGATACAGTTTGGTAGAAACGTGGGGAGAAGCAATATAGAAGTAATACACAATTCTAAAGAGTGTCTAGGGACAAAGGAGCTCAGGATGCATGTGAATTGGTTTATGAAAGTGGTGTGGTATATTGAAAGAATGGTTCAGAAAGCAGACAGGATCTTGAACTTCATAAAAAGAGGCATTGAGTACAAAAGCAGCAAAGTTATACTAAACTCTAATAAAGCTCTGTTTAGGGCACAACTTCAGAATTGTGTCCAGTTACAGTCAATACACTTCAGGAATGATGTGAGGACCGTTGACAAGATGTAGAGGGATTTGTAAGAATGGGATAAGAGATTTTAGGTAGAAGGAAATAGATGGAGAAACCGGGATTGTTTACCATGGAGCAAAGAAAGTTTGATGGGATTTGATGTGGGATGGGGTGGTGGTTATGACTGGTTTTCCTAGACAGACAAGAAATATTCATCAATTAACTGATGGTACAAGAATCAGGAGATTTTAAATTTTGGACAGGGGATACAAGGGGAATGTGAGGAAGAATTACATGATGCCCCTGAGGCTGTTTGGAACTGGAAACAATCAATGACTTTTAAAAAGCATTGAAGGAATGCTTGAAGGAAATCACACTGGAAGGCTTCTGGGATTGAACCGGAATATGGAACCGACTGGTACTCCCTTTAGAGTCAGCGTAGATTTGATGGTCTGAATAACCTCCTTCATTTCGACAAATAATTCTGTGACTCTCAGGTGGAGAAAACACTTGGGATTCAGTTACAGTAGAATCCCACAGTTACTGCTATGCTCTGTATTATCCTCAGTTCAGACGACACTAGCTCTTTCTATTAAAAGTGTTAGTGTTACTGAGATGATCCATATGACAACAAATCTTTGCTGCTAATTTTGTATTAGTTAAGAACTTAACAGAGAAGATCTTGCTGACTAACCTGGGATTGTTATAGACTTCATGAGTCACTGCAGCTTGTGAAAATGGAGAATGACAGTGTGCTGTGATTTCAGCTTCACTTCCTGGTGAAATTTGGAAGCCACAATTTCTAAGACATCACTGCAGAAGTTCCTCAGGGAACTCCTTAGGCCCAATCACCTTCAGCTGCTTTATCAATGACCTGCCTTCAATCATAAGGTCAAAAGTGGGGACGTTCACTGATGATTGCACAATGTTCAGCACCATTTGCAACTCCTCAGATACCGAAGCAGTCCATGTCCAAATGCAGCAAGACCAGCACAAGATCTCGGTTTGGGCTGACAAGTGGCAAGTAACATTTACATCACACAAGTGCCAGACAATCACCATCTTTAACAAGAGAACATCTAACCATCACCTCATTACATCCAATGGCATTACCATTGCTGAATCCCCTACTAGCAACATGCTGGGGGTTACCATTGACCAGAAAATGAACTGAACCAATCAAATAAATACTGTGGCTATCAGGACAGATCAGCAGCTAGGAATCCTGCAGTGAGTAACTCACTGCCTGACATCCACAAGGCACAAGTCAGGAGTGTAATGGTATACTCTCCATTTGCCTGGATTAGGACAGCTCCAACAATACTCAAGAAGCTTGACACCATCTAAGACAAAGCAGCCTGCTTGATTTCTACCCGTTTCACAAACATAGAACAATACAGCACAAACAGGCCCTTCGGCCCACAAGTTGCGCTGATCACATCTACCAATCCACAGACCTATCTATAACCCCCTATCCTATTCTCTTCCATATACTCATCCAGAAGTCTCTTAAAAGACCCCAGTGAGTTTGCCTCAACAACCTCCGATGGCAGTCGGTTCCATTCACTCACCACCCTCTGAGTGAAAAACCTACCCCTGACATCTCCTTTGTATTTGCTTCCCTGCACCTTAAATCTGTGTCCTCTCGTAGTGACCATTTCAGCTCGGGGAAATAGTCTCTGAGAGTCCACCCTATCTATCCCTCTCAACATTTTATAAACCTCTATCAGGTCGCCTCTCAACCTACGTCTCTCCAGTGAGAAGAGTCCCAGCTCCCTCAACCTATCTTCATAAGGCCTGCCTCCCAATCCAGGCAGCATCCTTGTAAATCTCCTCTGAACTCTCTCAATAGCCTCTACATCCTTCCTATAATGAGGCGACCAGAACTGCGCACAATACTCCAACTGGGGTCTGACAAGAATCTTATAGAGCTGCATCATTACCTCCTGACTCCTAAACTCTATTCCTCGATTAATGAAGGCCAGTACACCGTACGCCTTCTTGACCACTTCCTCCACCTGCGAGGCTGATTTAAGAGTCCTATGACCCAGACCCCGAGATCCTTCTGCTCTGGGCCAGTCATAGACAGCAGTGGGAAGTTGTACGTGGAGCCTGAAGAGATTGGTGAGGCACTGAATAAATATTTCTCTTCGGTATTCACGCAGAGTGCTGGAAATGTAGCTATGGAGAACACTGAGGTACAGGGTTGCAAATTGGGAAGTATTGTAGTAGATAGGGAGGATGTGTTAGAAATTCTCGAGGGTTTGAAGTTGGATAAGTCCCCTGGGCCGGACGGGATTTACCCTAGGATTCTCTGGGAGGCAAGAGAGGAGATTGCAGAGCCTCTGGCTCTGATCTTCAGGTCCTCGTTGGTTACGGGTGTGGTTCCGGAGGACTGGAGGATAGCGAATGTGGTCCCATTGTTTAAGAAGGGGAAGAGAGACCTTCCAGGGAATTATAGGCCAGTGAGTCTTACTTCTGTTGTGGGCAAGGTATTGGAGAGAATTATTAGGGATAGGATTTATAGTTATTTAGAGAGAAATGAATTGATTGGGGATAGTCAGCATGGTTTCGTGAAGGGTAGGTCATGCCTTACTAACCTCATTGAGTTTTTTGAGAAAGTGACCAGAGAGGTGGATGGGGGTAAGGCGGTTGATGTAGTATATATGGACTTTAGTAAGGCGTTTGATAAGGTGGCCCATGGAAGACTTCTACAGAAAATGCAGATGTGTGGAATAGAGGGTGATTTAGCTAATTGGATTAGGAATTGGCTGGCAGATAGAAGACAGAGGGTGGTGGTTGATGGGAGATATTCATCGTGGAGTTCGGTGACAAGTGGTGTACCTCAGGGGTCTGTTTTGGGGCCCCTGCTGTTTGTAATTTTTATAAATGATCTGGATGAGGGTATTGAAGGATGGATTAGTAAATTTGCAGATGACACTAAAGTCGGTGGAGTGGTAGATAGTGAAGAGGGGTGTTATAGTTTGCAGAGTGACTTGGACAAGTTGCAGAGCTGGGCCGAGAGGTGGCAAATGGAGTTTAATGTGGAAAAGTGTGAGGTAATGCACTTTGGCAGGAACAATAAATGTGTAGAGTATAGGGCTAATGGTAGGGCTCTTAATAGTGTTGAGGAACAGAAGGATCTTGGTGTATGTGTCAATAGATCCCTGAAAGTAGGCAGTCAAGTGGATAAAGTTGTTAAGAAGGCATATTGAGTCTTAGCTTTTATTGGTAGGGGGATTGAATTTAGGAGCCGCAGCATCATGTTGCAACTGTACAAAACTCTAGTGCGGCCGCACTTGAGTATTGTGTGCAGTTCTGGTCCCCACATTATAAGAAAGATGTGGAGGCATTGGAGAGGGTACAGAGGAGGTTTACCAGATGTTGCCTGGTATGGAGGGCAGGTCCTATGAAGAGAGGTTGAAGGATTTGAGGTTGTTTTCGTTAGAAAGGAGGCGGCTAAGAGGGGATCTTATTGAAGCATATAAGATGATTAGAGGTTTAGATAGGGTGGACAGTGATAGCCTTTTTCCTAGGATGGAGAAAGCTAGCACGAGGGGACACAGCTTTAAATTAAGGGGTATGAGTTATAGGACGGATATCAGAGGTAGGTTCTTTACTCAAAAAGTGATTAGGGAGTGGAATGCCCTGCCTGCAGCTGTTGTAGATGCGCCAAGTTTGGTGGCGTTTAAGAGGTTAATTGATAAGTATATGGAAGAGAAGGGAATGGTTTAGTTTGGAGGGGCATTGCTTTTTATTTTGGTCGGCACAACATCGAAGGCCGAAGGTCCTGTTCTGTGCTGTATTGTTCTATGTTCTATGTACAACACAGCTAAGACTCCTACCCCTTATATTGTACTCCTTCATCCCATTATTCCTGCCAAAATGGACCACTACACATTTATCCGCATTGAAGTCCATCTGCCACTTCTCCACCCAGTCTTGCATCCTGTCTATGTCCCGCTGCAACTTTTGGCATCCCTCCAGACCATCCACAACACCACCGACCTTTGTATCGTCGGCAAACTTACTAACCCATCCCTCCACTTCCTCATCCAGGTCATTTATGAAAATGACAAACAGCAGGGGTCCCAGAACAGATCCCTGGAGCACTCCACTGGTTACCGATCTCCATGCAGAACAAGACCCATCCACAACCACTCTCTACCTTCTGCCGGCAAGCCAGTTCTGGATCCACGAGGCCAAAGCCCCTTGGATCCTATGCCCTCTCACCTTCTCCATAAGCCTTGCATGTGGGACCTTATCAAACGCCTTACTAAAGTCCATGTACACTACATCCACCGCCCTTCCTTCGTCAATGTGTTCAGTCACATTTTCGAAGAACTCAACTAGGCTCGTAAGGCATGACCTGCCCTTGACAAAACCATGCTGATTATTTCTAATCAGTCCAAACTTCTCCAAACGTTCATGTATCTTATCCCTCAGAAGTCTCTCCATCAGCTTACCAACCACTGAAGTCAGACTCACCGGTCGGTAATTTCCTGGACTATCCCTGTTCCCTTTCTTAAAGATAGGAACCACATCCGCAATCCTGCAATCCTCTGGAACCTGTCCCGTTTCCATGGACGATGCAAAGATCATCACCAGGGGCTCTGCAACCACCTCCCTCACCTTCCACAATAACCTGGGGCACATCCCATCCGGTCCCGGTGACTTGTCTATCTTGATAGAATTTAACAGGTCTAACACATCCTCTTTCCTAACATCCACATACTCAATCTTTTCCGTATGCCTCAAACCTGCAGTGCAATCTCCCAGTCCACTTTCCCCCGTGAATACAGGCAAAGTACTCGTTAAGCACCTCTGCCATTTCTTCCGGATTCACACAGACTTTTCCCCCTTCACCTTTTATAGGCCCTATCCCTTCTCTTCTCATCCTTTTACTTTTCACATATTTGTAGAAGGCCTTGGGATTCTCCTTAATCTTACCTGCCAAGGCCTTCTCATGACCCCTTCTGGCTCTCCTAATTTCCTTTTTAAGTTCCCTTCTACACACCTTATACTCCTCTAGATCCCTAACATCCCCTAGCTCTCTGAACCTTTTATATACCTTTTTTTTCTTCCTAACTAGGTTCACCACCACCTTCGTGCACCACAGTTCCCGTGTCCTACCAGAACCTCCTTGACTCCTCGGAACGTTGTTTTGCAGTGCCGCAGACAAACATTCCTTGAAAATCCGCCACTTTCCTTCTGTACTCTTCGCCAAGAACACCTCCTTCCAGTTTATGCGTCCAATTACCTGCCTAATGTTTTCATATTTCCCCTTACTCCAGACATACACCTTCCTAGCCTGCCTGATCCTATCACTTTCCATCGCTATCGTGAAAGAGATAGAATTATGATCTCCATAAACATTCACTCCCTTCGCCACCAACAAACAGTGGCAGCTATGTGTACATTTACAAGATGCAGTACAGGAACTCACCAAGGTTCCTTAAAGAGCACTTTCTAAACCTACAACCATTACCCTGTAGAAGGATATGGGTAGCAGGCACCTGGGAATATCACTACCTGGAATTTCCCTTCAAGTCACTCATAGTCCTGATTTGGAAATATATCACCGTTCCTTCACTTTTGTTGGAATTGCCTCTCTAACAGTTCTGTGGGTGTATCTACACTCCAGGAACTTCAGTGGTTCAAGATGGCAGCTCACCATCACCTTTTCAAAAGCAACTTGGGAGGGACAATAAATATTAGTCTAGCCAGCAATGCCCACATCCTGTAAATGAATTTTTAAAACTTCTGTTAAAAAAATCTGTATGGAATATGGGAAGAACAAAGAAAACTAGGCAGAGAAGACCAAATGCCATACTAGCATTTTACCTTGGGCAGAAATAATTATATAGGTCTGAGGACAGCGTTGGCCCAGGTAAACTGAGCAAAATAATTAAGGTAGGGCAGTTGACGAACAATGGTGGATGTTCAAGGCTATATTGAGTAATTCCCTGGGAGGAAGAGGGATTGTAAAAGGAAAAAAAATGTCTAAACAAGGAAGGCCAAAACTAGTGCATACCATACTGCAAAAGCTAGTGGTAAGGTGGAGGTTTGGGAGAACTTTAAGATTCAGTAAAAGGCTACTAAAAATAAAATCAAAAGTGCTAAGATGAAAGGAAACTAGCAGAAAACCTAAACTCTGATAACAAAAACTTCTCTAACTGTATAAAGAAGAAGAGAATAGCTGAAATATTGACCTGTTAGAAGACATTACTGATGAGGTTATAATGGGGAATAAAAAGGCAAATGGGATGTTGGCATTTATTGCAAAAGTATAAAAGTAGAGAAATGGCAGAGGCACTAAACCAATGTTTTGCCTCTATCTTCACGAGAAGAGAATAAAGAAAATTTTCCATAAAACTGTAGTTAATGCAGAGTTAATTGGTGCAATAATCATCACTAGGGCAAAGGGACTGAATAAATTAATGGAATTAAAGGCAGATAAGACTCTGAGGTCTGATGGCCTGTACCCTATGGTATTAAAGGAGAAGGCAGAAGAGATAGTGGATGCATTAGTTGTGATATTTCAAAATTCCTTGGATTCTGGAAAGATCCCGGTGGTTTGGAAACACCCCTGTTCAAATAAGAAGAGTGGCAAGAAGTAGGAAATACAGGCCGGTCAGCTTGGCCTCCGTGTTGAGAAGTTGGTGGAATCAATCATTAAGGAGATGACTGAGCTTTTGGAAAGACAAAATTCAATCCACCATTGTCAGCATGGTTTTATGAAGGGAAACTCATGCTTGACAAACTTGCTCGAGTTCTTTGAGGACAAAACCTTGGATAATGGGGAACCTGTGGATGAGGTATATGTAGACTTCCAGAAGGCATTTGACAAGAAGCCCCAGGAAAGACTGATCCAGAAGGTGAGATCTCAGGGGATTAGGGGTAGAGAACTAGATTGGATTGAGGATTAGCTGACTGACAGAAAGCAGAGGGTCAGAATATGTGGGTTCTATTCTGGCTGGTGTAACTAGTGGGTGCTACAGGATTCAGTCTTTGGACTGCAACTATTTACAATCTATAAATAATCTGTAAGCAGGGACAGAGCATAACAGCAAAATTTGAGGACAATCCTAAAATAGGCTGAAAAGAAGGCAGTGAAGAAGAGATAAAAGATTTTACAGATGGATATAGATAGATTAGGAGAATGGGCCAAAATTTGGGAGATAGATTTTAATGTGGATAAGTGTGAGGTTGTCCATTTTGGAAGAAAAAAATAGAAAGGCAAATTATTACCAAATGGAAAGTAGATTCAAAATGCATCCAGGCAGAGGGATTTGGGTGTCATTGTTTATGAATCACAGAAAGTTGACATACAGGTACAGCATGTAATAAAAAGGCAAATGGGATGTTGGCATTTATTGCAAAAGTATAAAAGTAGAGAAATTGTTGCAGTTATGTAGGGTGTTGGTGAGGCTACATCTGGAGTATTGTGTTCAGTTTTGATCTCCTTATTGAGGAAAAATGCGGTGGCGTTAGAACATAGAACATAGAACATTACAGCACAGAACAGAACCTTCGGCCTTCGATGTTGCGCCGACCAATATAAAAAGCAATGCCCTTCCAAACCAAACCATTCCCTTCTCTTCCATATACTTATCGACTAAATCGCGTTGGAGGCGATTCAGGGGTGAAAGCGTGAAAGAGATTAAACAGTTGGGCTTATACTCACTGGAGTTTAGAAGGATGAAAGGGGATCTGATTTGATACTTCAATCTGATCTGATCAAAGTATATAAAATACTAAAATAAAGTACTAAACATTTGAGACCAAATGTTTCCTCTTATGTAGATCAAGAGGCTATAGGTATTGGTTGAGAGGCAGTTGATTTAAAACTGAGATAGGAGGAACTATTTCTCGCAGAGGGTGGTGAATCTGTGGAATTCAATGCCTCAGAGTATGGTGAAGTCTGAATCATTGAATGGTTTCAAGAAAGAGAAAGATGTATTTCTGATTTTAAAAATAGGTTAAAGGAACATGGGGACAGCTGGGGAGATGGATTTGAGACCAAGGTACGATCTGATTGACTGGCGGAGCAGGCTGGAAGGGCTGAATTGCCAACTTCTGCTTCTAATTCCTGTGTTCCTATGAAAGATTTAACTGTTGACTACATAATCATCCCACAGAGCTGCTGTTCTTTTGCTCATGATGAATTCCTAATTTGATCCATGCACTTTTTTGGATATTTTCAACAATTTTTGCAACAAGGAATCAAAAACCCTAAAGTGCATTGATATGAAAAGCAGACAGTGCAGGGAATTTTACCTGTGGTTTTCCAGGCAAATGATTCACATATCACATTTGTTAGTCAGAACTGTTTCGCCACTCACTGAATAATTTGCTATAATGTAAGTTAATTTGAGGGTTAACAGTTAAGCAATGTGTTTGTGCCTAGGTTACGGTGGATGAAAAGAATTCTCTGGATCACTTAACACGCAACCGAGTAAAAATAAACCACAACCGAAGACCACCAACCAGACAGCATCGGAAGGAAGTAAGTCAACTAGCATCAGCTGTAAAATTAGATAGCTTCATGTTTTAAATCTATAGCCAGAGCTGCATCCCTCTCACTAGGAGACGATGGTGAGCAAGTTGAGGGTCCCTACTCCGGTGAGGGCTAAAATCAAGTTCCCCATCCACTGGAGTTGTGGGAGGGGAGGGGAAGAGATAGGATGGAAGCCAAGCGCAATTCACTAGTGGGATGGGTGTAAGTAGAGGAAAAAATTTGCATAAGTTGCTCAGAAATGGTGTACTCCACCACTGTGCTTCTATTACTAAAGAGAAATCAAACATTTCCTGAGATTTGATCTTGGAATCGCAGATGACCCAAAACATGCCTGAGATGGTTTAAGAAAAGATAGCTTACAATATGTAAACTAAATAGACAAATATGACATATGACCCTTAGCAGATTAAGTAATGATGTACTGGTCCTAAATCCAGAGCAGCAGGTTGGCACAGTGGTTAGCAGTGCTGCCTCAAAGTGCCAGGGGCCCGGTTTAATTCCTGGCTTGGATCACTGAGTGGAGTTTGCATATTCTCCCTTGTCTGTATGGGTGCTCCAGTTTCCTCCCACAGTCCAAAGATGTGCAGGTTAGACAAAATGGCCAAGCTAAATTGCTCCCTAGTGTTAGGGGGATAAGAGGTAAATGTGTGGGATTGCGGGGATAGGGCAGGCTTGGGTAAAATGCTGAGTTGAAGAGACCTGATGGGTCAAAGGGCTTCCTTCTGCACTGTAGTTATTCTATGGAAATCAGACGAAAAGAAGAAGTGGACTGATAGTGTCAGTCTTTTCTATCCTATCTTTTTCAGCTTACCAAAATACTAGTTGAAGCCAGCATGATTCCATTTTGAAAAACATTTTGTTATATCTCCTTTTCTTACTCTTCTTCCACAGCCTGGAGCTGAATATTGGAGGTGTTTTCTTCAGTTTTAATTTAGTTTTGTTGCTCTATTTGTGGTTTCCCTTGCTCAACAACTCCATAATATTAACTGGCTGTTTGGTGTGTCGCAATGTGAATATTTTGGACCAGGTCTTCATCATGTTGTTAAATTTCTTTGGAGAGATGGGAAGAGGTTAAGTTTTTTTGTTAGGAGTGAGAATTTTGCGCAGATGTCTGAGATATTTTACATTGAACCAACAGATTTAACATGGAACTAGGAATTTGTAATTCTGCGCCTGCTATCCCAGTCAGTCACCAGTTTGACTGCTACAGAAAGTCAGACATTTTGCACATGCACAGTAATTTATCTTTTAGTTAAACAAGTGCTTCCTCCAATTTCCTGTTCCTTGCTTTGAGCCAGTTATTTTTGAGCCTCTGGCTTACCTGCTGTGTTTCTATACTGTCCTTTAGGGTGAATGAAAGGGAATATAGAATATGTATTACATGCAGCAAGTACAGTTGTAAACTGGCTAACTGTAGACAGAAGGTTGCTGCAGCAGGTGCCATGGTCATAATGTCTTTGAGCTAGTAATTCAGGAGCCAGGCTCCTGCTGTGGGACATGGGTTCAAATCCCACTACAGCAGCTGTTGAAATATAAAGTTAGTGCGTGTGTTAGACAGCAGTGTTATTTCCATCAATTATTTATTATTCTGCCATATCTCTGATGGAGCCTGGAGTCCCATCCCCCTGCATCCGCCCATGAGCATGTGGTTATGGGGATTTCAGCTGTTAGCGTTTGCGCAACGCTGGCTGACATTACAGGATTGCATTGCTGTTATTAAAATACTTCAGGTCAGGGAGCATCTATCAATCCGCATTTGAAACCCTAACTCCCTGCTTCTCACCGCAGATGCTGTCTTACTTATTTTGCTTTCCGAGCTGCTTTTGTCATGTTGCTGTTGTTTTTGTTGTACTTAAGCGTCACAAGGTTAAAGATTATCAGGAAGATTAAAGATTATCTTTGTATCCTAGGTAGTCATTGCGGTGTCTGGTGGAGTGCAGAGATTAGAGCTTGGAGCTCAGAATCTTACTGTTGAAGATTCCACAAGTGAAGAGCAGTCAAAGGAAAAGCCCAGTGACCAACCCAACAAGAACAGACCTATTCTTATGCCTAAAATCAAACCCAAGTTGGAAAAGAAAGGAGAGGGTCCATTGACTGAGGAAGGAAAGGAACTATTGACCAAGGATGGAGAGGGTCCCTTGACCGAGGAGGGAGAGGGTCCCTTGACCGAGGAGGGAGAGGGTCCCTTGACCGAGGAGGGAGGGGGTCCCTTGACCGAGGAGGAAGGGGGTCCCTTGACCGAGGAGGGAGGGGGTCCCTTGACCGAGGAGGGAGGGGGTCCCTTGACCGAGGAGGGAGGGGGTCCCTTGACCGAGGAGGGAGGGGGTCCCTTGACCGAGGAGGGAGAGGCGCCATTGACTGAGGAGGGAGAGGGTCCACCTGCCGTGGAGAGAAAGGGTCCACTGACCATGGAGGGAGGAAGTCCACCAGTTGCGGAGGGAGAAGGTCCACCTGCCGAGGAGGGTGAGGAGATGTCAGATCTATCTTGTGCCATAGAAACTGTTGCTGGTTGCCAAGAAAGTAAAGGTGAATCTGATTTGCAAACAGAAATATCTTCAGATGCAAATGTAACAGAGAAACAGTCATCTAAAGTAAACAGTAACAGCTCACAAAACAGAGCAAATCTAAGTAGAGTGAAATGTGCTTCCTTGGGAGATATCTTATTAGAATCTAAACAACAAGCAATAAGGAAACAATTTGATTCTCATTGCGACCATCACAAGAAGAAAAATGTGGAAGAATTGGAAGGTGAAATAGCTTTTCAGCTAAAAGTAACAGAGGAACTTCTCCAACAAGCAGTTGGTGAGCAACATCTTCAGAGCAATATCCCGGAGGACAGCTGGTCAGCCAGGAGTGCGGCACACTTTCTGAATGAAGCCATGGCTAAATGGTCTGAAGCTGACAAAGTCTTGCAAGAACTTAAAGGTTTAAAGGAATTATGCAACAAACCCGAGACTCTCACTTTGGAGGAAAGAGAAAGACGTAAAAATCTGTTAACTGTCTACAGAAGAAGTGTGCCTTAGCCTGATTGTGTAACTAGGGAATGACGAGACAAACTGGGTGCTTGGTGAGTTGCAATATGAATATTTTGGACTAGGTTTCCTGTATTCTGTTAAACTGCTTCAGAGCGATGGGAGGGAGGGTCTATTTTTATTAAAGGTGAGAATTTTGCACAGATACCTGAGATGTTTTACAATGAAGGAAGAGATTTTTGAAAAAAAAGCAGTTTTTCAATGTGGAACTAAGAATTTGTAATTCTGCGCCTGCTACCCTAGTCAGTCACCAGCTTGACTACTACAAAAAGTCAAACATTTTGCACATGCACAGTAATTTGCCTTTTAGCTAAACAAGTGCTTCCTCCAATTTCCTGTTCCTTGCTTTGAGCCAGTTATTTTTGAGCCTCTGGCTTACCTGCTGTGTTTCTATACTGTCCTTTAGGGTGAATGAAAGGGAATATAGAATATGTATTACATGCAGCAAGTACAGTTGTAAACTGGCTAACTGTAGACAGAAGGTTGCTGCAGCAGGTGCTGAAGGTGAAGCTGTTCAGGTCAGTGAGAGAGGAGAATCATGTGTAGTAGGCATGTTACAATGACCAGGCTCATCCACAATTAGAAGGAAATTAATTGCAACACTCTGTAACATTGAAATGTGAATGTAGAATCACTGATTTGTTTTTACCATTCAGTATTTGAGTTGCCACAAATATTCTCTGTATTTAGATTAACTGCATCGTCCAAATACAACATTTGTACTTCTGTGAATTCCTGTTAAAATAATTTTTACTGCCAGTATTAATATTTATGCAAAAAAAAGACTTTGCCTTAGTATTTACCCGGTGGAATGTTTTTATATCCTGCCTATTAACACAGGCTTATTGCTTTATTTATACTTTAACCATGTTTATATTTTTCTGTAACAAAGGATTCATGCCATGGAATAGTACAAAGCACTTCACAATAAAATGGCATTCTGGTCTCCTGTGAAATCAATCTCTGTTACATTTATTCCACTCACTGACTTAAAGATATGTAGAATTTTATCGGTTTCATGCAGCTGAAATGTGATGTAAATTTTTCATTGTTTAGTCACTTTGTTTTGACCCCACTTTGAGTATCTCACCACCACCTGTTCCTCTTCTACGTATTCTGGCCAGAGATATTTGAATCTCTGCGGTCAGGTTACAATTGTCTATAAACTAATTGTAGAAATAGTTATTCCCACCAGCTCGCATCCTCTGAGACAAAAAAAAACAAAGCAAGCTTCTCAACTTTTTTTAGGCTTGCTGTGTGAGTGGGATGTTATTTGTTATTCACTATTATCTCTCACAGCTCAGATAAGCTCTGGGTACAGAATAAATCTCTTCTTACTCTGCCCCATTCATAACTCACAGTTGCATTTGTGTGAGTGTTTCCACAAGTCTCGCTTGTGTCCTAAATTCCTTCTGACGTTTCTGACCTCTTACCCTCATCCTTCAAATCAGCAGCACCATCTACATCTACTTCTATGACGCTACAGCATTGATGTCTCAATACTTTATTGCTACCTTCACAACATAGAATCATATGGTACAGAAGAGGCCCTTTGGCTCATTGAGTCTGCACTGACACGCAAGAAACACTGATCTCCCACCGAAACCCCATTAAACAGAATTTGGTCCGTTATGATGTGCCAAGCGCCCATCCAAGTACTTTTTAAAGGATGGGGACAACCCGCCTCCACCACCCTCCCAGACAGTGTATTCCAGACCATCACCACCCTCTGGGTAAAAAGCTTTATCCTCACATCTCACCAAGATATTTTCTAAGTATATTAAGGGTAACCTGGGAAAGTGTAGGGCCCATTAGAGACCAAGGGGACAATCTGTGTGTGACGCTACAGGACATTGGAAGGATGTTAAATGAATATTTCTCATTGGTCTTCACTCAGGAATACAAGAATGTAGCAACAGAGTTCAGGAGAAGGGACTGTGAGGAACTTGCAGAGTTTGACATAGGAAGTGGAGGAGGTATATTAGAGACTCTGATGGGCTCAAAACTGGACAAATCGCCAAGTCTGGATGAGTTGCATCTCAGGCTATTGTGGGACGCGAGGCAGGAAATTGCAGGAGTTCTGACACAAATTTTTAATTCCTCTCTGGCCACAGGGTAGGGCGGGGGGAGGAGGAACACATGATGTGGAGATGCCAACATTGGATTAGGGTAAATGCAGTAAGAAGTCTCACAACACCAGGTTAAAGTCCAACAAGTTTATTTGGTAGCAAAAGCCACTAGCTTTCAGAACGCTGCCTCTTCATCAGGTAATTAGGAGTTCTGTTCACAAACAGGGCATATACAGATACAAGCTCAATTTACAAAATAATGATTGGAATGTGATTCTTTACAGATAATCAAGTCTTAAAGGTAGACAATGTGAGAGGAGAGAGGATTAAGCACAAGTTAAAGAGATGTGTATTGTCTCCAGCCAGGACAGTTAGTGAGATTTTACAAGCCCAGGAAAATTATGCGGGGGTTACAGATAGTGTGAGATGAACCCAAGATCCTGAAGAACAAGATTGAGACCATCCTCGTGTGCGGAACTTGGCCGAGTAAGTGGAGTGATCAGCAAGTTTGCAGACGATACAAAGATGGCTGGACTTGTGGATAGTGAGGAGCATTGTCAGGCGATGCAGCAGATAGCTTGGGCAGATAGATGGCAGATGGAATTCAATCCTGATAAATGCGAGGTGATGCATTTCGGGAGAAAGAATGTAGGGGGGAGGTATATGATAAAGGTAGACCTATTAAGGGTATAGAAATGCAGAAGGACCTGGGGGTGCAGGTGCACAAGTCTGAAGGTGGCAGAGCAGGTGGAGAAGGTTGTGAAGAAAGCATATAGTATGCTAGCCTTTATAGGAAGGGGTATAGAGTACAAGAGCTGGCCTTTAATGTTGCAGTTGTATAAAACGTTAGTTAGACCTCATTTGGAATACTGCGTCCAGTTCTGGTCGCCTTACTACTGAAAGGACGTGGAGACTCTGGAGAGAGTGCAGAGGAGGTTTACCAGGATGCTGCCTGGTATGGAAGGTCTGAGTTACGAGGAGAGGTTAGGCAAATTGGGACTGTTTTTCTTAGAAAGACGTAGACTTAGAGGAGATCTAATAGAGATGTACAAGATTATGAGGGGTATAGATAGAGTAAACAGGGTTAAGCTTTTTCCTAGGATGGACTCAAATAGCACGAGGGGTCACGGGCTTAGGGTGAGGGGAGAAAGGTATAATTTGGATGCTAGAAGGAGTTTTTTCACACAGAGGGTGGTGGGGGTATGGAATGTGCTGCTAAGTAAAGTGGTGGAGGCAGGCAATCTGGTGTTATTTATGAAATACTTAGATGGGCACATGAACAGAATGGGAATGGAGGGGTACAGAAAACTGATTTAAAATAGGGATCATGAGCCTTGGGAGTTCCCTGGGAAGTGTGTAAATAGATGATGATATTGATGTACTTTTTTTTATCCTACAGGTGCTTTGGTCCACCTTGTTGCCTAACAAGGGGCATACACGTGATAGGTTGTGAGAGGGCTGCTGTTAGGCTGATTGGCAGTGCAAATTCTCCCTAAATTGTCTCAAATTTGGTTCCAATGCATCGATCTATAAACATTCTACCCAGGGATCATGGGTAGAAGTGGGAACATCGGGGTGGTGGCGCGGGCTCGTTGAGCTGAAGGGTCTGTTTCCCGTGCTGATTTGTTCTTTGTTCTCTGCTCAGCAGCTCTGCGCTGTCATGTGTCATGAAGGCTGCCTTGGAGAACGCTTATCCAAAGATCAGAGGCCAAATGCCCGTGACCGCTGAAATGTTCCCCAACAGGAAGAGAACGCTCTTGCCTGGTGATTGTCGAGCGATGTTCATTCATCTGTTGTCGCAGTGTCTGCATTGTCTCCCCAATGTTTCATGCTTCGGGACATCCTTTCCTACAGTGTATCAGGTAGACAACATTGGCCGAGTTGCAAGAGTATGTACCGTGTACCTGGTGGATGGTATTCTCACATGAGATGATGGTATCTGTGTCGATGATCAGGCACATCTTGCAGAGGTTGCTGTGGCAGGGTTGTGTGGTGTTGTGGTCACTGTTCTCCTGAAAGTTGGATAGTTTTCCTATTGGCGAACACTTCAGCAGTCACTGGCATTCGGCCTCTGATTTTTGGGTAAGCATTTTCCAAGGCATCCTTCACGACACACAGCGCAGAGTTGCTGAGCAGAGATTGATAGCCAAGTTCTGCACACGTGAGGACGGCCTCAACCAGGATCTTGGGTTCATGTCGCACTATCTGTAACCCCCATGACTTGACTGGTTTGTGAAATCTCACTAACTGTTCCAGCTGGAGACAATACACATCTCTTTAACCTGTGCTTAACCCTCTCTTAATCCTCTCCACTCACATTGTCTGTACCATTAAGACTTGATTGCCTGTAAAGACTCACATTCCAACCATTATTTTGTAAATTGAGTTTGTGTCTGTATATGCCCCTGTTTGTGGACTGAAATCCCACTCACCTGATGAAGGGGCAGTGCTCTGAAAGCTAGTGGATTTTGCTATCAAATAAATGTGTTGGATTTTAAGCTGGTGTTGTGAGACTTCTTACTGCCCAAAGGAAGTGCTAGAGGACTGGAGGGCAGATCAGGTGGTTCCACTTTTCAAGAAGTGTGGTAGAGATGAAGCAGAAAACTACTGATGAGTCCATGTGGGACCCCAAGCAGCAGAGAGTCAGAAGAGAAGTTAAAGAGAACATATTAAGTAGTAAAGACAGTGTCAGTATGGTGGACAGTGACAAACATTATGTCCAACTGCAGCAGGATCTTGATCAATTGGGCCAATGGGTTGACGAATGGCGGATGGAGTTTAATTTAGATAAATGCAAGGTGATGCATTTTGGTAGATTGAACCAGGTGAGGATTACTCAGTTAATTGGGAAGAGTTGGGAAGAATTACAGAACAAAGAGATCTCAGGGTACATGTTCATAGTTCCTTGAAAGTGGAGTCACAGGTGACAGGGTGGTGAAGAAGGCATTCGGCATGCTTGGTTTCCTCAATCAGAATATTGAATACAGGAGTGGGGACGTCTTGTTGAAGTTGTACAAGACATTGATAAGGCCACACTTGGAATACTGTGCATAGTTCTGGTCACCCTATTGTAGAAAGGATATTATTAAACTAGAAAAAGTGCAGAAAAGATTTACTAGGATGCTACAGGGACTTGATGGATTGTTTTAGAAGGAGAAGCTGGATAGACTGGGACTTTTTTCTCTACAGCATGGGAGGCAGAGGGATGATCCTATAGAGGTCTATAAAATAATGAGGGGCACAGAATCAACAAGATAGTCAATATCTTTTCCCAAAGGTAGGTGAGTCTAAAAGTAGAGGTTAAGGTGAGAGGGGAGAGATACAAAAGTGTCCAGAGGAGCAATTTTTTCATACAGAGGGTGGTGAGTTTTTTCATACAGAAGCTGCCAGAGGTATTAGTAGAGGCAGGTACAGTTTTGTCTATTAAAAAGCATTTAGATAGTTACATCGGTATGGACCAAAACGCAGGCAATTGGGATTAGCTTAGGAGATTTTAAAAAAAGGGCAAAGAGACTGTTTCCATGCTGTAAACCTCTATGACTCTTTAATAAAAATATACATTATGTGGTGTTCCATGAGGAACTCTCTTCAGGGCTGCTCTTGTTTATTAAAAACAGAAATGATCAGAATATAACAGTCGAAGGATAATATCGCTAATGACCAAGTGAATTAGATTGAGGGTTGTAAGAGACTGCAGGTTGGTGGAGAGAGACTGGAAAAGCAGGTAGGAGAGTGATGAGGTTCGATGCTAGCAAGAATGGCAGCAAGAAGGTTAGCAGGAAGTAGAGATGCTAATGTTGGGAAAGGGAAGAGATTAGCAGCAGGGGCATAGGGGAGTCTGGTTAATACTCTTCACAGCTGACCCTCAATTTGAAGGTGGCATCTTTAAAATTTATTTATTATTGTCACAAATAGGCTTACATCAACACTGCAATGAAGTTACTGTGAAATTCCCCTAGTAGCTACATGTGGCACCTGTTCGGGTACACTGAGGAAGAACTTAAAGAACATAGAACATTACAGACCCTTTGGCCCTCGATGTTGTGCCGACCAGTGGAACCAATTTTATGACCCTCTAACCTAAACTATTCCAATGTTATCCATATGCCTATCCAATGACCATTTGAACACCCTTAAACTTGGCGAGTCCACAACTGCTGCAAGCAGGGCATTCGACTTACCTTTGAGCTCTTACTACCCTCTGAGTAAAGAACCTACCTCTGACATCTGTCCTATAACTACCACCCCTTAATTTAAAGCTATGTCCCCTCGTGTTAGCCATCTCCATCCGAGGAAAAAGGCTCTCACTATCCACCCTATCTAACCCTCTGATCATCTTGTATGCCTCAATTAGGTCACCTCTTAACTTTCTTCTCTCCGACGAAAATAACCTAACGTTCCTCAGCCTTTCTTCATAAGACCTTCCCACCTTACCAGGCAACATCCTGATAAACCTCCTCTGCACCCTTTCCAATGCCTCCACATCGTTCTATAATGTGGCATAATAATAATTATAACTATAATTAGTATGGACAATGCACCTAACCAGCACATCTTTCGCAGTGTGGGAGGAAACCAATCCAGACATGGGGAGAATGTGCAGACTCCACAATCACCCAAAGATTCGAACCCAGGTCCCTGGCTCTATGAGGCTGCGGTGCGAACCACTGTGCCATGATACTGCTCCAACTCAGGGTTCTGAGCTTCTGCCATGTGCCATGCATTAACATCAGGAGCATCAGAATACTGATGTAACTATGATGCAATGTCAGATAATTAAGTAACTGAATTCTGGAGGAAAGAAGTGGTGCAACTTCATGTAGGCTGAATGGTAATAGATCTGTCAAGAAAAAAATGTTTTTTTACAAAATAAAAATAGTTTTCTTAAGGAGGAAACCCCTCTAGATGGTGAACTCAAGATGGAACATGGTGGTAGAGGATAAAGGAACTCCCAGTTGAAGCCTGCAAGCCTGAAACACCTATACATCATTAGAAAAAGAGAAAGAGGAGAAAAACTTGAAGACTCACCTGAAAACGGAATACTGGGGTACAGCAGACACAAGCTGATGCACTGACCCAGACCCAGATCGAGACAACAGCGAGAAGAGATCACAGTCTGCAATGTAAACTGCTGAAACTACAACGGATCCAGAGCTTAGGGTAAGCAGGAAGTTAACATCATCAGTTCTAGAATCTTTCCAAAGCACTGAAGGCTTGCATCAGGCTCAACATTGGGATAATTAGAGGAAGAGATGCGTTGAATCATAAAATCCCTACAATGCAGAAGGAGGCCATTTGGCCCATCGAGCCTGCACCAACAACAATCCCAACTCAAGCCCTATCCCACATATTTGTTTTGCTAATCTCCCTGACATTAAGGGTCAATTTTAATGTGGCCAGTCCGCCTAACCTGCATATCTTTGGATTGTGGGAGGAAACCGGAGCACCCTGAGGAAACCCACACAGATACTGGGAGAATGTACAAACTGAAGTGGCATGGGATCAGAGGTGAGCTGGCAAGATGGATATAGAACTGACTCACCATAGAAAAGACAGATTAGCAGTAGAAGAGCGTGTTTCTGAATGGAGGGTGATGAGTGGCATTCCTCAGGGATCAGTCAGAGAGATTTACAGCATGGAAACAGGCCCTTCAGCCTAACTTGTCCATTCTGCTCTTTCTTTTTTAAAACCCCTAAGCTAATCCCAATTGCCCACATTTGGCCTATATCCCTCTATACCCATCGTACCCATGTAACTGTCTAAATGCTTTTTAAAAGACAAAATTGTACCTGTCTCTACTATGACTTCTGCTGACTTGTTCCACTCACTCACCACCCTCTGTGTGAAAACATTGCCGCTCTGGACACTTTCGTATCTCTCAAAAAACTTAATCAAATTTGTGAGACATGATTTTCCTCTCACAAAGCCATGCTGACTGTCCCTAATCAGTTCTTGCATCTCTAACTGCCTGTAGATCCTGTCTTTCAAATATCTTCCAACAATTTGCTAGCACGAGGGGACACAGCTTTAAATTAAGGGGTATGAGTTATAGGACGGATATCAGAGGCAGGTTCTTTACTCAAAGAGTGATTAGGGAGTGGAATGCCCTGCCTGCAGCTGTTGTAGATGCGCCAAGTTTGGTGGCGTTTAAGAGGTTAATTGATAAGTATATGGAAGAGAAGGGAATGGTTTAGTTTGGAGGGGCATTGCTTTTTATTTTGGTCGGCACAACATCGAAAGCCGAAGGGCCTGTTCTGTGCTGTAATGTTCTATGTTCTATGTTCTAATTTACCCACCACAGATGTGAAGCTCACTGGTCTGTAGTTCCCAGGCTTTTCCCTGCAGCCCTTTTTAAACAAAGGTACAACATTTGCCACTCTCCATTTTCGGTTACTTCACTCATGACTCGAATCAATGATTCAAATATCTCTGCTAGGAGACCCGCAATTTCCTTCCTAGCTTTCCACAATGCCATGGAACAGGTCCCAGGGATTTATCTATCTTGATGCGTTTTAAGACTTCTAGCCCCTCCTTCTCTGTAATATGTACACTACTCAAGACATCACTATTTATTTCCTCAAGCTCCCTAACATCCATGCTTTTCTCAACAGTAAACACTGATGAGAAATATTCATTTAGGATCTCACCCATCCAAAGTGCTGTTTGTAATATATATAAATGATTTTGAGGAAAATGAACTGGTTTAATTAATAAGCTTGTGGATGACATAAAGATTGGTGGAATTGCAGATAGCAATGAGAACTGTCAGAGGATACAGCAGGATATAGATGGGTTGGAGACTTGAGTATAGAGATGGCAGATGGAGTTTAATCCGGACAAATGTGAAGTAATGCATTTTGGAAGATCTAATACAGATAGGAAATATACAGTAAATGTTCTTAAGGGTATTGATAGGCAGAGGGATCTGGGTGTACAGGTACACATGTCACTGAAAGTGGCAATGCAGGTGGAGAAGGTAGTCAAGAAGGCATACGGCATGCTTACCTCAGCCGGGGCATTCAGTTTACAAACTAGCAAGTCATGTTGCAACTTTATAGTTAGGCCACACTTACAACATAGTGTTCAATTCTGGTCACCACATTACCAGAAGGATGCAGAGGCTTTGGAAAATGCAGAAAAGATTTTACCAATATGCAGCCTGATAAGGAGGCCATGAGGTATGACAGGAGGTTGGAGAAACTTGATTTATTCTCACTGGAACAATGGAGGCTGAGGGGAGACCTGATAGAAGTCTGCAAGATTATGAGGGGCATAGACAGATTGGATAGTCAGAAGCTTTTTCCCAGGGTGGAAGAGTCAATTACTCGGTGGCACAGGTTTAAGGTGAGAGTGGGAAAACTTTACAGGAGATGTACGAGGCAAGTGTTTTACACAGAGGGATGGTGGGTGCCTGGAAGTTGCTTATACTATCATGGTAGTGGAAACAAATATGATAGTGACTTTTAAGGGGTGTCTTGACAAATACATGAATAGGAAGAGAATAGAGGGATATGGTTCCCGGAAGGATAAGATGTTTTTGTTCAGTCAGTGGTCAGAAGGCCGAACGGCCTGTTTCTGTGCTGTAATTTTCTTTATTCTTTGTTCCAGGCAGTCATCTGAGATGGGAACTGAACCTGGTCTCTGGCACTGAGGTAACAATGCTAACCCACTGTGCCACCATGCTGGCCGTGCAGAACAGCTTCAGGTTTGCATAAGGAGGAACAAAAGAATCAGGTCAGTACTTTCTGCAGTAGGAGCTAACAATGTAATAGCTTCAAGCTGTTACGATAAAATCCTCCAGACATTCAATCCATTTTCAATGTTTCAGAAAAGGTTATCATTGAACAAGCAAGATTTATTAAAAGGAAACAAAATGTGGGTGAATGCATGAATTCATTCATAAATCACCTGCAGCAGTTAGCAGTGAGTTGATATAGAATCCCTGCAGCGCAGAAGGAGACCATCCGACCCATCTACTCTGTACCAACCACAATCCCACCCAGATACTAATCCCATAACGCCACATATTCACCCAGCTAATCCCGCTGAGATTACGGTCAATTTAGTATGGTCAATCAACCTAACCCTTCACATCTTTGGATTGTGGGAGGAACTGGAGGAAACCCACGCGAACACAGGGAGAATGTGCAAACTCCACATAGACAGTGACCCAAGGCTGGAATTGAACCCGGGCCCTGGGGCTGTGAGGCAGCAGTGCTAACTGCTGTGTCACCGTGCTGCCCCACTGCAACTATGAAATCATCTGAGATTTATTAATATGTGATTATATCATAGTTGGGATCTTGGATGATACTCTTGTCACTTCTCACAAAGAATAGAAGATTAAATTCTCACAAAGACTGTACAAGTGGCATGAAAGGAAATTAAACAGAGCTGTTGTCTCTCGAGAAACTGATCTTCTTTGGAAAATTTTAACTGAAGCCAGTCAACATGTTTCAGTGAAATAAAAGCAGGTGGAATTGTGAAAACGCATGCTGATTGCCATCTTGAGCTGCTCTTGGTGTGGCAGGAAAATCGTACACAAGCAGCAAGATTTCACAGCAGGACGAGCACAGTGCCACAACTGAAAAGGTAGAATAATTTAAAGTTGCTTGGAGTATGGATAGGGTGAACAGAAAACAGTCAGTCACGAGGGAGCACAGTTTGAAGATAAGAGGCAGAAGATTCAGAGGGAATTTGAGGGAAAAATATCACTCAGACACTGATGGGAATTTGGAGTGTGAGTTTAATGATAGTTATTGTCATGCAGACTCAATGGGCTGAAGGGCCATTTTACAATTCTTATGATTGTATAAACCACCTGCCCCATACAGAGGGTGGTGGGAGTATGGAATGCGCTGCCAGGTAAAGTGGTGGAGGCAGATACTCTGGAGTTATTTAAGAAATACTTAGATGGCACATGAACAGAATGGGAATGGAGGGGTATAGAAAACTGATTTAAAATAGGGATCGTGAGCCTTGGGAGTCCCTGGGAAGTGTGTAAATAGATGATGATATTGATGTATTTGTTTTATCCTACAGGTGCTTTGGTCCACCTTGTTGTCTAACGAGGGGCATATACGCGATGGGTCGTGAGAGGGCTGCTCTTGGATTTTTTTTCAAGAGTATCCTAGTGCTTCACATTGTTAGTGTACGCTTGACCTGGACCATTTGATGGGCAACACGACAGCTCAGTGACTATCGCTGTGCTGTGCAGATACATGGATTTGGGTCTGTGTCTGTGAGAGTTTGCGCATTCTCCCCATGCTTGCATGGGTTTTCTCCGGGTGCTCCGGTTTCCTCCCACATCCCAAAGATGTGCTCTTAGGCTAATTGACCGAACGAATTCTCCCTAAATTGTCTCAAATTTGGTTTTTAATCATAGATCTATACACATAAACATGTGCCCATCTAAGTATTTCTTAAATAACTCCAGAGTACCTGCCTCCACCACTTTACCTGGCAGCGCATTCCTTACCCCCACCACCCTCTGTATGGGGCAGGTGGTTTATACAATCATAAGAATTGTAAAATGGCCCTTCAGCCCATTGAGTCTGCATGACAATAACTATCATTAAACTCACACTCCAAATTCCCATCAGTGTCTGAGTGATATTTTTCCCTCAAATTCCCTCTGAATCTTCTGCCTCTTATCTTCAAACTGTGCTCCCTCGTGACTGACTGTTTTCTGTTCACCCTATGAACATGGGGTAGAGGTGGGAACATCAGGATGGCAGCACAGGCTCGTTGGGCCGAAGGGCCTTTTTCCCGTGCTGTTTTGTACTTTGTTCTTTGTTCTCACATTGAACCTCATGATTGACTGTTCATCTAAGGGGAAAAGCTGCTCCTAACCCACTCTGGACGATCCCTCATAATCTTGTACATCTCGGTGACAATGACTCAGATCTAAAATACAAGTAGCCCATTTCAAGAAAAAGAAAATATCCAACCCAAATCAGATCCAAGAAGAGCTATAGAAAAAAACATAACATTCTTCGGAGAAGTTAATGAAACAGAAAATAATTACTGCAGCTTTAAATTAGAAGCTAATGGTCACCCCATAGAATTCAAGTTAGATATAGATGCAGGTATTTCATTATTATCTAATGAAGTGGCTTAAACATATCACGTTATAGCCACCCTCCATTCAGTTACAAAGTCCAGGAAGAATTTCACTTAGAATAATAGGCCAACACTTGGCAAGATTAAGATACAAGGACAAGGGCATCTTTGAACCACTGTATATTATCCAGGGTCATCATCACTGCCCAGAAGAGCATGGTTGCGGTTGATGAAAGTGCTGGTGAGCAATCCTGTAACGTTTTCAGAAAAAAAATTCTATCCCTGTTATCGGGCTTAGGAAAGCTGAAGGTAACTCAGAGTGGATGTTAGCCTAGTGCACTGTTCACAGTGTGGAAGGTCCCTCACCCAATCTTACATAACATTATGAGCATCACTGAACATGTATCATAACAAGGGGCTGTCTGTCCAGTACTCACACTGACAAGACCATGTTCTAGAATTGTCTCAATAGCAAATCCCAATGATTAGAATCTATTCGTATTGGAATGGTCTTAGCCTAATTAAACAATTTGGCAGAGTGTGAGATTTACCCAAAGGCGTCAGTGATGAAAGTCTTGTCAAATTAGCAAAAGATATCCTCTTCACAAGTTAGATTTTAACAGCAGCTTTAGGCAGTTGTTTTTGGACAAACAGCCCTGACCGCGAACTACTTTTAATGCCCCGTTTGGCCATTACTGTTTTAATGGATTAGCATTCAGACTTGATTCTGTCCCTGAGATCTATCTCAGACTCTGGAAGGCACGATAGGTGCCATGTAAACATTTTCATACATGGTTCATCCCCTTCCTTTAAGTTATACAAGAAGTAAGTTTGACATTAAACAGCAAAGATGAAGTTTGTAAAGCCTGTGATAACATTCTTGGGCCACATTGTACAATCTTCCAGAATTGCTGCCAAACTGCAGGAGACAAAGATGATTAGAGAGTTTCTACAACCTAAAGTCAGAGATTCCTTGGGATGTTCAAATTAAGCAGGCAGATGTGAAAGAGCCATCACGACAGCTGTGTGATCAACTGTGCTGCTGGAACATGGGCCAACAAAATTCTCCTAATTTCACCAGAAAACCTAGCACACTGGAGATGGCAATGATCCAGAGATGCCAACTATTGTAGCAGGGCTAACATCCACAAGCACAACAGCAGAATGGCAAATGTATCTAAATGAAAAAGTATGACCAGAATATACTTCTAATAAATCAGTATTTCACCAATCCTGCTAGCAGAGAAAGATCCCAAAATCATTGCTGATTTATTAATTTTAAATGACAGGCTTGTCAATCTCACAATATTTTGACTCAAAATTCTCCAGAAAATCCATCAAAATCACTTCATGATAGTGAAACTTGAGCAAGAACCCAGGCAGCATGATAACCATGGATTAGTCATGCTATTGAAGTGTTAATTCATTGGATTTATTTGAGTGTAAAGGCAAAGGTTTCATTATAGTCATCGATTGCCACTCCAGGTAGTTGAAATAAGTAGTTTGCAAAGCATCATGACCAATTATTATATCAATAAAAAGAATCTTTGTGATACATGGCATCCTAGATGTTACACCAATAGACAACAACCCTCAATTTGCTGTTCCACAATTTGTACAGGAATATAGTTTCCTGTGACTAATTTGCCTCAGTCAAACAGAAAAACGGAAGAGTAGTTCAAACAATCAAGGAATTGATGGAATAATTGAATATTAATTATATGTGTGGCTAGCCCGACGAGAGAAGGGTCTATAATGGATTTAGTTCTGAGTAATGAGCCAGGGCAGGTGGTTGATGTTGTAGTAGGGGAACATGTGGCTAACAGAGACCACAATTCTGTCTACTTTAGGATATAAATGGAAAAGGATGCTTGTTGCCCTAGGGGCAGGGTGCTGAATTGGGGGAAGGCTAACTACGGTCGGATTAGGCAGGAACTTAGGGAAACTGATTGGGAACGGTTGTTTGAGGGTAAGTCCACGCTAGGCATGTGGGACTCTTTCAAGGGAATACTGAAAATGTTGCAAGATAAGTACGTGCCGGCCAAGAGGAAAGATGGGAAAGGTAGGATTAGAGAGCCGTGGATTACTAGGGATATTGAGGACTTGGTTAGGAAGAAAAGAGAAGCGTATGATAGGTCGAAGCAGCTGGGAACCGAGACAGCGTTGAAGGAATATAGAGAGAGTAGGAGGGAGCTCAAACGGGGAGTTAGAAGAGCAAAAAGGGGGCATGAAATGATTTTGGCGGATAGAATTAAGAAAAACCCAAAGGCTTTTTACTCCTATGTTAGGAATAAAAGGGTGGTTAGAGGAAAAATCGGACCTCTTAGGGACGGAGGAGGGGAACTGTGCTTAGAGCCCGAGGGAATGGTGGAGATCCTGAATGAATACTTTGCGTCAGTATTCAAGAAGGAGAGGGGCTTGTTGACAACTCCTGTCTCTGAGGGAGCTGTGGACCAGTTGAGGGAAATATCCATACTGAGGGAGGAAGTGTTAGAGCTTCTAGGTAGCATTAAAACTGATAAATCTCCTGGGCCTGATGGCATTTATCCCTGACTGCTTAGAGAGGTGCGAGGTGAAATTGCTGGTCCTCTGACACAAATCTTTGTCTCTTCCTTGGACACAGGTGAGGTTCCAGAGGGCTGGAGAATAGCTAATGTTGTACCGTTGTTTAAAAAGGGTGGTAGGGATAACCCTGGAAATTATAGGCCGGTGAGTTTGACGTCAGTGGTAGGGAAGCTGTTGGAGGGGATTCTTAAAGATAGGATGTATAGGCACTTAGAGTGTTGCGATCTGATTAGGGATACGCAGCATGGATTAGTTAAGGAGAGGTCGTGCCTTACAAATCTGCCAGAATTTTTTGAAGAAGTGACGAAAAAGGTGGACGAAGGGTGAGTCATTGATGTTGTCTATATGGATTTTAGTAAGGCGTTTGACAAAGTTCCTCATGGGAGGTTAGTCGAGAAGGTCAAAGCAAATGGGATACAAGGACAGGTAGCTAGATGGATAAGTAACTGGCTTGGTAATAGGAGACAGAGAGTAATAGTGGAAGGGTGTTTTTCTAGCTGGAGGTCATCACTAGTGGTGTGCCGCAGGGCTCGGTACTGGGACCTCTTCAATTTGTAATATATACAAATGACTTGGAAGAGGGAGTAAGGGGAGTGATCAGCAAGTTTGCAGATGATACAAAGATGGCTGGACTTGCGGATAGTGAGGAGCATTATCAGGTGATGCAGCAGGACATAGATAGGCTGGTAGCTTGGGCAGATAGAATTCAATCCTGATAAATGTGAGGGGATGCATTTCGGGAGAAGGAATGTAAGGGGGAGGTATATGATAAAGGGCAGACTTATTAAGAATATAGAAACGCAGAGGGACCTGGGGGTGCAGGTGAACAAGTCTCTGAAGGTGGCAGAGCAAGTGGAGAAGGTTGTGAAGAAAACAAATAGTATGCTAGCCTTTATTGGAAGCAGTATAGAGTACAAGAGCTGGCCTTTAATGTTGCAGTTGTATAAAACGCTGGTTAGACCTCATTTGGAATACTGCGTCCAGTTCTGGTTGCCTTACTACTGGAAGGACGTGGAGACTCTGGAAAGAGTGCAGAGGAGGTTTACCAGGATGCTGCCTGGTATGGAAGGTCTGAGTTACGAAGAGAGATTAGGCAATTTGAGAATGTTTTCCTTAGAAAGACGTAGACTTAGAGGAGATCTGATAGAGGTGTACAAGATTTTGAAGGGGACAGATAGAGTAAACAGGGCTAAGCTTTTTCCTAGGATGGACTCAAATAGCACGAGAGGTCACGGGCTTAGGATGAGGGGTGTAAGGTATAATTTGGAGACTAGAGGGAGTTTTTTCACACAGAAGGTGGTGAGGGTGTGGAATGCACTGCCAAGTAAAGTGGTGGAGGCAGGTACTCTGGAGTTATTTAAGAAATACTTAGATGGGCACATGAATAGAATGGGAATGGAGGGGTATAGAAAACTGATTTAAAATAGGGATCATGAGCCTTGGGAATCCCTGGGAAGTGTGTAAATAGATGATGATATTGAAGTACTTGTTTTTATCCTACAGGTGCTTTGGTCCACCTTGTTGTCTAACGAGGGGGATATACGCGATGGGTCGTGAGAGGGCTGCTCTTGGACCTTTCGAGAGTATCCTAGTGCTTCACATCATTAGTGTACACTTGACCTGGACCATCTGATGGGTAACACGACAGCTCAGTGACTATCGCTGTGCTGTGCAGATACATGGATTTGGTCCTGTGTCTGTGGGAGTTTGCGCATTCTCCCCGTGCTTGCGTGGGTTTCCTCTGGGAGGTCCGGTTTCCTCCCACATCCCAAAGATGTGCTCTTAGGCCTATTGGCAAAACAAATTCTCCCTAAATTGTCTCAAGTTTGGTTTTTAATCCATAGATCTATAAACATGGACAGGGATCGCGGGTAGAGGTGGGAACATCGAGGTGGCGGCACGGGCCTGTTGGGCCGAAGGGCCTGTTTCCCGTGCTGTTTTGTGCTTTGTTCTTTGTTCTTAACTTAGCCCTTTTGAATTACAGAACTTACAGAACTACCAAATAAGTTCTCATCATCAGAATTACTGATGGGAAGATCTCCCAACTCTCCAACATTATAGAACATAGAACATAGAACATTACAGCACAGAACAAGCCCTTCGGCCTTCGATGTTGCGCCGACCAATATAAAAACCAATGCCCCTCCAAACTAAACCATTCCCTTCTCTTCCATATACTTATCAACTAAGCTCTTAAACGCCACCAAACTTGGCGCATCTACAACTGCTGCAGGCAGGGCATTCCACTCCCGAACCACCCTTTGGGTAAAGAACCTACCTCTGATATCCGTCCTATAACTATCACCCCGTAATTTAAAGCTGTGTCCCCTCGTGCTAGCTTTCTCCATCCTAGGAAAAAGGCTATCACTCTCCACCCTATCTAAACCTCTAATCATCTTATATGCTTCAATAAGATCCCCTCTTAGCCGCCTCCTTTCTAACGAAAACAACCTCAAATCCCTCAGCCTCTCTGCATAAGACCTGCCCTCCATACCAGGCAACATCCTGGTAAACCTCCTCTGTACCCTCTCCAAAGCCTCCACATCTTTCTTATAATGTGGGGACCAGAACTGCACACAATACTCCAAGTGCGGCCGCACTAGAGTTTTGTACAGTTACAACATGACGTTGCGGCTCCGAAATTCAATCCCTCTACCAATAAAAGCCAAGACTCCATATGCCTTCCTAACAACCTTCTCGACCTGACTGCCTACTTTCAGGGATCTATGCACATACACACAAAGATCCCTCTGTTCATCTAGACTACTAAGAATCCTACCATTTGCCCTATACTCTACACATTTATTATTTCTGCCATAGTGCATTACCTCACACTTTTCCACATTAAACTCCATTTGCCACCTCTCGGCCAGCTCTGCAACTTGTCCAAGTCTCTCTGCAAACTATAACACCCCTCTTCACTATCTACCACTCCACCGACTTTAGTGTCATCTGCAAATTTACTAATCCATCCTTCAATACCCTCATCCAGATCATTTATAAAACTTACAAACAGCAGGGGCCCCAAAACAGACCCCTGAGGTACACCCCTTGTCACCGAACTCCACAATGAATATCTCCCATCAACCACCACCCTCTGTCTTCTATCTGCTAGCCAATTCCTAATCCAATTAGCTAATCACCCTCTATTCCACACATCTGCATTTTCTGTAGAAGTCTTCCATGGGCCACCTTATCAAACGCCTTACTAAAGTCCATATATACTACATCAACCGCCTTACCCCCATCCACCTCTCTGGTCACTTTCTCAAACAACTCAATGAGGTTAGTAAGGCATGACCTACCCTTCACGAAACCATGCTGACTATCCCCAATCAATTCATTTCTCTCCAAATAACTATAAATCCTATCCCTAATAATTCTCTCCAATACCTTGCCCACAACGGAAGTAAGACTCACTGGCCTATAATTCCCAGGAAGATATCTTTTCCCCTTCTTAAACAATGGGACCACATTCGCTATCCTCCAGTCCTCCGGAACCACACCCGTCACCAACGAGGACCTGAAGATCAGAGCCAGAGGCTCTGCACTCTCCTCTCTTGCCTCCCAGAGAATCCTAGGGTAAATCCCGTCCGGCCCAGGGGCCTTATCCAACTTCAAACCCTCGAGAATTTCTAGCACATCCTCCCTATCTACTACAATACTTCCCAATTTGCAACCCTGTACCTCAGTTTTCTCCATAGCTACATTTCCAGCACTCTGCGTGAATACCGAAGAGAAATATTTATTCAGTGCCTCACCAATCTCTTCAGGCTCCACGCACAACTTCCCACTGCTTTCTATGACTGGCCCTAATCTTGCCCTAACCAATCTTCTATTCTTAACATATCTAAAGAAAGCTTTAGGATTCTCCTTAATCCTATCAGCCAAAGTCTTCTCGTGTCCTCTCTTAGCTCTCCTCAACTCACTCTTTAGCTCCCTCCTGGCTAATCTCTAGCTATCCATTGCACTAACCGAGCCTTCAAGCCTCATCCTGACATAAGCCTCCTTTTTCCTTTTAACCAGCAAATCAACTTTTTTCTTACACCAAGGTTCTCTTACTCGACCATTTCCTCCTTGCCTGACAGGGACATACTTATCAAGGACCCGCAGCAGCTGCGCCTTGAATAAGCTCCACATTCCAGATGTTCCCAGTCCCTGTAGCTTCCTAGTCCAATCTATGCACCCTAATTCTCTCCTGATGGCCTCATAATTACCCTTCCCCCAGCTATAACTACTGCCCCCCGCTTCATGCCTATCCCTATCCATCACTAGGGTGAACGTAACCGAATTGTGGTCACTATCACCAAAATGTTCACTAACTTCCAAGCCTAACACCTGGTCTGGCTCATTGCCCAGCACCAAATCCAATGTAGCCTCACCTCTAGTTGGCCTATCTACATACTGAGTCAAAAAACCTTCCTGCACACTTTGTACGAAAACTTACCCCTCTAACGAGCTAGAGCTATAGCTATTCCAATCAATATTAGTAAAGTTAAAGTCCCCATAACAATTACCCTATTACTTTCACTCCTGTCCAGGATCGACTTTGCAATCCTTTCCTCTACCTCTCTAGAACTTTTAGGAGGTCTATAAAAGACTCCCAACAGGGTGACCTCTCCTTTCCTGTTTCTAACCTCAGCCCATACTACCTCAACAGACAAGTCCTCATCAAACTTCTTCTCTGTCACTGTGATACAGTCTTTGACTAATAATGCCACTCCTCCCCCCTTCTACCTCCTTCTCTACTCCGACTAAAGCATTTGAACCCCGGAACCTGCAACATCCATTCTTGTCCCTGCTCTACCCAAGTCTCTGAAATGGCCACAACATCGAAGTTCCAGGTACTGGTCCAAGCTGCCAGTTCCTCCCCCTTATTGCGAATACTCCTTGCATTAAAGTAAACTAAAGTAATAGCTTGATGATTTTGACCAGCACCATTGAAGGCACCAAGAGGGAACAGCAATACATTTCTAAATAAGGATAGTGGGTGAATTGGAGCAGAACGTGCAGGTGATTGTGTTCCCATGTATCTGCTGCCCTTGGGAATTCACAGATTTAGTAAATGTTGCCAAAGGAACCTTGGTGAGTTGCACTTGGCCAGGACATTTTGTTACCACTGTTTTGAGATGCTGGATTTGTTCAAAGTCTGTCCTATTTTAACACATAGGCCGGAATTTTATTCACAGAATGGTCTTTGGCGGCTTTTTACAAACCTCCCCGAGCGAGGTCGGAAAATCCTGCCCCTAATGCCTCACAATATACTCAATATGAAGATCGAAATTTGTCCCCCCAAAGACTGCAATGATCACTCTCTGCAATGTGGACAGATAGAAATAAAGAACAGAGAACAATACAGCACAGGAACAGGCCCTTCGGCCCTCCAAGGCTGCACAGAACATGTGTCCTTAACTAGACCATCTGTTTTGTATCCCTCTATTCCCAGTCTGTTCATGTCACTATCTAAATAAGTCTTAAATGATCCTAGCATGTCTGCTCAACCTTGCTTGGTAGTGCACTCCAGGCCCCCAAACGTCCCCTGCATATCTGTATTGAACCTTGCCCCCCTGCCTTACCTTGAACTTGTGACCCCTTGTGTTTGACATTTCTGACCTGGGAAAAATCTTCCAACTGTTCACTCTATCTAAGCCCTTCAAACTTATATTAGGTTGGCCCTTAACCTCTGTCTTTCCAGGGAGAACAATCCTAGTTTACTCAATCTCTCCTCATTGCTAATACCCTCCACACCAGGCAACATCCTGGTAAATCTTTTCTATACTGTCTCCAAAGCCTCCACGTCCTTCTGGTAGTGTGGTGACCAGAACTGGACACAGTATTCCAGATGTGGCCTAACCAACGTTCTACAGTCTTGCAACATCACATGCCAACTTTTATACTCTGTGCCCTGTCCAATAAAGGCAAACATGGCATATGCTTTCTTCACCACCCTCTCCACCTCTGCTGCCACCCAAATCCCTCTGTGTTTCTATACTCCTGATGGTTCTGCCATTTATTGTATAACTCCCCTCTGCATTAGATCTACCAAAATGCATCACTTTGCATTTATTTGGATTAAATTCCATCTGCCATTTCTCCACCCAATTTTCCAGCCTATCCTGCTGTATTCTCTGACAATATTCATCACTATCCGCAACTCCAGCAATCTTTGTGTCGTCCACAAACTTACTGATCAGACCAGCTGCATCTTCTTCCAAATCATTTATATATATCACAAACAGCAGAGGTCCCAGTACAGAGCCCTGCAGAACACCATTAGTCACAGACCTCCAATTAGAAAAAGACCCCTCCACTGTTACTCTCAATCTTCTATGGCCAAGCTAGTTCTGTGCCCATTTAGTTAGTTCCTCTTTGATCCTGTGAGATTTAACCTTTTGCACCAGCCTGCCATGAGGGACCTTGTCAAATGCTTTACTAAAATCCTTGTAGCTGACATCCACAGTCCTTCCCTCATCAATCATTTTTGTCAGCTCCTCAAAAAACTCAACCAAATTTGTGAGGTTTGACCTCCCTCATACTAAAACAATGTTGTCTATTGCTAATGAGACTAACCAGTTCTAAATGCGTATAGATTCTATCTCTAAGAATCTTCTCCAACAATTTCCCTACCACAGATGTCAAGCTCACTGGCCTATAATTACCCAGGTTATCCTTACTACCCTCCTTAAATAACAGAACCACATTTGCTATCCTCCAATCCTCTGGAACCTCACTTGTGTCCAATGAAGAGACAAAGATTTCTGTTAGAGGCTCAGCAATTTCATCTCTTGTCTTTCTCAGTAATCTAAGACAGATGCCACCTGGCCCTGGGGATTTGTCTACCTTAATACTTCCTAAAACACCCAACATTCCTCCCTTGTAATTGCGATTTGTTCTAATGGGTCTACACATCCCTCTGAGACACTCCCAGTCAACACATCTCTCTCCTTTGTGAATACTGATGCAAAATATTCATTTAGGATAGAACATAGAATATTACAGTACAGGCCCTTCGGCCCTCGATGTTGCGCTGGCCAGTGGAACAATCTAATGACCCTCTAACCTAAAGTATTCCAATGTTATCCATATTCCTATCCACTGACCATTTGAACGCCCTTAAAGTTGGCGAGTCCACAACTGCTGCAGGCAGAGCATTCCACACCCTTACTACCCTCTGGGTAAAGAACCTACCTCTGACATCTGTCCTATAACTACCACCCCTTAATTTAAAGCAATGTCCCCTCATGTTAGCCATCACCATCCGAGGAAAAGGTATCTCGCCTACCTCCTTGAGTACTAAGCATAATTCCGCTCCTTTTTTCTTGAGAGGTCTGACTATTTCTCTAACAGCTCTCTTGTTCCTAAAATATATATAAAATGCCTTATAATTCTCCTTAATCCTGTTTGCTAAGGACATTTCATGATCCCTTTTTTCCCTTCTAACCCCCTGTTTGAGTTCTTTTCCACTTTTTCTGTATTCCTCCAGTGCTTCATCTGTTTTTACCTGCCTGGACCTTAAGTATACTTCTTTTTTCTTTTCAATTAGATGCACAATTTCCCTGGTTATCCACAGCTCTCAAATCCTACCTTTCCTGTCCTTCCTTTTTACAGGCACACGCCTGTCCTGCACTCCTATCAACTGCTCCTTAAAAGACTCCCACATGCCAGACATGGATTCACCCTCGAACAGTCTTTCCCAATCAACAGCCACCAAATCCTACCTAATGCGGCTGTAGTTAGACTTCCCCCAATTCAGCACCCTACCCACAGGGCAACACTCATCCTGTTCAATTCGAAAGTTTACAGAATTGTGGTCACTGTTTGCCACATGTTCCCCCATTGAAACTCTGATGACCTGACTGGGCTCATTCCCCAGTACTAGGTCCAGTATAGCTCCCTCTGTAGTTGGACTATCAACATATTGTTCCAAAGAACCTTCCTGGACACATGTTACAAATTCCTCCCTGTCCAGACCCCCCAGCCCTAAGGGAATTCCAATCTATATGAAGGAAATTAAAGTCTCTCACTACAACAACCCTATTTTTTTCTACACCTGTCCAGAATCTCCTTACCTATCTGTTCGTCAACTTCCCATGGAGGCTTGTAATATATCCCTAGCATAGTGACTGCTCCCTTCCTGACCTCTACCCACAGTGTCTCATTACATGATCCTTCCAAATTGTGCACCCTCTGTACCTCTGTAATATTCTCCCTAACCAGTACTGCTACGCCCCCATCTGTTCTAGACCCTCCTCTGTCTCACCAAAAACACTTATACCCCAGAATATTCTACTGCCAGTCCTATTCTTTTAACCAAGTCCCTGTCATTGCAACCACATCCAAATTTCACGCACGCATTAAGGCTCTAAGTTTATCTGTCTTGCCCATTATGCTCCTTACATTGATGCAGATGCACTCCAGACCTCCAGGCCCATGGAGTTCATCCTCCCGAGATTGCTCTTCCTCTTAGGTAGCCTTGTCTTGACCCCATACTTGTCAGCACTCTCTGTGCTTGCTGACCTATTGTTCTGATCCCCAGCGAATTGCCACATTAGTTTAAACCCACCCAAACCACACTAACAAAGCTCCCAGCCAGGATATAGAACATAGAACAATACGCACAGAACATGCCCTTCGTCCTTCGATGTTGTGCCGACCAAATAAAGAGGTAATCGGGAGGGAGAGATCTGATAGTTGATTGGGGGGGGGGGAGGGGACAGCACAGAACAGGCCCTTCGGCCTTCGATGTTGTGCCGACCAAAATAAAAAGCAATGCCCCTCCAAACTAAACCATTCCCTTCTCTTCCATATACTTATAAATTAACCTCTTAAACGCACCAAACTTGGCGCATCTACAACAGCTGCAGGCAGGGCATTCCACTCCCTAATCACTCTTTGAGTAAAGAAACTACCTCTGATATCCGTCCTATAACTCATACCCCTTAATTTAAAGCTGTGTCCCCTCGTGCTAGCTTTCTCCATCCTAGGAAAAAGGCTATCACTGTCCACCCTATCTAACCTCTAATCATCTTATATGTTTCGATAAGGTCTCCTCTTAGCCTCCTTCTTTCTAACGAAAACAACCTCAAATCCCTCAGCCTCTCTTCATAAGACCTGCTTTCCATACCAGGCAACATCCTGGTAAACCTCCTCTGTACCCTCTCCAATGCCTCCACATCTTTCTTATAATGTGGGGACCAGAACTGCACACAATACTCAAAGTGCGGCCGCACTAGAGTTTTGTACAGTTGCAACATGATGCTGCGGCTCCTAAATTCAATCTCCCTACCAATAAAAGCTAAGACTCCATATGCCTTCTTAACAACTTTATCCACTTGACTGCCTACTTTCAGGGATCTATTGACACCTACACCAAGATCCTTCTGTTCCTCAACACTATTAAGAGCCCTACCATTAGCCCTATACTCTACACATTTATTGTTCCTGCCAAAGTGCATTACCTCACACTTTCCACATTAAACTCCATTTGCCACCTCTCGGCCCAGCTCTGCAACTTGTCCAAGTCCCTCTGCAAACTATAACACCCCTCTGCACTATCTACCACTCCACCGACTTTAGTGTCATCTGCAAATTTACTAATCCATCCTTCAATACCCTCATCCAGATCATTTATAAAAATTACAAACAGCAGGGGCCCCAAAACAGACCCTGAGGCACACCACTCGTCACCGAACTCCACGATGAATATCTCCCATCAACCACCACCCTCTGTCTTCTATCTGCCAGCCAATTTCTAATCCAATTAGCTAAATCACCCTCTATTCCACACATCTGCATTTTCTGTAGAAGTCTTCCATGGGCCACCTTATCAAAAGCCTTACTAAAGTCCATATAGACTACATCAACCGCCTTACCCCCATCCACCTCTCTGGTCACTTTCTCAAAAAACTCAATGAGGTTAGTAAGGCATGACCTACCCTTCACGAAACCATGCTGACTATCCCCAATCAATTCATTTCTCTCTAAATAACTATAAATCCTATCCCTAATAATTCTCTCCAATACCTTGCCCACAACAGAAGTAAGACTCACTGGCCTATAATTCCCTGGAAGGTCTCTCTTACCCTTCTTAAACAATGGGACCACATTCGCTATCCTCCAGTCCTCCGGAACCACACCCATAACCAACGAGGACCTGAAGATCAGAGCCAGAGGCTCTGCAATCTCCTCTCTAGCCTCCCAGAGAATGCTAGGGTAAATCCCGTCCGGCCCAGGGGACTTATCCAACTTCAAACCCTCGAGAATTTCTAACACATCCTCCCTATCTACTACAATACTTCCCAATTTGCAAACCTGTACCTCAGTGCTCTCCATAGCTACATTTCCAGCACTCTGCGTGAATACCGAAGAGAAATATTTATTCAGTGCCTCACCAATCTCTTCAGGTATTGGTATTCCTCCAGTTCAGGTGTAACCCATCCTTCTTGTACAGGTCTCATCTTTCCTGGAAAAGTTTCCAGTTATTCACAAATCTGAAATCCTCCCTCCTGTACCAGTTCTTTAGCCACATGTTCAGCCATACAATCTGTTCTTAGCCTCACAAGCATATGGCATGGGGAATAATCCAGAGATTGCTACACTAGAGGTCGTGCTTTTTAGCCTTCCATCGAATTCCCTGAATTGCTCTCAGAGGGACCTCCCTGCTCTCTCTGCCTATGTCATTTATACCAAAGTGGAGAATGACTCTTCCTTTTAAGGATGCTACCTACCTGCTCAGAGACATCCAGGACCCGAGCAGCAGGGAGACAGGCTACCATCCTGGAGTCTTGTTCACACTCACAGATCTGCCTATCTGTGCCTCTAACTATTGAGTCCCCCACAAGTATTACTCTCCTATTTTCCCCCTTTCCCTTCTGAGCCACAGTGCCTAGCTCCGTGCCAGAGACCTGGTCACCGTGACTTACCCCTGAAGGTCATTTCCTCTCTCACAGTATCCAAAACAGTACTTAATTTAGAGGGGAACAACCACAGGGAATCCCTGCACTGACTGCTTCCTCCATTCCCCTCTCCTGTCACCCAGCTAGCCTCGTTACCACTTTTCGATAACTGCTACCTGTCACTCCCTCTGCCTCCCGAATGATCCAAAGTTCATCCGGTTTCAGCTCCAATTCCTTAAGGCAGGCAGTGGGGAGCTGGAGTTGGCTGCACCTCCCACAGGTAAAGTCAACAGGGTCACGAATGGTGAACCTTATCTCCCATGTCCTGCAAGAGGAGCTCTGAACTGCCCTAAGTGCCATCTTCACCACCCAAAGCCACAACTGTTGTTTTGATTTGTTCCTGTTCTTGAAACTCTCACCGCTCTGTGTTCCTGCTCTTTAAACTGTCCCCGCTCTGTGTACCTGCTCTTTAAACTGTCCCCGCTCTGTGTTCCTGCCCTTTAAACTGTCCCCGCTCTGTGTTCCCGCTCTTTAAACTGTCCCCGCTCTGTGTTCCCGCTCTTTAAACTCTCTCCGCTCTGTGTTCCCGCTCTTTAAACTCTCTCCACTCTGTGTTCCCGTCTTTAAACTCTCCCCGCTCTGTGTTGTTGTGTTGTTTTTTTTGTGTTGTGTTGTTTTTTTGTTGTGTTGTTTTTCTCTCCGCTCTGTGTTCCTGCTCTTTAAACTCTCTCCGCTCTGTGTTCCCCCTCTTTAAACTGTCCCCGCTCTGTGTTCCCGCTCTTTAATCTCCCGCTCTGTGTTCCCGCTCTTTGTTGGTCCCGCTCTTTCTCCCTCCGCTCTGGTTTGTTTTTTTTGTTGGTGTTTTTTCTCTCCCCACTCTGTTTCCCGCTCTTTAAACTGTCCCCGCTCTGTGTTCCCGCTCTTTAAAATCTCTCCGCTCTGTGTTCCTGCTCTTTAAACTCTCTCCGCTCTGTGTTCCTGCTCTTTAAACTCTCTCCGCTCTGTGTTCCCGCCCTTTAAAATCTCTCCGCTCTGTGTTCCTGCTCTTTAAACTCTCTCCGCTCTGTGTTCCCGCTCTTTTAACTCTCACCGCTCTGTGTTCCTGCTCTTTAAACTGTCCCCGCTCTGTGTTCCCGCTCTTTAAACTCCCTCCGCTCTGTGTTCCCGCTCTTTAAACTCTCTCCGCTCTGTGTTCCTGCTCGTTAAACTCTCTCCGCTCTGTGTTCCTGCTCGTTAAACTCTCTCTGCTCTGTGTTCCCGCTCTTTAAACTCTCTCTGCTCTGTGTTCCCGCTCTTAAAACTCTCTCCGCTCTGTGTTCCTGCTCTTTAAACACTCTCCGCTCTGTGTTCCCCCTCTTTAAACTGTCTCCGCTCTGTGTTCCTGTTCTTTAAACTCTCTCCGCTCTGTGTTCCTGCTCGTTAAACTCTCTCTGCTCTGTGTTCCCGCTCTTTAAACTCTCTCTGCTCTGTGTTCCCGCTCTTAAAACTCTCTCCGCTCTGTGTTCCTGGTCTTTAAACTCTCTCCGCTCTGTGTTCCCGCTCTTTAAACTGTCTCCGCTCTGTGTTCCTGCTCTTTAAAATCTCTCCGCTCTGTGTTCCTGCTCTTTAAACTCTCTCCGCTCTGTGTTCCCGCTCTTTAAACTCTCTCCGCTCTGTGTTCCTGCTCTTTAAACTCTCTCCGATCTGTGTTCCTGCTCGTTAAACTCTCTCTGCTCTGTGTTCCCGCTCTTTAAACTCTCTCTGCTCTGTGTTCCCGCTCTTTAAACTCTCTCTGCTCTGTGTTCCCACTCTTAAAACTCTCTCCGCTCTGTGTTCCTGCTCTTTAAACTCTCTCCACTCTGTGTTCCCGCTCTTTAAACTGTCCCCGCTCTGTGTTCCCGCTCTTTAAAATCTCTCCGCTCTGTGTTCCTGCTCTTTAAACTCTCTCCGCTCTGTGTTCCCGCTCTTTAAACTCTCTCTGCTCTGTGCTCCTGCTTTTTAAACTCTCTCCGCTCTGTGTTCCTGCTCTTTAAACTCTCTCCGCTCTGTGTTCCTCTTTAAACTAAGCTTGGCGCTCTTAAACTCTCTTCGCTCTGTGTTCCTGATCTTTAAGCTGTCTCCGCTCTGTGTTCCTGTTCTTTAAACTGTCTCCGCTCTGTGTCCTGTCTTTAAACTCTCTCCGCTCTGTGTTCCTGTTCTTTAAACTGTCTCCGCTCTGTTTTCCTATTCTTTAAACTGACTCCGCTCTGTGTTCCTATCCTTTAAACTCTCTCCACTCTCTCTTCCTGTTCTTTAAACTCTCTCCGCTCTGTGTTACTGTTTTTTAAACTCTCTCCGCTCTGTGTTCCTGCTCTTTAAACTCTCTCCGCTCTGTGTTCCTGTTCTTTAAACTCTCTCCGCTCTGTGTTCCTGTTCTTTAAACTCTCTTCGTCCTGTGTTCCTGATCTTTAAACTGTCTCCGCTCTCTGTTCCTGTTGTTTAAACTCTCCCCGCTCTGTGTTCCTGCTCTTTAAACTCTCTCCGCTCTGTGTTCCTGTTCTTTAAACTCTCTCCGCTCTATGTTCCTGCTCTTTAAACCCTCTCCGCTCTGTGTTTCCGCTCTTTAAACTCTCTCCGCTCTGTGTTCCTGCTCTTTAAACTCATCCGCTCTGTGTTCCTGCTCTTTAAACCCTCTCCGCTCTGTGTTTCCGCTCTTTAAACTCTCTCCGCTCTGTGTTCCTGTTCTTTAAACTGTCTCCGCTCTGTGTTCCTATTCTTTAAATGACTCCGCTCTGTGTTCCTGTCCTTTAAACTCTCTCCACTCTCTCTTCCTGTTCTTTAAACTCTCTCCGCTCTGTGTTACTGTTTTTTAAACTCTCTCCACTCTGTGTTCCTGCTCTTTAAACTGTCCCCGCTCTGTGTTCCTGCTCTTTAAACTCTCTCCGCTCTGTGTTCCCGCTCTTTAAACTCTCTCCGCTCTGTGTTCCTGCTCTTTAAACTCTCTCCGCTCTGTGTTCCTGCTCGTTAAACTCTCTCTGCTCTGTGTTCCCGCTCTTTAAACTCTCTCTGCTCTGTGTTCCCGCTCTTAAAACTCTCTCCGCTCTGTGTTCCTGCTCTTTAAACACTCTCCGCTCTGTGTTCCCCCTCTTTAAACTGTCTCCGCTCTGTGTTCCTGTTCTTTAAACTGTCTCCGCTCTGTGTTCCTATTCTTTGAACTCTCTCCGCTCTGAGTTCCCGCTCTTTAAACTCACTCCGCTCTGTGTTCCTGGCTTTGAACTCTCTCTGCTCTGTGTTCCTGCTCTTTAAACTGTTCCCGCTCTGTGTTCCTGTTCTTTAAACTCTCCCCACTCTGTATTCCTGTTCTTTTATCTCTCTCCGATCTGTGTTGCTGTTCTTTAAACTCTCTACGGCCTGTGTTCCTGTCCTATAAACTGTCTCTGCTCTGTGTTCCATTTCTTTAAACTCTTAAAGGCTATGCAGGGGGCTTTAAACTGATTCTGGGGGGGCGGGGGGGGGGGGCGGATGTAAGTAGTTGGGGTGCTAAGAGGGATGAGAGTAAGGGGGTCATAGAGGAAAGCTGTAAAACACAGCAGCGTATGGGTGGGGTAGGGCATGGTTTGAAATGTGTATACTTTAATGCAAGGAGTATTCGCAATAAGGGTGAGGAACTTGCAGCTTGGACCAGTACCTGGAACTTCGATGTTGTGGCCATTTCAGAGACTTGGGTAGAGCAGGGACAAGAATGGATGTTGCAGGTTCCAGGGTTCAAATGCTTTAGTCGGAGTAGAGAAGGAGGTAGAAGGGGGGGAGGAGTGGCATTATTAGTCAAAGACTGTATCACAGTGACAGAAAAGAAGTTTGATGAGGACTTGTCTGTTGAGGTAGTATGGGCTGAGATTAGAAACAGGAAAGGAGAGGTCACCCTGTTGGGAGTCTTTTATAGACCTCCTAAAAGTTCTAGAGAGGTTGAGGAAAGGATTGCAAAGTCAATTCTGGTCAGGAGTGAAAGTAATAGGGTAATTGTTATGGGGGACTTTAACTTTACTAATATTGGTTGGAATAGCTATAGCTCTAGCTCGTTAGAGGGGTCAGTTTTCGTACAAAGTGTGCAGGAAGGTTTTTTGACTCAGTATGTAGATAGGCCAACTAGAGGTGAGGCTACATTGGATTTGGTGCTGGGCAATGAGCCAGACCAGGTGTTAGGCTTGGAAGTTGGTGAACATTTTGGTGATAGTGACCACAATTCGGTTACGTTCACCTTAGTGATGGATAGGGATAGGCATGAAGCTGGGGGCAGTAGTTATAGCTGGGGGAAGGGTAATTATGAGGCCATCAGGAGAGAATTAGGGTGCATAGATTGGACTAGGAAACTACAGGGACTGGGAACATCTGGAATGTGGAGCTTATTCAAGGAGCAGCTGCTGCGAGTCCTTGATAAGTATGTCCCTGTCAGGCAAGGAGGAAATGGTCGAGTAAGGAGAACCTTGGTGTACGAAAAAAGTTGATTTGCTGGTTAAAAGGAAAAAGGAGGCTTATGTCAGGATGAGGCTTGAAGACTCGGTTAGTGCAATGGATAGCTATAGATTAGCCAGGAGGGAGCTAAAGAGTGAATTGAGGAGAGCTAAGAGGGGACACGAGAAGACTTTGGCTGATAGGATTAAGGAGAATCCTAAAGCTTTCTTTAGATATGTTAAGAATAGAAGATTGGTTAGGGCAAGATTAGGGCCAGTCATAGACAGCAGTGGGAAGTTATGCGTGGAGCCTGAAGAGATTGGAGAGGCACTGAATAAATATTTCTCTTTGGTATTCACGCAGGGTGATGTAAATGTAGTTATGGAGAACACTGAGGTACAGGGTTGCAAACTGGAAAGTATTGAAGTAGATAGGGAGGATGTGCTAGATATTCTCGAGGGTCTGAAGTTGGATAAGTCCCCTGGGCCGGACGGGATTTACCCTAGGATTCTCTGGGAGGCAAGAGAGGAGATTGCAGAGCCTCTGGCTCTGATCTTGAGGTCGTCGTTGGTTACGGGTGTGGTTCCGGAGGACTGGAGGATAGCGAATGTGGTCCCATTGTTCAAGAAGGGGAAGAGAGACCTTCCAGGGAATTATAGGCCAGTGAGTCTTACTTCTGTTGTGGGCAAAGTATTGGAGAGAATTATTAGGGATAGGATTTATAGTTATTTAGAGAGAAATGAATTGATTGGGGATAGTCAGCATGGTTTTGTGAAGGGTAGGTCGTGCCTTACTAACCTCATTGAGTTTTTTGAAAAGTGACTAAGGAGGTGGATGGGGGTAAGGCGGTTGATGTGGTATATATGGACTTTAGTAAGGCGTTTGATAAGGTGGCCCATGGAAGACTTCTGCAGAAAATGCAGATGTATGGGATAGAGGGTGATTTAGCTAATTGGATTAGGAATTGGCTAGCAGATAGAAGACAGAGGGTGGTGGTTGATGGGAGATATTCATCGTGGAGTTCGGTGACAAGTGGTGTACCTCAGGGGTCTGTTTTGGGGCCCCTGCTGTTTGTAATTTTTATAAATGATCTGGATGAGGGTATTGAGGGATGGATCAGTAAATTTGCAGATGACACTAAAGTCGGTGGAGTGGTAGATAGTGAAGAGGGGTGTTATAGTTTGCAGAGTGACTTGGACAAGTTGCAGAGCTGGGCCGAGAGGTGGCAAATGGAGTTTAATGTGGAAAAGTGTGAGGTAATGCACTTTGGCAGGAATAATAAATGTGTAGAGTATAGGGCTAATGGTAGGATTCTTAATAGTGTTGATGAACAGAGGGATCTTGGTGTATTTGTGCATAGATCCCTGAAAGTAGGCAGTCAAGTCGATAAGGTTGTTAAGAAGGCATATGGAGTCTTAGCTTTTATTGGTAGGGGGATTGAATTTCGGAGCCGCAACGTCATGTTGCAACTGTAAAAAACTCTAGTGCGGCCGCACTTGGAGTATTGTGTGCAGTTCTGGTCCCCACATTATAAGAAAGATGTGGAGGCATTGGAGAGGGTACAGAGGAGGTTTACCAGGATGTTGCCTGGTATGGAGGGCAGGTCTTATGAAGAGAGGCTGAGGGATTTGAGGTTGTTTTCGTTAGAAAGGAGGCGGCTAAGAGGGGACCTTATCGAAACATATAAGATGATTAGAGGTTTAGATAGGGTGGACAGTGATAGCCTTTTTCCTAGGATGGAGAAAGCTAGCACGAGGGGACACAGCTTTAAATTAAGGGGTGATAGTTATAGGACGGATATCAGAGGTAGGTTCTTTACCCAAAGGTGGTTCGGGAGTGGAATGCCCTGCCTGCAGCAGTTGTAGATGCGCCAAGTTTGGTGGCGTTTAAGAGGTTAGTTGATAAGTATATGGAAGAGAAGGGAATGGTTTAGTTTGGAGGGGCATTGCTTTTTATATTGGTTGGTGCAACATCGAAGGCCGAAGGGCCTGTTCTATGCTGTAATGTTCTATGTTCTATGTTCTCTCCACTCTGTGTTCGTGTTCTTTAAACTCTCTCAGCTCTGTGTTCCTGTTCCTTAAACTCTCCCCGCTCTGTGTTCCTGTTCTTTAAACTCTCCCCGCTCTGTGTTCCTTCTCTTTCATCAGTCCCCGCTCTGTGTTCCTGCTCTTTAAACTCTCTCCGCTCTGTGTTCCTGTTCTTTAAACTCTCTCCGCTCTGTGTTCCTGTTCTTTAAAGCATCCCCTCTCTGTGTTCCTCCTCTTTAAACTCTCTCCGCTCTGTGTTCCTGTTCTTTCAACTCTCTCCGCTCTTTGTTCGTGTTCTTCAAACTCTCTCGGCTCTGTGTTCCTGTTCTTTAAAGCATCCCCTCTCTGTGTTCCTGCTCTTTAAACTCTCCCCACACTGTGTTCCTGCTCTTTAGACTCACCCTGCTCTCTGTTCCTGTTCTTTAAACTCTCTCCACTCTGTTTTCCTCCTCTTTAAACTCTCTTCGGTCTGTGTTCCTGCTCTTTAAACTGTCTCCGCTCTCTGTTCCTGTTGTTTAAACTCTCCCCGCTCTGTGTTCGTGTTCTTTAAACTCTCTCCGCTCTGTGTTCCTGCTCTTTGAACCGTCCCTGCTCTGTGTTCCTTTTCTTTAATCAATCCCCGCTCTGTGTTCCTGCTCTTTAAACTCTCTCCACGCTGTGTTCCTGCTTTTTAAACTCTCTCCGCTCTGTGTTCCTGCTCTTTAAACTCTCTCCACTCTGTGTTTCTGCTCCTTAAAATCTCTCCACTCTGTTTTCCTGCTCTTTCAACTCTCTTCGCTCTTTGTTCCTGTTCTTTCAACTCTCTCCAGTCTTTGTTCCTGTTCTTGAAACTCTCTCCGCTCTGTGTTCCTGCTCTTTAAACCATCCCCTCTCTCTGTTCCTGTTCTTTAAACTCTCCCCACACTGTGTTCCTGCCCTTTAAACTCTCCCCGCTCTCTGTTCCTGTTGTTTAAGCTCTCCCGCTCTGTGTTCCTGCTCTTTAAAGTCTCTCCACTCTGTTTTCCTCCTCTTTAAACTCTGTTCGCTTTGTGTTCCTGCTCTTTAAACTGTCTCCGCTCTGTGTTCCGGCTCTTTAAACTCTCTCCGCTCTGTGTTCCCGCTCTTTAAACTCTCTCCGCTCTGTGTTCCTGCTCTTTAAACTCTCTCCGCTCTGTGTTCCTGCTCGTTAAACTCTCTCTGCTCTGTGTTCCCGCTCTTTAAACTCTCTCTGCTCTGTGTTCCCGCTCTTTAAACTCTCTCTGCTCTGTGTTCCCACTCTTAAAACTCTCTCCGCTCTGTGTTCCTGCTCTTTAAACTCTCTCCACTCTGTGTTCCCGCTCTTTAAACTGTCCCCGCTCTGTGTTCCCGCTCTTTAAAATCTCTCCGCTCTGTGTTCCTGCTCTTTAAACTCTCTCCGCTCTGTGTTCCCGCTCTTTAAACCATCCCCTCTCTCTGTTCCTGTTCTTTAAACTCTCCCCACACTGTGTTCCTGCCCTTTAAACTCTCCCCGCTCTCTGTTCCTGTTGTTTAAGCTCTCCCGCTCTGTGTTCCTGCTCTTTAAAGTCTCTCCACTCTGTTTTCCTCCTCTTTAAACTCTGTTCGCTTTGTGTTCCTGCTCTTTAAACTGTCTCCGCTCTGTGTTCCGGCTCTTTAAACTCTCTCCGCTCCGTGTTCCTGCTCTTTAAACTCTCCCCGCTCTCTGTTCCTGTTGTTTAAACTCTCCGCGCTCTGTGTTCGTGTTCTTTAAACTCTCTCCGCTCTGTGTTCCTGCTCTTTAAAATCTCTCCGCTCTGTGTTCCCGCTATTTAAACTGTCTCCGCTCTGTGTTCCTGTTCTTTAAACTCTCTCCGCTCCGTGTTCCTGCTCTTTAAACCATCCCCTCTCTGTGTTCCTGCTCTTTAAACTCTCCCCACACTGTTTTCCTCCTCTTTAAACTCTCTTCGGTCTGTGTTCCTGCTCTTTAAACTGTCTCTGCTCTCTGTTCCTGTTGTTTAAACTCTCCCTGCTCTGTGTTCATGTTCTTTAAACTCTCTCCACGCTGTGTTCCCGCTTTTTAAACTCTCTCCGCTCTGTGTTCCTGCTCTTTAAACTCTCCCCACACTGTTTTCCTCCTCTTTAAACTCTCTTCGGTCTGTGTTCCTGCTCTTTAAACTGTCTCTGCTCTCTGTTCCTGTTGTTTAAACTCTCCCTGCTCTGTGTTCATGTTCTTTAAACTCTCTCCACGCTGTGTTCCCGCTTTTTAAACTCTCTCCGCTCTGTGTTCCTGTCCATTAAACTCTCTCCACTTTGTGTTCCTGTCCTTGAAACTCTCTCCGCTCTTTGTTCCTGTTCTTTAATCTGTCTCGGCTATGTGTTCCTGCTCTGTAAACTCTGTTTGCTCTGTTCGCTCTGTTTTCCTGCTCTTTAAACTCACTCCGCTCTGTGTTCCCACTCTTTAAACTCTCTCTGCTCTGTGCTCCTGCTTTTTAAACTCTCTCCGCTCTGTGTTCCCGCTCTTTAAACTCTCTCCGCTCTGTGTTCCCGCTCTTTAAACTCACTCCGCTCTGTGTTCCTGCTCTTTAAACTCACTCCGCTCTGTGTTCCCACTCTTTAAACTCTCTCTGCTCTGTGCTCCTGCGTTTTAAACTCTCTCCGCTCTGTGTTCCCGCTCTTTAAACTCTCTCCGCTCTGTGTTCCTGGCTTTAAACTCTCTCCGCTCTGAGTTCCTGCTTTTTAAAGTCTCTCCGCTCTGTGTTCCAGCTCTTTATCTCTGTCCGCTCTGTGTTCCTGCTCTTTAAACAGTTCCCGCTCTGTGTTCCTGTTCTTTAAACTCTCTCCGCTCTGTATTGCTGTTCTTTAAACTGTCTCCGCTCTGTGTTCCTGCTCTGTAAACTCTCTCCGCTCTGTTTTCCTGTTCTTTAAACTCTCCCCGCTCTGTGTTCCTGCTTTTTAACTCTCTCCGCTCTGTTTTCCTCCTCTTTAAACTCTCTGCACTCTGTGTTCCTGTCGTTTAAACTGTCTCCGCTCTGTGTTCCTGTTCTTTAAACTCCCTCCGTTCTGTGTTCCTGTTCTTTTAATTCTCTCCGCTGTTTTCCTCCTCTTTAAACTCTCTGCACTCTGTGTTCCTGCTCTTTAAATTGTCCCTGCTCTGTGTTCCTGTCGTTTAGAACATAGAACATAGAACATAGAACAATACAGCACAGAACAGGCCCTTCGGCCTTCGATGTTGTGCCGACCAAAATAAAAAGCAATGCCCCTCCTAACTAAACCATTCCCTTCTCATCCATATACTTATCCACTAACCTCTTAAACGCCACCAAACTTGGCGAGTTTAAACTCTCTTCGCTCTGTGTTCCTCATCGTGAAGCTCTCTCCGCTCTGCGTTCCTATTCTTTAAACTGACTCCGCTCTGTGATCCTGTCCTTTAAACTCTCTCCGCTCTGTGTTCCTGTTCTTTAAACTGTCTCCGCTCTGTTTTCCTATTCTTTAAACTGACTCCGCTCTGTGTTCCTATCCTTTAAACTCTCTCCACTCTCTCTTCCTGTTCTTTAAACTCTCTCCGCTCTGTGTTACTGTTTTTTAAACTCTCTCCGCTCTGTGTTCCTGCTCTTTAAACTCTCTCCGCTCTGTGTTCCTGTTCTTTAAACTCTCTCCGCTCTGTGTTCCTGTTCTTTAAACTCTCTTCGTCCTGTGTTCCTGATCTTTAAACTGTCTCCGCTCTCTGTTCCTGTTGTTTAAACTCTCCCCGCTCTGTGTTCCTGCTCTTTAAACTCTCTCCGCTCTGTGTTCCTGTTCTTTAAACTCTCTCCGCTCTATGTTCCTGCTCTTTAAACCCTCTCCGCTCTGTGTTTCCGCTCTTTAAACTCTCTCCGCTCTGTGTTCCTGCTCTTTAAACTCATCCGCTCTGTGTTCCTGCTCTTTAAACCCTCTCCGCTCTGTGTTTCCGCTCTTTAAACTCTCTCCGCTCTGTGTTCCTGTTCTTTAAACTGTCTCCGCTCTGTGTTCCTATTCTTTAAATGACTCCGCTCTGTGTTCCTGTCCTTTAAACTCTCTCCACTCTCTCTTCCTGTTCTTTAAACTCTCTCCGCTCTGTGTTACTGTTTTTTAAACTCTCTCCACTCTGTGTTCCTGCTCTTTAAACTCTCTCCGCTCTGTGTTCCTGTTCTTTAAACTCTCTCCGCTCTGTGTTCCTGTTCTTTAAACTCTCTTTGTCCTGTGTTCCTGATCTTTAAACTGACTCCGCTCTCTGTTCCTGTTGTTTAAACTCTCCCCGCTCTGTGTTCCTGCTCTTTAAACTCTCCCCGCACTGTGTTCCTGTTCTTTAAACTCTCTCCGCTCTATGTTCCTGCTCTTTAACCCTCTCCGCTCTGTGTTTCCGCTCTTTAAACTCTCTCTGCTCTGTGTTCCTGCGCTTTAAAATTTATCCGCTCTGTGTTCCTGCTCTTTAAACCCTCTCCGCTCTGTGTTTCCGCTCTTTAAACTCTCTCCGCTCTGTGTTCCTGCGCTTTAAAATTTCTCCGCTCTGTGTTCCTGCTCTTTAAATTGTCACTGTTCTGTGTTCCTGCTCTTTAAACTGTCCTTGCTCTGTGTTCCTTCTCTTTCATCAGTCCCCGCTCTGTGTTCATGCTCTTTAAACTCTTTCCACACTGTGTTCCTACTCTTTAAGCTCTCTCCGCTCTGTGTTCCTGTTCTTTATACTCTCTCTGCTCTGTGATCCTGTTCTTTAAACTGACTCCGGTCTGTGTTCCTGCTCTTTAAACTCTCTCCGCTCTTTGTTCCTGTTCTTTAAATTGTCATTGTTCTGTGTTCCTGCTCTTGAAACTGTCCTTGCTCTGTGTTCCTGCTCTTTAAACTCTCTCCGCTCTTTGTTCCTGTTCTTTCAACTCTCTCCACTCTTTGTTCCTGTTCTTTCAACTCTCTCCGCTCTTTGTTCCTGTTCTTTAAACTCACTCCGCTCTGCTTTCCTCTTTAAACTCTCTGCGCTCTGTGTTTCTTCTCTTTCACCAGTCCCCGCTCTGTGTTCATGCTCTTTAAACTCTTTCCACACTGTGTTCCTGTTCTTTAAACTCTCTCCGCTCTGTGTTCCTGTTCTTTAAACTCTCTCCGCTCTATGTTCCTGTTCCTTAAACTCTCTCCACTCTGTGTTCCTGTTCATTAAACTCTCTCCGCTCTGTGTTCCTGCTCTTTAAACTCTCTCTCCTCTCTGTTCCCGCTCTTTAAACTCTCTCCGCTCTGTGTTCCTGCTCATTAAACTCTCTCCACTCTGTTTTCCTGCTCTTTAAACTCCTTGCGCTCTGTGTTCCTGCTTTTTAAACTGTCCCCGCTCTTTGTTCCTGCTCTTCAAACGCTCTCCGCTCTGTGTTCCTGCTCTTTAAACTCTCTCCGCTCTGTGTTCCTGCTCTTTAAACTCTCTCCGCTCTATGCTCCTGCCCTTTAAACTCACTCCGCTCTGTGTTCCTGGCTTTAAACTCTCTCCACTCTGTGTTCCTGCTCTTTAAACTCCCTCTGCTCTGTGTTCCCGCTCTTTAAACTCTCTCCGCTCTGTATTCCTGTTCTGTAAACTGTCTCCGCTCTGTGTTCCTGTTCTTTAAACTCCCTCCGTTCTGTGTTCCTGCTCTTTTAATTCTCTCCGCTCTGTTTTCCTCCTCTTTAAACTCTCTGCACTCTGTGTTCCTGCTCTTTAAATTGTCCCTGCTCTGTGTTCCTGTCGTTTAAACTCTCTTCGCTCTGTGTTCCTCATCGTGAAGCTCTCTCCGCTCTGTGTTCCTATTCTTTAAACTGACACCGCTCTGTGTTCCTGTTCTTTAAACTGTCTCCGCTCTGTGTTCCTGTTCTTTAAACTGTCTCCGCTCTGTGTTCGTATTCTTTAAACTGACTCCGCTCTGTGTTCCTGTCCTTTAAACTCTCTCCACTCTGTGTTCCTGTTTTTTAAACTCTCTCCGCTCTGTGTTCCTGTGCTTTGAATTCTCCCCGCTCTGTGTTCCTGCTCTTTAAACTCTCTCTCCTCTCTGTTCCTGCTCTTTAAACTCTCTCCGCTCTGTGTTCCTGTTCTTTAAACTCTCTCCGCTCTGTGTTCCTGCTCTTTAAACTCTCTTTGCTCTGGCTTCCTCCTCTTTAAACTCTCTCTGCTCTATGTTCCTGCCCTTTAAACTCACTCCGCTCTGTGTTCCTGGCTTTATACTCTCTCCGTTCTGTGTTCCTGCTCTTATAACTCTTCTGCTCTGTGTTCCTGCTCTTTAAACTCCCTCTGCTCTGTGTTCCCGCTCTTTAAACTCTCTCCGCTCTGTATTCCTGTTCTGTAAACTGTCTCCGCTCTGTCTTCCTGTTCTTTAAACTCTCTCCGCTCTGTTTTCCTGCTCTTTAACCTCTCCCCGCTCTGTGTTCCTGCCCTTTAAACTGTCTCCGCTCTGTGTTCCTGTTCTTTAAACTCTCTCCGCTCTTTGTTCCTGTTCTTTCAACTCTCTCCGCTCTATTTTCCTCCTCTTTAGACTCTCTGCACTTTGTTTCCTCCTCTTTAAACTCTCTGCACTCTGTGTTCCTGTCGTTTAAACTCTCTCCGCTCTGTGTTCCTGTTCTTTAAACTATCTCCACTCTGTGTTCCTTCTCTTTCATCTGTCCCCGCTCTGTGTTCCTGCTCTTTAAACTCTCTCCACGCTGTGTTCCCGCTTTTTAAACTCTCTCCACTCTGTGTTCCTGCTCATTATACTCTCTCCGCTCTGTGTTCCTGCTCATTAAACTCACTCCACTCTGTTTTCCTGCTCTTTAAACTGTCCCCGCTCTGTATTCCCACCATTGAAACTGTCCCCGCTCTGTGTTCCCACTCTTTAAACTCACTCCGCTCTGTGTTCCTGTTCTTTAAACTGTCCCCGCTCTGTGTTCCTGTTCTTTAAACTCTCTCCGCTCTGTGTTCCTGCTCTTTAAACCCTCTCCGCTCTGTGTTTCCGCTCTTTAAACTCTCTCCGCTCTGTGTTCCTGCTCTTTAAACTCTCTCCGCTCTGTGTTCCTGCTCTTTAAACTCTCTCCACGCTGTGTTCCCGCTTTTTAAACTCTCTCCACTCTGTGTTCCTGCTCATTATACTCTCTCCGCTCTGTGTTCCTGCTCATTAAACTCTCTCCACTCTGTTTTCCTGCTCTTTAGACTGTCCCCGCTCTGTATTCCCACCATTGAAACTGTCCCCGCTCTGCGTTCCCACTCTTTAAACTCACTCCGCTCTGTGTTCCTGCTCTTTAAACTCACTCCGCTCTGTGTTCCCACTCTTTAAACTCTCTCTGCTCTGTGCTCCTGCTCTTTAAACTCTCTCCGCTCTGTGTTCCCGCTCTTTAAATTCTCTCTGCTCTGTGTTCCTGCTCTTTAAACTCTTTTTGCTCTGTCTTCCTGCTCTTTAAACTCTCTCCGCTCTGTGTTCCTGGCTCTAAACTCTCTCCGCTCTGAGTTCCTGCTTTTTAAAGTCTCTCTGCTCTGTGTTCCCGCTCTTTATCTCTGTCCGCTGTGTGTTCCTGCTCTTTAAACAGTTCCCGCTCTGTGTTCCTGTTCTTTAAACTCTCCCCGCTCTGTGTTCCTGTTCTTTAAACTCTCCCCGCTCTGTGTTCCTGTTCTTTAAACTCTCTCCGCTCTGTGTTCCTGCTCTTTAAACCCTCTCCGCTCTGTGTTTCCGCTCTTTAAACTCTCTCCGCTCTGTGTTCCTGCTCTTTAAACTGTCTCCGCTCTGTGTTCCTGCTCTTTAAACCCTCTCCGCTCTGTGTTTCCGCTCTTTAAACTCTCTCCGCTCTGTGTTCCTGCTCTTTAAACTTTCTCCGCTCTGTGTTCCTGCTCTTTAAACCCTCTCCGCTCTGTGTTTCCGCTCTTTAAACTCTCTCCGCTCTGTGTTCCTGCTCTTTAAACTCTCTCCGCTCTTTGTTCCTGTTCTTTAAATTGTCACTGTTCTGTGTTCCTGCTCTTTAAACTGTCCTTGCTCTGTGTTCCTGCTCTTTAAAGTCTCTCCGCTCTTTGTTCCTGTTCTTTCAACTCTCTCCACTCTTTGTTCCTGTTCTTTCAACTCTCTCCGCTCTTTGTTCCTGTTCTTTAAACTCTCTCCGCTCTGTTTTCCTCTTTAAACTCTCTGCGCTCTGTGTTCCTTCTCTTTCATCAGTCCCCGCTCTGTGTTCATGCTCTTTAAACTCTTTCCACACTGTGTTCCTACTCTTTAAGCTCTCTCCGCTCTGTGTTGCTGTTCTTTATACTCTCTCTGCTCTGTGATCCTGTTCTTTAAACTGACTCCGCTCTGTGTTCCTGCTCTTTAAACTCTCTCCGCTCTTTGTTCCTGTTCTTTAAATTGTCACTGTTCTGTGTTCCTGCTCTTTAAACTGTCCTTGCTCTGTGTTCCTGCTCTTTAAACTCTCTCCGCTCTTTGTTCCTGTTCTTTCAACTCTCTCCGCTCTTTGTTCCTGTTCTTTCAACTCTCTCCGCTCTGTTTTCCTCTTTAAACTCTCTGCGCTCTGTGTTCCTTCTCTTTCATCAGTCCCTGCTCTGTGTTCATGCTCTTTAAACTCTTTCCACACTGTGTTCCTACTCTTTAAACTCTCTCCGCTCTGTGTTCCTGTTCTTTAAACTCTCTCTGCTCTGTGTTCCTGTTCTTTAAACTCTCACCGCTCTGTGTTCCTGTTCTTTAAACTCTCTCTACTCTGTGTTCCTGTTCTTTAAACTGTCCCCGCTCTGTATTCCCACCATTGAAACTGTCCCCGCTCTGTGTTCCCACTCTTTAAACTCACTCCGCTCTGTGTTCCTGCTCTTTAAACTCACTCCGCTCTGTGTTCCCACTCTTTAAACCCTCTCTGCTCTGTGTTCCTGCTCTTTAAACTCTCTCCGCTCTGTGTTCCCGCTCTTTAAACTCTCTCCGCTCTGTGTTCCTGCTCTTTAAACTCTTTTTGCTCTGTCTTCCTGCTCTTTAAACTCTCTCCGCTCTGTGTTCCTGGCTTTAAACTCTCTCCGCTCTGAGTTCCTGCTTTTTAATGTCTCTCCGCTCTGTGTTCCCGCTCTTTATCTCTGTCCGCTGTGTGTTCCTGCTCTTTAAACAGTTCCCGCTCTGTGTTCCTGTTCTTTAAACTCTCCCCGCTCTGTGTTCCTGTTCTTTAAACTCTCCCTGCTCTGTGTTCCTGTTCTTTAAACTCTCTCTGCTCTGTGTTCCTGCTCTTTAAACTCTCTCTGCTCTGTGTTCCTGCTCTTTAAACTCACTCCACTCTGTGTTCCTGCTCTTTCAACTCACTCTGCTCTGTGTTCCTGCTCTTTAAACTCTCTTTGCTCTGTCTTCCTCCTCTTTAAACTCTCTCCGCTCCATGTTCCTGCCCTTTAAACTCACTCCGCTCTGTGTTCCTGGCTTTAAACTCTCTCCGCTCTGTGTTCCTGCTCTTTAAACTCTTCTGCTCCATGTTCCTGCTCTTTAAACTCTCTCCGCTCTGTATTCCTGTTCTGTAAACTGTCTCCGCTCTGTGTTCCTGTCGTTTGAACTCTCTTCGCTCTGTTTCCTCATCGTGAAGCTCTCTCCGCTCTGTGTTCCTATTCTTTAAACTGACTCCGCTCTGTGATCCTGTCCTTTAAACTCTCTCCGCTCTGTGTTCCTGTTCTTTAAACTGTCTCCGCTCTGTTTTCCTATTCTTTAAACTGACTCCGCTCTGTGTTCCTGTCCTTTAAACTCTCTCCACTCTGTCTTCCTGTTCTTTAAACTCTCTCCGCTCTGTGTTCCTGTTTTTTAAACTCTCTCCGCTCTGTGTTCCTGTGCTTTGAATTCTCTCTGCTCTGTGTTCCTGCTCTTTAAACTCTCTTTGCTCTGTCTTCCTCCTCTTTAAACTCTCTCCGCTCCATGTTCCTGCCCTTTAAACTCACTCCGCTCTGTGTTCCTGGCTTTAAACTCTCTCCGCTCTGTGTTCCTGCTCTTTAAACTCTTCTGCTCTGTGTTCCTGCTCTTTAAACTCCCTCTGCTCTGTGTTCCCGCTCTTTAAACTCTCTCCGCTCTGTATTCCTGTTCTGTAAACTGTCTCCGCTCTGTCTTCCTGTTCTTTAAACTCTCTCCGCTCTGTTTTCCTGCTCTTTAACCTCTCCCCGCTCTGTGTTCCTGCCCTTTAAACTGTCTCCGCTCTGTGTTCCTGTTCTTTAAACTCTCTCCGCTCTTTGTTCCTGTTCTTTCAACTCTCTCCGCTCTGTTTTCCTCCTCTTTAGACTCTCTGCACTCTGTTTTCCTCCTCTTTAAACTCTCTGCACTCTGTGTTCCTGTCGTTTAAACTCTCTCCGCTCTGTGTTCCTGTTCTTTAAACTATCTCCACTCTGTGTTCCTTCTCTTTCATCAGTCCCCGCTCTGTGTTCCTGCTCTTTAAACTCTCTCCACGCTGTGTTCCCGCTTTTTAAACTCTCTCCACTCTGTGTTCCTGCTCATTATACTCTCTCCGCTCTGTGTTCCTGCTCATTAAACTCTCTCCACTCTGTTTTCCTGCTCTTTAGACTGTCCCCGCTCTGTATTCCCACCATTGAAACTGTCCCCGCTCTGTGTTCCCACTCTTTAAACTCTCTCTGCTCTGTGCTCCTGCTCTTTAAACTCTCTCTGCTCTGTGTTCCCGCTCTTCAAACTCTCTCTGCTCTGTGTTCCTGCTCTTTAAACTCTTTTTGCTCTGTCTTCCTGCTCTTTAAACTCTCTCCGCTCTGTGTTCCTGGCTCTAAACTCTCTCCGCTCTGAGTTCCTGCTTTTTAAAGTCTCTCCGCTCTGTGTTCCCGCTCTTTATCTCTGTCCGCTGTGTGTTCCTGCTCTTTAAACAGTTCCCGCTCTGTGTTCCTGTTCTTTAAACTCTCCCCGCTCTGTGTTCCTGTTCTTTAAACTCTCCCCGCTCTGTGTTCCTGTTCTTTAAACTCTCTCCGCTCTGTGTTCCTGCTCTTTAAACCCTCTCCGCTCTGTGTTTCCGCTCTTTAAACTCTCTCCGCTCTGTGTTCCTGCTCTTTAAACTCTCTCCGCTCTGTGTTCCTGCTCTTTAAACTCTCTCCACTCTGTGTTCCCGCTTTTTAAACTCTCTCCACTCTGTGTTCCTGCTCATTATACTCTCTCCGCTCTGTGTTCCTGCTCATTAAACTCTCTCCACTCTGTTTTCCTGCTCTTTAGACTGTCCCCGCTCTGTATTCCCACCATTGAAACTGTCCCCGCTCTGTGTTCCCACTCTTTAAACTCACTCCGCTCTGTGTTCCTGCTCTTTAAACTCACTCCGCTCTGTGTTCCCACTCTTTAAACTCTCTCTGCTCTGTGCTCCTGCTCTTTAAACTCTCTCCGCTCTGTGTTCCCGCTCTTTAAATTCTCTCTGCTCTGTGTTCCTGCTCTTTAAACTCTTTTTGCTCTGTCTTCCTGCTCTTTAAACTCTCTCCGCTCTGTGTTCCTGGCTCTAAACTCTCTCCGCTCTGTGTTCCTGCTTTTTAAAGTCTCTCCGCTCTGTGTTCCCGCTCTTTATCTCTGTCCGCTGTGTGTTCCTGCTCTTTAAACAGTTCCCGCTCTGTGTTCCTGTTCTTTAAACTCTCTCCGCTCTGTGTTCCTGTTCTTTAAACTCTCCCCGCTCTGTGTTCCTGTTCTTTAAACTCTCTCCGCTCTGTGTTCCTGCTCTTTAAACTCTCTCCGCTCTGTGTTCCTGCTCTTTAAACTCTCTCCGCTCTGTGTTCCTGCTCTTTAAACTCTCTCCGCTCTGTGTTCCTGCTCTTTAAACTCTCTCCGCTCTGTGTTCCTGCCCTTTAAACTTTCTCCGCTCTGTGTTCCTGCTCTTTAAACTCTCTCCGCTCTGTGTTCCTGCTCTTTAAACTCTCTCCGCTCTTTGTTCCTGTTCTTTAAATTGTCACTGTTCTGTGTTCCTGCTCTTTAAACTGTCCTTGCTCTGTGTTCCTGCTCTTTAAACTCTCTCCGCTCTGTGTTCCTGTTCTTTAAACTCTCTCCGCTCTTTGTTCCTGTTCTTTCAACTCTCTCCGCTCTTTGATCCTGTTCTTTAAATTGTCACTGTTCTGTGTTCCTGCTCTTTAAACTGTCCTTGCTCTGTGTTCCTGCTCTTTAAACTCTCTTTGCTCTGTCTTCCTCCTCTTTAAACTCTCTCCGCTCTATGTTCCTGCCCTTTAAACTCACTCCGCTCTGTGTTCCTGGCTTTAAACTCTCTCCGCTCTGTGTTCCTGCTCTTTAAACTCTTCTGCTCTGTGTTCCTGCTCTTTAAACTCCCTCTGCTCTGTGTTCCTGCTCTTTAAACTCTCTCCGCTCTGTATTCCTGTTCTGTAAACTGTCTCCGCTCTGTGTTCCTGCTCTTTAAATTGTCCCTGCTCTGTGTTCCTGTCGTTTGAACTCTCTTCGCTCTGTGTTCCTCATCGTGAAGCTCTCTCCGCTCTGTGTTCCTGTTCTTTAAACTGACTCTGCTCTGTGTTCCTTCCTTTAAACTCTCTCCGCTCTGTGTTCCTGTTCTTTAAACTGTCTCCGCTCTGTTTTCCTATTCTTTAAACTGACTCCGCTCTGTGTTCCTGTCCTTTAAACTCTCTCCACTCTGTGTTCCTGTTTTTTAAACTCTCTCCGCTCTGTGTTCCTGTGCTTTGAATTCTCTCTGCTCTGTGTTCCTGCTCTTTAAACTCTCTTTGCTCTGTCTTCCTCCTCTTTAAACTCTCTCCGCTCCATGTTCCTGCCCTTTAAACTCACTCCGCTCTGTGTTCCTGGCTTTAAACTCTCTCCGCTCTGTGTTCCTGCTCTTTAAACTCTTCTGCTCTGTGTTCCTGCTCTTTAAACTCCCTCTGCTCTGTGTTCCCGCTCTTTAAACTCTCTCCGCTCTGTATTCCTGTTCTGTAAACTGTCTCCGCTCTGTCTTCCTGTTCTTTAAACTCTCTCCGCTCTGTTTTCCTGCTCTTTAACCTCTCCCCGCTCTGTGTTCCTGCCCTTTAAACTGTCTCCGCTCTGTGCTCCTGTTCTTTAAACTCTCTCCGCTCTTTGTTCCTGTTCTTTCAAATCTCTCCGCTCTGTTTTCCTCCTCTTTAGACTCTCTGCACTCTGTTTTCCTCCTCTTTAAACTCTCTGCACTCTGTGTTCCTGTCGTTTAAACTCTCTCCGCTCTGTGTTCCTGTTCTTTAAACTATCTCCACTCTGTGTTCCTTCTCTTTCATCAGTCCCCGCTCTGTGTTCCTGCTCTTTAAACTCTCTCCACGCTGTGTTCCCGCTTTTTAAACTCTCTCCACTCTGTGTTCCTGCTCATTATACTCTCTCCGCTCTGTGTTCCTGCTCTTAAACTCTCTCCACTCTGTTTTCCTGCTCTTTAGACTGTCCCCGCTCTGTATTCCCACCATTGAAACTGTCCCCGCTCTGTGTTCCCACTCTTTAAACTCTCTCTGCTCTGTGCTCCTGCTCTTTAAACTCTCTCTGCTCTGTGTTCCCGCTCTTCAAACTCTCTCTGCTCTGTGTTCCTGCTCTTTAAACTCTTTTTGCTCTGTCTTCCTGCTCTTTAAACTCTCTCCGCTCTGTGTTCCTGGCTCTAAACTCTCTCCGCTCTGAGTTCCTGCTTTTTAAAGTCTCTCCGCTCTGTGTTCCCGCTCTTTATCTCTGTCCGCTGTGTGTTCCTGCTCTTTAAACAGTTCCCACTCTGTGTTCCTGTTCTTTAAACTCTCCCCGCTCTGTGTTCTTGTTCTTTAAACTCTCCCCGCTCTGTGTTCCTGTTCTTTAAACACTCTCCGCTCTGTGTTCCTGCTCTTTAAACCCTCTCCGCTCTGTGTTTCCCCTCTTTAAACTGTCTCCGCTCTGTATTCCTGCTCTTTAAACCCTCTCCGCTCTGTGTTTCCCCTCTTTAAACTCTCTCCGCTCTGTGTTCCTGCTCTTTAAACCCTCTCCGCTTTTTGTTTCCGCTCTTTAAACTCTCTCCGCTCTGTGTTCCTGTTGTTTAAACTCTCCCCGTTCTGTGTTCCTGCTCTTTAAACTCTCTCCGCTTTGTGTTCCTGCTTTTTAATCATTCTCCGCTCTGTGTTTCCCCTCTTTAAACTCTCTCCGCTCTGTGTTCCTGCTCTTTAAACTCTCTCCGCTCTGTGTTCCTGCTCTTTAAACCCTCTCCGCTCTTTGTTTCCGCTCTTTAAACTCTCTCCGCTCTGTGTTCCTGTTGTTTAAACTCTCCCCGTTCTGTGTTCCTGCTCTTTACCTCTCTCCGCTCTGTGTTCCTGTTCATTAAATTGTCACTGTTCTGTGTTCCTGCTCTTTAAACTCTCTCCGCTCTGTGTTCCTGCTCTTTAAACTCTCTCCGCTCTGTGTTCCTGCTCTTTAAACCCTCTCCGCTCTGTGTTTCCGCTCTTTAAACTCTCTCTGCTCTGTGTTCCTGCGCTTTAAAATTTATCCGCTCTGTGTTCCTGCTCTTTAAACCCTCTCCGCTCTGTGTTTCCGCTCTTTAAACTCTCTCCGCTCTGTGTTCCTGCTCTTTAATCTCTCTCCGCTCTTTGTTCCTGTTCTTTATATTGTCACTGTTCTGTGTTCCTGCTCTTTAAATTGTCCTTGCTCTGTGTTCCTGCTCTTAAACTCTCTCCACTCTTTGTTCCTGTTCATTAAATTGTCACTGTTCTGTGTTCCTGCTCTTTAAACTGTCCTTGCTCTGTGTTCCTGCTCTTAAACTCTCTCCGCTCTTTGTTCCTGTTCATTAAATTGTCACTGTTCTGTGTTCCTGCTCTTTAAACTGTCCTTGCTCTGTGTTCCTGCTCTTTAAACTCTCTCCGCTCTTTGTTCCTGTTCTTTCAACTCTCTCCCTCTTTGTTCCTGTTCTTTCTTCTGCTCTTTGTTCCTGTTCTTTAAACTCTCTCCACTCTGTTTTCCTCTTTAAACTCTCTGCGCTCTGTGTTCCTTCTCTTTCATCAGTCCCCGCTCTGTGTTCCAGCGCTTTAAACCCTCTCCGCTCTGTGTTTCCGCTCTTTAAACTCTCTCTGCTCTGTGTTCCTGCCCTTTAAAATTTCTCCGCTCTGTGTTCCTGCTCTTTAAACCCTCTCCGCTCTGTGTTTCCGCTCTTTAAACTCTCTCCGCTCTGTGTTCCTGCTCTTTAAACTCTCTCCGCTCTTTGTTCCTGTTCTTTAAATTGTCACTGTTCTGTGTTCCTGCTCTTTAAACTGTCCTTGCTCTGTGTTCCTGCTCTTTAAACTCTCTCCGCTCTTTGTTCCTGTTCTTTCAACTCTCTCCACTCTTTGTTCCTGTTCTTTCAACTCTCTCCGCTCTTTGTTCCTGTTCTTTAAACTCTCTCCGCTCTGTTTTCCTCTTTAAACTCTCTGCGCTCTGTGTTCCTTCTCTTTCATCAGTCCCCGCTCTGTGTTCATGCTCTTTAAACTCTTTCCACACTGTGTTCCTACTCTTTAAGCTCTCTCCGCTCTGTGTTGCTGTTCTTTATACTCTCTCTGCTCTGTGATCCTGTTCTTTAAACTGACTCCGCTCTGTGTTCCTGCTCTTTAAACTCTCTCCGCTCTTTGTTCCTGTTCTTTAAATTGTCACTGTTCTGTGTTCCTGCTCTTTAAACTGTCCTTGCTCTGTGTTCCTGCTCTTTAAACTCTCTCCGCTCTGTGTTCCTGCTCTTAAACTCTCTCCGCTCTTTGTTCCTGTTCTTTAAATTGTCACTGTCTTGTTCTGCCTTTAAACTGTCCTTGCTCTGTGTTCCTGCTCTTTAAACTCTCTCCGCTCTTTGTTCCTGTCTTTCAACTCTCTCCACTCTTTGTTCCTGCTCTTTCATCACTCTGCTCTGTGTTCCTGCTCTTTAAACTCTCTTTGCTCTGTCTTCCTCCTCTTTAAACTCTCTCCGCTCTATGTTCCTGCCCTTTAAACTCACTCCGCTCTGTGTTCCTGGCTTTAAACTCTCTCCGCTCTGTGTTCCTGCTCTTTAAACTCTTCGCTTGTTCTGTCTTTAAACTGTCGTGTTCCTGCTCTTTAAACTCCTGCTCTGTGTTCCTGCTCTTTAAACTCTCTCCGCTCTTTGTTCCTGTTCTTTCAACTCTCTCCGCTCTTTGTTCCTGTTCTTTCAACTCTCTCCGCTCTGTTTTCCTCTTTAAACTCTCTGCGCTCTGTGTTCCTTCTCTTTCATCAGTCCCCGCTCTGTGTTCATGCTCTTTAAACTCTTTCCGCACTGTGTTCCTACTCTTTAAGCTCTCTCCGCTCTGTGTTGCTGTTCTTTATACTCTCTCTGCTCTGTGATCCTGTTCTTTAAACTGACTCCGCTCTGTGTTCCTGTTCTTTAAATTGTCATTGTTCTGTGTTCCTGCTCTTTAAACTGTCCTTGCTCTGTGTTCCTGCTCTTTAAACTCTCTCCGCTCTTTGTTCCTGTTCTTTCAACTCTCTCCGCTCTTTGTTCCTGTTCTTTAAACTCTCTCCGCTCTGTTTTCCTCTTTAAACTCTCTGCGCTCTGTGTTCCTTCTCTTTCATCAGTCCCCGCTCTGTGTTCATGCTCTTAAAACTCTTTCCACACTGTGTTCCTACTCTTTAAACTCTCTCCGCTCTGTGTTCCTGCTCTTTAAACCCTCTCCGCTCTGTGTTTCTGCTCTTTAAACTCTCTCTGCTCTGTGTTCCTGCGCTATAAAATTTATCCGCTCTGTGTTCCTGCTCTTTAAACCCTCTCCGCTCTGTGTTTCCGCTCTTTAAACTCTCTCCGCTCTGTGTTCCTGCTCTTTAAACTCTCTCCGCTCTTTGTTCCTGTTCTTTATATTGTCACTGTTCTGTGTTCCTGCTCTTTAAACTGTCCTTGCTCTGTGTTCCTGCTCTTTAAACTCTCTCCGCTCTGTGTTCCTGCTCTTAAACTCTCTCCGCTCTTTGTTCCTGTTCTTTAAATTGTCACTGTTCTGTGTTCCTGCTCTTTAAACTGTCCTTGCTCTGTGTTCCTGCTCTTTAAACTCTCTCCGCTCTTTGTTCCTGTTCTTTCAACTCTCTCCACTCTTTGTTCCTGCTCTTTCAACTCACTCTGCTCTGTGTTCCTGCTCTTTAAACTCTCTTTGCTCTGTCTTCCTCCTCTTTAAACTCTCTCCGCTCTATGTTCCTGCCCTTTAAACTCACTCCGCTCTGTGTTCCTGGCTTTAAACTCTCTCCGCTCTGTGTTCCTGCTCTTTAAACTCTTCTGCTCTGTGTTCCTGCTCTTTAAACTCCCTCTGCTCTGTGTTCCTGCTCTTTAAACTCTCTCCGCTCTGTATTCCTGTTCTGTAAACAGTCTCCGCTCTGTGTTCCTGCTCTTTAAATTGTCCCTGCTCTGTGTTCCTGTCGTTTGAACTCTCTTCGCTCTGTGTTCCTCATCGTGAAGCTCTCTCCGCTCTGTGTTCCTATTCTTTAAACTGACTCCGCTCTGTGTTCCTGTCCTTTAAACTCTCTCCGCTCTGTGTTCCTGTTCTTTAAACTGTCTCCGCTCTGTTTTCCTATTCTTTAAACTGACTCCGCTCTGTGTTCCTGTCCTTTAAACTCTCTCCACTCTGTGTTCCTGTTTTTTAAACTCTCTCCGCTCTGTGTTCCTGTGCTTTGAATTCTCTCTGCTCTGTGTTCCTGCTCTTTAAACTCTCTTTGCTCTGTCTTCCTCCTCTTTAAACTCTCTCCGCTCCATGTTCCTGCCCTTTAAACTCACTCCGCTCTGTGTTCCTGGCTTTAAACTCTCTCCGCTCTGTGTTCCTGCTCTTTAAACTCTTCTGCTCTGTGTTCCTGCTCTTTAAACTCCCTCTGCTCTGTGTTCCCGCTCTTTAAACTCTCTCCGCTCTGTATTCCTGTTCTGTAAACTGTCTCCGCTCTGTCTTCCTGTTCTTTAAACTCTCTCCGCTCTGTTTTCCTGCTCTTTAACCTCTCCCCGCTCTGTGTTCCTGCCCTTTAAACTGTCTCCGCTCTGTGCTCCTGTTCTTTAAACTCTCTCCGCTCTTTGTTCCTGTTCTTTCAACTCTCTCCGCTCTGTTTTCCTCCTCTTTAGACTCTCTGCACTCTGTTTTCCTCCTCTTTAAACTCTCTGCACTCTGTGTTCCTGTCGTTTAAACTCTCTCCGCTCTGTGTTCCTGTTCTTTAAACTATCTCCACTCTGTGTTCCTTCTCTTTCATCAGTCCCCGCTCTGTGTTCCTGCTCTTTAAACTCTCTCCACGCTGTGTTCCCGCTTTTTAAACTCTCTCCACTCTGTGTTCCTGCTCATTATACTCTCTCCGCTCTGTGTTCCTGCTCATTAAACTCTCTCCACTCTGTTTTCCTGCTCTTTAGACTGTCCCCACTCTGTATTCCCACCATTGAAACTGTCCCCGCTCTGTGTTCCCACTCTTTAAACTCTCTCTGCTCTGTGCTCCTGCTCTTTAAACTCTCTCTGCTCTGTGTTCCCGCTCTTCAAACTCTCTCTGCTCTGTGTTCCTGCTCTTTAAACTCTTTTTGCTCTGTCTTCCTGCTCTTTAAACTCTCTCCGCTCTGTGTTCCTGGCTCTAAACTCTCTCCGCTCTGAGTTCCTGCTTTTTAAAGTCTCTCCGCTCTGTGTTCCCGCTCTTTATCTCTGTCCGCTGTGTGTTCCTGCTCTTTAAACAGTTCCCACTCTGTGTTCCTGTTCTTTAAACTCTCCCCGCTCTGTGTTCTTGTTCTTTAAACTCTCCCCGCTCTGTGTTCCTGTTCTTTAAACACTCTCCGCTCTGTGTTCCTGCTCTTTAAACCCTCTCCGCTCTGTGTTTCCCCTCTTTAAACTGTCTCCGCTCTGTGTTCCTGCTCTTTAAACCCTCTCCGCTCTGTGTTTCCCCTCTTTAAACTCTCTCCGCTCTGTGTTCCTGCTCTTTAAACCCTCTCCGCTTTTTGTTTCCGCTCTTTAAACTCTCTCCGCTCTGTGTTCCTGTTGTTTAACTCTCCCCGTTCTGTGTTCCTGCTCTTTAAACTCTCTCCGCTTTGTGTTCCTGCTTTTTAATCATTCTCCGCTCTGTGTTTCCCCTCTTTAAACTCTCTCCGCTCTGTGTTCCTGCTCTTTAAACTCTCTCCGCTCTGTGTTCCTGCTCTTTAAACCCTCTCCGCTCTTTGTTTCCGCTCTTTAAACTCTCTCCGCTCTGTGTTCCTGTTGTTTAAACTCTCCCCGTTCTGTGTTCCTGCTCTTTACCTCTCTCCGCTCTGTGTTCCTGCTCTTTAAACTCTCTCCGCTTTGTGTTCCTGCTTTTTAATCATTCTCCGCTCTGTGTTCCCGCTGTTTAAACTGTCTCCGCGCTGTGTTCCTGCTCTTTAAACTCTCTGCGCTCTGTGTTCCTGCTCTTTAAACTGTCTCCGCTCTCTGTTCGTGTTGTTTAAACTCTCCCTGCTCTGTGTTCCTGCTTTTTAAACACTCTCCGCTCTGTGTTCCTGTTCATTAAACTCTCTCCGCTCTGTGTTCCTGCTCTTTAAACTCTCTCTCCTCTCTGTTCCCGCTCTTTAAACTCTCTCCGCTCTGTGTTCCTGCTCATTAAACTCTCTCCACTCTGTTTTCCTGCTCTTTAAACTCCTTGCGCTCTGTGTTCCTGCTTTTTAAACTGTCCCCGCTCTTTGTTCCTGCTCTTTAAACTGTGTCCGCTCTGTGTTCCTGCTCTTTAAACTGTCTCCGCTCTGTGTTCCTGCTCTTTAAACTGTCTCCGCTCTGTGTTCCTGCTCTTTGAACTTTCTTTGCTCTGTCTTCCTCCTCTTTAAACTCTCTCCACTCTATGTTCCTGCTCTTTAAATTCTCTGTGCTCTGTGTTCCTGCTCTTTAAGCTCACTCCGCTCTGTGTTCCTGCTTTTTAAATTCTCTCCGCTCTGTGTTCCTGCTCTTTAAACTTTCTTTGCTCTGTCATCCTCCTCTTTAAACTGTCTCCGCTCTGTGTTCCTGCTCTTTCAACTCACTCTGCTCTGTGTTCCTGCTCTTTCAACTCACTCTGCTCTGTGTTCCTGCTCTTTAAACTCTCTTTGCTCTGTCTTAATCCTCTTTAAACTCTCTCCGCTCTATGTTCCTGCTCTTTAAACTCACTCCGCTCTGTGTTCCTGGCTTTAAACTCTCTCCGCTCTGTGTTCCTGCACTTTAAACTCTTCTGCTCTGTGTTCCTGCTCTTTAAACTCCCTCTGCTCTGTGTTCCTGCTCTTTAAACTCTCTCTGGTCTGTGTTCCCGCTCTTTAAACTCTTCTGCTCTGTGTTCGTGTTCTTTAAACTCCCTCTGCCCTGTGTTCCTGCTCTTTAAACTCTCTCCACGCTGTGTTCCTGCTCTTTAAACTCTCTCCGCTCTGTGTTCCTGCTCTTTAAACTCTCTCCGCTCTCTGTTCCCGCTCTTGAAACTCTCTCCGCTCTGTTTTCCTGCTCTTTAAACTCTCCCCGCTCTCTGTTCCTGTTGTTTAAACTCTCCCCGCTCTGTGTTCCTCCTCTTTCAACTCTCTCCGCTCTGTGTTCCTGCTGTTTAATCAGTCCCCACTCTGTGTTCCTGCTCTTTAAACTGTCTCCGCTCTGTGTTCCTGTTCTTTATACTCTCTCCGCTCTGAGTTCCTGTTCCTTAAACACTCCCTGCTCTGTGTTCCTGCTCTGTGAACTCTCTCCGCTCTGTGTTCCTATTCTTTAAACTGTCTCCGCTCTGTGTTCCTGTTCTTTAAACTCTCTCTGCTCTGCCTTCCTGCTCTTTAAACTGTCTCCGCTCTGTGTTCCTGCTCTTTAAACTCTCTCCACTCTGTGTTCCTGCTCTTTAAACTCTCTCTGCTTTGTGTTCCTGCTTTTTAATCATTCTCCGCTCTGAGTTCCCGCTGTTTAAACTGTCTCCGTGCTGTGTTCCTGCTCTTTAAACTCTCTCCGCTCTGTGTTCCTGTTGTTTCAACTCTCCCCGTTCTGTGTTCCTGCTCTTTACCTCTCTCCGCTCTGTGTTCCTGCTCTTTAAACTCTCTCCACTCTGTGTTCCTGCTTTTTCATCATTCTCCGCTCTGTGTTCCCGCTGTTTAAACTCTCTGTGCTCTGTGTTCCTGCTCTTTAAACTCTCTCCGCTCTGTGTTCCTGCTCATTAAACTCTCTCCACTCTGTTTTCCTGCTCTTTAAACTCCTTGCGCTCTGTGTTCCTGCTTTTTAAACTGTCCCCGCTCTTTGTTCCTGCTCTTCAAACTATGTCCGCTCTGTGTTCCTGCTCTTTAAACTCTCTCCGCTCTGTGTTCCTGCTCTTTAAACTCTCTCCGCTCTGTGTTCCTGCTCTTTAAACTCTCTCTGCTCTGTATTCCTGCTCTTTAAACTCACTCCGCTCTGTATTCCTGCTCTTTAAACTCTCTCCGCTCTGTGTTCCTGCTCTTTCACCTCACTCTGCTCTGTGTTCCTGCTCCTTAAACTCTCTTTGCTGTGTCTTCCTCCTCTTTAAACTCTCCCCGCTCTATGTTCCTGCCCTTTAAACTCACTCCGCTCCGTGTTCCTGGCTTCAAACTCTCTCCGCTCTGTGTTCCTGCTCTTTAAACTCTTCTGCTCTGTGTTCCTGCTCTTTAAACTCCCTCTGCTCTGTGTTCCTGCTCTTTAAACTCTCTCCGCTCTGTGTTCCTGCTCTTTAAACTCTTCTGCTCTGTGTTCCTGCCCTTTAAACTGTCTCCGTTCTATGTTCCTGTTGTTTAAACTCTTCCCGCCCTGTGTTCGTGTTCTTTAAACTCTCTCCGCTCTGTTTTCCTGCTCTTTAAACTCTGCGCTCTGTGTTTCTGCTTTTTAAACTCTGACCACTGTGTTTTCCTCCTCTTTAAACTCTCTGCGCTCTGTGTTCTTGCTCTTTAAACTGTCTCCTCTCTCTCTTCCTGTTGATTAAACTCTCCCCGCACTGTGTTCCTGGTCTTTAAACTCTCTCCGCTCTGTGTTCCTGCTCTTTAAACTCTCTCCACTCTGTGTTCCCGCTCTTTAAACCATCCCCTCTCTGTGTTCCTGCTCTTTAAACTCTCCCCACACTGTGTTCCTGCTCTTTAAACTCGCTCCGCTCTGTTTTGCTCTTTAAAGTCTCTGCGCTCTGTGTTCCTGCTCTTTAAACTGTCTCCCCTCTCTGTTCGTGTTCTTTAAACTCTCCCCGCTCTGTGTTCCTTCTCTTTCATCAGTCCCTGCTCTGTGTTCCTGCTCTTTAAACACTCTCCACTCTGTTTTCCTGCTCTTTAAACTCCTTGCGCTCTGTGTTCCTGCTTTTTAAACTGTCCCCGCTCTTTGTTCCTGCTCTTTAAACTGTGTCCGCTCTATGTTCCTGCTCTTTAAACTCTCTCCGCTCTGTGTTCCTCCTCTTTAAACTCTCTCTGCTCTGTGTTCCCGCTCTTTAAACTGTCCCTGCTCTGTATTCCCACTATTTAAACTGTCCCCGCTCTCTGTTCCCACACTTTAAACTCTCTCCGCTCTGTGTTCCTGCTCTTTCAACTCACTCTGCTCTGTGTTCCTGCTCTTTAAACTCTCTTTGCTCTGTCTTCCTCCTCTTTAAACTCTCACCGCTCTGTGTTCCTGGCTTTAAACTCTCTCCGCTCTTTGTTCCTGCTCTTTAAACTCCCTCTGCTCTGTGTTCCTGCTCTTTAAACTCTCTCTGCTCTGTGTTCCCGCTCTTTAAACTCTTCTGCTCTGTGTTCCTGTTCTTTAAACTGTCTCCGCTCTGTATTCCTGTTCTTTAAACTGTCTCCGCTCTGTGTTCCTGTTCTTTAAACTCTCTCCACGCTGTCTGTTCCTGCTCTTTAAACTTTCCCCACTCTGTGTTCATGCTCTTTAAACTCTCCCCGCTCCGTGTTCCTGTTCCTTAAACTCTCCCCGCTGTGTTCCTGCTCTGTAAACTCTCTCTGCTCTGTGTTCCTATTCTTTAAACTCTCCCCGCTCTGTGTTCCTGCTCTTTTAACTCTCTCCGCTCTGTTTTCCTCCTCTTTAAACTCTCTGCACTCTGTGTCCCTGCTCTTTAAATTGTCTCCGCTCTGTGTTCCTGTCGTTTAAAGTCTCTCCGCTCTGTATTCCTGTTCTTTAAACTCTCACCGCTCTGTGTTCCTGTTCTTTAAACTCTCTCCGCTCTGTGTTCCTGTTCTTTAAACTCTCTCCGCTCTGAGTTCCTGTTCTTTAAACTCTCTCCGCTCTGTGTTCCTGTTCTTTAAACTCTCTCCGCTCTGTGTTCCTGTTCTTTAAACTCTCTCCGCTCTGTGTTCCTGTTCTTTAAACTGTCTCCGCTCTGTGTTCCTGTTCTTTATACTCTGTCCACTCTGTGTTCCTGTTCTTTAAACTGTCTCCGCTCTGTGTTCCTGTTCTTTATACTCTCTCCGCTCTGAGTTCCTGTTCCTTAAAGACTCCCTGCTCTGTGTTCCTGCTCTGTGAACTCTCTCCGCTCTGTGTTCCTGTTCTTTAAACTCTCTCCGCTCTGTGTTCCTGTCCTTTAAACTCTCTCCGCTCTGTGTTCCTGTTCTTTAAACTCTCTCCGCTCTGTGGTGCTGTTCTTTAAACTCTCTCCGCTCTGTCTTCCTGCTCTTTAAACTGCCTCCGCTCTGTGTTCCGGCTCTTTAAACTCTCTCCGCTCTGTCTTCCTGCTCTTTAAACTGTCTCTGCTCTGTGTTCCGGCTCTTTAAACTCTTTCCGCTCTGTGTTCCGGCTCTTTAAACTCTCTCTGCTCTGTGTTCCTGCTCTTTAAACTCTCTCCGCTCTGTGTTCCTGCTCTTTAAACCCTCTCCGCTCTGTGTTTTCGCTCTTTAAACTCTCTCCGCTCTGTGTTCCTGCGCTTTAAAATCTCTCCGCTCTCTGTTCCTGCTCTTTAAACTCTCTCCGCTCTTTGTTCCTGTTCTTTAAATTGTCACTGTTCTGTGTTCCTGCTCTTTAACCTGTCCTCGCTCTGTGTTCCTGCTCTTTAAACTCTCTCCGCTCTGTGTTCCTGTTCTTTAAACTCTCTCCGCTCTGCATTCCTGCTCTTTAAAGCATCACCTCTCTGTGTTCCTGCTCTTTAAACTGTCCCCACACTGTGTTCCTGCTCTTTAAACTCTCTCCGCTCTGTTTTCCTCGTAAAATTCTCTGTGCTCTGTGTTCCTTCTCTTTCATCAGTTCCCTCTCTTTGTTCCTGCTCTTTAAACTCTTTCCACGCTGTGTTCCCACTCTTTAAACTCTCTCCGCTCTGTGTTCCTGTTCTTTCAACTCTCTCCGCTCTGTGTTCCCGCTCTTTAAACTGTCCCTGCTCTGTATTCCCGCTCTTTAAACTCTCTCCGCTCTCTGTTCCTGCTCTTTAAACTCTCTCCGCTCTGTGTTCCCACTTTTTAAACACAGGAAACAGAAGAAGAAATAGGTAATTTTGCTCCAAGTTTCTCCCACACTCTAAACATGCGTGGGTTAGATTGATTAGCCACGCTAAATTTACCCTTAGTGTCAGGCGGGTTAGCAGGATAAATATGAGGGCTTATGGAGATAGAGCTTGGGTGTGATTGTTAGTCAGTGCAGACTTGACAGGCTGAATGGATTCCTTCTGCACTGTAATTCTATGAGTAGTGAGAGAATCAGTGGAATATCTTTCCCATTCAACATGTGTCTTGGATTTGGATAAGGTGGTGAAAACTTGACAATGTCCTTTAAACAGGAACTGGACAAATACATGAAGGACTAAACACTCAGTGATATGAGGAATGAGTGGGGATTGGAATTAAATTGACAAATCTTGGAAAGATTTAATGAGTTTAATGATGTTTCCAAAGCTATTCAGGTGATATTTAGGCCAGTGTTGGTTTGTAGAACTCACCACAACACAGAATAGTTGGAGGTCAATGCGTTAAAGAGGAAATGGGAGAGAGAGAAAGAAATAGGAGAGAATGTGGGTGGGATGAGTCAGAAGAGGACAGTAAATTCCAGGATGAAGCAGATGATAATTCCACAGAAATGACAGTGTTGTCGCTGTCCAATGGGAGGTCATTTTCAGTACAACAGTACACATAATTTGTGAGGAAATATTGTGAAACATGAACATAATGAGAGTTGTGATAAACGCTGTGTTCGAACTATATCCCGCCTGTATAAGGAACTTATCAGCTATTTAAGCTGAGTGCTATGACACGAATCTTTGCTCAGTGACTGGAATCTGCAGTGAGAAGTTGGAAAGTATAAATAACCAACAACTAAAAAGATAGCAGACCACAGGAAACTGTAGAAATACCAACAGCTTTTCCTGTAAGCTTATAAATTGCTGCACACATTATCAGCAATAGAAATGAAATTTAAATTGTGAACCCTGGGAGGATTCTTGCAATGTTCCCAATTAGCATAAATTAGAAAATTATTTTCTGCCTATTGACAGGTTTTCTGTTGTAAGGAAAAGGTTGGACATCATTCAGCAATAATAATGCTTATTATTCATCAAGGTGTTGCTTTACTATTTAGCAAAGGCTGAAGGTGTGCAGAAATGGTTACAATATTCAGCATCATTTCTTTGATGTTTCCCAGATATGCTGGCAGCTTCAAACCTCATCACGAGTAACAATACACAGGCATTAACAGCACTGGATACAACCCAGGGTAACTAACAGCACTGGATACAGCCCAGGGTAACTAACAGCACTGGATACAGCCCAGGGTAACTAACAGCACTGGATACAGCCCGGGGTAACTAACAGCACTGGATACAGCCCGGGGTAACTAACAGCACTGGATACAGCCCAGGGTAACTAACAGCACCGGATACAGCCCGGGGTAACTAACAGCACTGGATACAGCCCGGGGTAACTAACAGCACTGGATACAGCCCAGGGTAACTAACAGCACTGGATACAGCCCAGGGTAACTGACAGCACTGGATACAGCCCGGGGTAACTGACAGCACTGATACAGTGCGGGGTAACTAACAGCACTGGATACAGCCTGGGGTAACTAACAGCACTGGATACAGCCCGGGGTAACTAACAGCACTGGATACAGCCCAGAGTAACTAACAGCACTGGATACAGCCCGGGGTAACTAACAGCACTGGATACAGCCCAGAGTAACTAACAGCACTGGATACAGCCCGGGGTAACTAACAGCACTGGATACAGCCCAGAGTAACTAACAGCACTGGATACAGCCCAGGGTAACTAACAGCACTGGATACAGCCCAGGGTAACTAACAGCACTGGATACAGCCCGGGGTAACTAACAGCACTGGATACAGCCCGGGGTAACTAACAGCACTGGATACAGCCCAGAGTAACTAACAGCACTGGATACAGCCCAGAGTAACTAACAGCACTGGATACAGCCCGGGGTAACTAACAGCACTGGATACAGCCCAGAGTAATTAACAGCACTGGATACAGCCCGGGGTAACTAACAGCACTGGATACAGCCCAGAGTAACTAACAGCACTGGATACAGCCCAGAGTAACTAACAGCACTGGATACAGCCCAGGGTAACTAACAGCACTGGATACAGCCCGGGGTAACTGACAGCACTGATACAGCGCGGGGTAACTAACAGCACTGATACAGTGCGGGGTAACTAACAGCACTGGATACAGCCCAGAGTAATTAACAGCACTGGATATAGCCCGGGGTAACTGACAGCACTGGATACCGTCCTGGGTAACCGACAGCACTGGATACAGCCCGGGGTAACTAACAGCACTGGATACAGCCCGGGGTAACTAACAGCACTGGATACAGCCCGGGGTAACTAACAGCACTGGATACAGATGGTAACTAACAGCACTGGATACAGCCCGGGGTAACTAACAGCACCGGATACAGCCCGGGGTAACTAACAGCACTGGATACCAGCACGGAGGTAACTAACAGCACTGGATACAGCCCGGGGTAACTAACAGCACTGGATACAGCCCGGGGTAACTAACAGCACTGGATACAGCCCGGGGTAACTAACAGCACTGGATACAGCCCATGGTAACTAACAGCACCGGAAACAGCCCGGGGTAACTAACAGCACCGGATACAGCCCGGGGTAACTAACAGCACTGGATACAGCCCGGGATAACTAACAGCACTGGATACAGCCCAGGGTAACTAACAGCACTGGATACAGCCCGGGGTTAACTAACAGCACTGGATACAGCCCGGGGTAACTAACAGCACTGGATACAGACCAGAGTAACTAACAGCACTGGATACAGCCCAGGGTAACTAACAGCACTGGATACAGCCCGGGGTAACTAACAGCAGTGGCTAGAACACAGAGCAGGGCAGGATGCAGGATATTATGTCAGAGGGAGGGGAGAAGGTTTGGATGGGCAGGAGGAGGGTGAGGTGTGAGGTGGTGGAAGGGAGGGTGTGGGTGGTCAGAGCCATATGAGGGGAGGGTGCGGGGTGGGGGGAGGATGTGAGGGTGGGTGGGGGAGGGTGGTATAGTTACCACTTACTGAAGATGAATGAGGAGGACAGCAGTGGTGAAATCAACACATTCTGGACCAATATTTGTCAGCCATCTGGAACCACTTTCAACTGTTCTAAGTCTTATCTCTCCTGTCTAATTAGTTAATGTGTATTAATTATTTATTAATTGTTTGATTGAATCATAGAACGTTACAGCACAATCAGTCCATCAGTTCCGTACTGACACATTAGGAACATTTGACCTCCCACCTAATCCCATCTGCCAGCACTTTGCCCATAGCCCTGAATGTTATGATGTGGCAAGTGCTCATCCAGATCATTTTTAAAGGATCTTAGGCAAAGTGCCTCTACCATCCTCCCAGGCAACGCATTCCAGACCACCACCCATCCGCTGGGTAAAAAGGTTTTTCCTCACATCCCCCCCCAAATCTCCTGCCCCTCATTTTGAACTTGTGTCCCCTCGTAATTGACTCTTCAATAAGATGAACAGATGCTCCTTGTCCACTTTATCCATGTCTCTCATAATCTTGTATTTCTTGATCAGATTGCCCCTCAGCCTTTTCTGCTTCAATGAAAACAACACAAGCCTATCCAATCCATAATTTAAATGTTTTATATCCCAGGCCATATCCTGGTGAATCTCCTCTGCACTCCCTCCAGTCAACCATATCCTTCCGAAAATGTGGTGATCAGAACTGCACATAGTACTCTAGCTGTGGCCTTACCAAAGTTTTATACAACTCCAACGTGACTTTCCTGATTTTGTAATCTATGCCTCAATTGGTAAAGGCAAGTGTCCCATTTGCCTTTTTCATTTTCACTACTAACATGCCCTTCAGTTTTCAGAGATCTGTCAACAAATAGTTCCTTCTGTTCCACAGAACTTCCTAGTGTCCGACCATTCATTGAATACTTTCTTGGCAAATTGCTCCTTCCAAAGTGAATCACTTCACACTTTTCAGGGATAAATTCCATCTGCCCCTTAACTGTTCATTTAACCATTCCATCTATATCCTCCCGTAGCCCAAAACATTCCATCTCATTGTTAACCACTAAGCCAATCTTTGTCTCATGTGCAAACACCTTAATCCTATCCCTCACATAATCATCTATATCAGTCATGTCTTCACAAATTTAATAAAACCACCTTCAAAAAGGGATAATGAGGAAATTATAGATTGGTGAATCTCGCATTGGTGGTTGGGAAGCTATTGGATAGGATTTCCATGTGTTTGAAAAGGCATGGCCTCATTAGGAAAAGTCAGCATGATTTTGTGCACTATGCGTCTTCTCTTGCTTGATTTTTTTCAAGGAGGTGATGAAGGTGACCGATGAGGGTAGAGCAGAGGATATTGTCTACGACAAGATCCCTCATGATTGGCTCATCCAGAAGATTAAGATACATGGGTTCCATAGTGACTTGGCGACTTGGATTCAGGATTGATTTGCCCATAGAAGTCAGAGAGTTGAGGTGGAAGGTTGTTTTCTGGCTGGAGATCCATGACTAGCGGTGTTCTAGAGGGATCCATATTGGAATCTCTGCTGTTTGTGAGATAAATTAATGACTTGGATGAAAATGTAGATGTGTATGTTAGTAATTTTGCAGATGACACAAAGATAGGCAAAGTTGTGGATAGTGGAGAATGTTGTCAAAGGATACAGCGGGATATAGATATAGGCATGGATATTGGGAATTGAATTTCGGAGCCGCAACGTCATGTTGCAACTGTACAAAACCCTAGTGCGGCTGCACTTGGAGTATTGTGTACAGTTCTAGTCCCCACATTATAAGAAAGATGTGGAGGCATTGGAGAGGGTGCAGAGGAGGTTTAACAGGATGTTGCCTGGTATGGAGGGCAGGTCTTATGAAGGGAGGCTGAGGGATTTGAGGTTGTTTTCGTTAGAAAGAAGGCAGTGAAGAGGAGACCTTATTGAAACATATAAGATGATCAGAGGATTAGACAGGGTGGACAGTTATAGCCTTTTTCCTAGGATGGAGAAAGCTAGCACGAGGGGACACAGCTTTAAATTAAGGGGTGGTAGTTATAGGACGGATGTCAGAGGTAGGTTCTTTACCCAGAGGGTGGTTAGGGAGTGGAATGCCCTGCCTGCTGCAGTTGTAGATGCACCAAGTTTGGTGGCGTTTAAGAGGTTAGTTGATAAATTTATGGACGAAAAGGGAATGGTTTAGGTTAGAGGGTCATTGCTTTTTCCTAATTTGTCGGCGCAACATCAAAGGCTGAAGGGCCTGTTCTGCGCTGTAATGTTCTATGTTCTATTGATAGAGAAAGTGCAGATGGAATTTAATCTGGGAAACTGTGAAGTACTGCATTTTGGGAGATCAAATGTAAGTATACAGTTAATGGCAGGATCCCAAACAGCACTGATTACGGAGGAATCTTGGGGTTCAAGCCCATAGCTCCCTGGAAATGACTACTCAAATAGATAGGGTGGCAAAGAAGACAAATGGCATTCTTGCCTTATTGTTCGAGGCACTGAGTACGAGTCAGGATGTAACGGTGCAGCTTTATAACACTTTGGTTAGACCACACTTAAAGAATAATGCAATCAATTGCCACATATTTCAAACTGGGATTGGTGCTGGAATGTCTTACTGTCGTAGACAGTGAAATGTGTACTCCATTTCAACTTTCTCAGCAGACAAGCCTAAAAGGCAGCTTGTCTTAAAAATGCTAGTAGTTTTGCCAAAGAGTTTTATCAGAATGCTGCTCAGATTAGACAGTATGAACTATAAGGAGCTCAGAAAAACTAAACATTAAAAACATGTGATTTGGGTGGGCTGGCTTGGTCATAAAAAACTCAGTAGCAGTGGAAGAGTATTTTTCAGAATGAAGATCCGTAGCTAGTAGTTTTCCACAGGCATCAGTGCTGGGACAACTGTGGTTTGTAGTAAGTATAAATGATCTGCAGGAAAGTATGGATGGCCTGATTAATAAGTTTGCGAATGACACAAAGATTGGCAGAGTTGCTGATAGTGCTGGGATTGTCAGAGGATACAACAGGATAGAGATAGATTGAAGACTTGGGCACAAAAATAGCAGATAGAGTTTAATCCAGATAAATGCGAGATGATGCATTTTGGAGGGTCAAATTTAGATATTAATTACATTGTAGATGGCGGACTCCTTAGGAACATTAACATACAGAGAGACTTGGACATGCAAGTCTGCAGTCCCCTATTATATTCCTTATACACCTATAACTATGCAGCCGAATTCCCCTCTAATTCAATTTTCAAGTTTGTTGATGACACCATTGTAGTGAGACAGATCTCAAACAATGATGAGACGGAGTATAGGAATGAGATGGAGAATCTGGTGAATTAGTGTGATGACAATAATCTCTTCCTCAATGTCAACAAGATAAAGGAGATTGTCATCGACTTCAGGAAGCTCGGAGGAAAACATGCCCCTGTCTACATCAACAGGGATGAAGTAGAAAGGTTCGAGAGCTTCAAGTTTTTAGGTGTCTGAATCACCAACAATCTATCCTCATGTCCCCTGTGCTGACACTATACTTAAGAAAGCCCATCAATGCCCCTACTTTCTCAGAAGACTAAGGAAATTTGGCATGTCTGCTATGACTCTCACCAACTTCTACAGATGCCCCATAGAAAGCACTCTTTCTGGTTGTATCACAGCTTGGTGTGGGCTCCTGCTTGGTATGACCACAAGGAATTACAAAATGTCGCCCAATCCATCACGCAAATCATTCTCCCATCCATTGACTCTGTCTACATTTCCCACTGCCTCGGGAAAAGCATGATGTAGAGATGCCAGCGTTGGACTGGGGTAAACTCAGTAAAGTTTCACAACACCAATTTTAAATCCAACCGATTTATTTGATAGTAAATCTGCGAGCTTTCGACTTTTCGTCTTCCTCAGGCAAATGCAGTGTTCTGGTCTGCAATAGCACTCATATCAGCACAGACAGTCACAGATTGCTGATTAGAATGCGAATCCTTACATCTAATCTGCTATTCAAGTGTTAAAGTGGCCGACAATGTGTGTGAAGGGAACACTGAGCACAGGTTAGAGAGATGTGTATTTTCTCCAGACAGCACAGTAAGTGAGGTTTTTTGCTAACCCAGGCAAGTCACAGGGGTTACGAATAGTGTGATATGAAGCTAAGATCCCTGTTAAGACCGTCCCCATGTGTATGGAACTTGGCTATCAGTCTCTGCTCAGCGACTCTGCGCTGTCGTGTGTCATGAAGGCCACCTTGAAGAACATTTACCCGACAGTCGGAGGCCGAATGCCCGTGACTGCTGAAGTGTTCGCCCACAGGAAGGGAACTGTTTTGCCTGGTGATATTTGAGCAATGCTCATTCATCCGCTGTCGTAGTGTCTGCATGGTCTCCCCAATGTACCATGCTTCGGGACATCCTTTCTTGCAACGTATTAGGTAGACAACGTTGGCCGACTTGCAAGAGTATGTAGAACATAGAACATAGAACAATACAGCACAGAACAGGCCCTTCGGCCTTCGATGTTGTGCCGACCAAAATAAAAAGCAATGCCCCTCCTAACTAAACCATTCCCTTCTCATCCATATACTTATCAACTAACCTCTTAAACCACCAAACTTGGCGCATCTACAACAGCTGCAGGCAGGGCATTCCACTCCCTAATCACTCTTTTAAAGAACCTACCTCTGATATCCGTCTATAACTCATTACCCCTTATTTAAAAGTTGTGTCCCTCGTGCTAGCTTTCTCCATCCTAGGAAAAAGGCTATCACTGTCCACCCTATCCAACCTTCTAATCATATTATATGTTTCAATAGATCCCCCTTAGGCCGCCTCCTTTCTAACGAAAACAACCTCAAAATCCTTCAACCTCTCTCATAGGACCTGCCCCTCCATACCAGGCAACTCCTTGTAAACCTCTCTCTGTACTCATTCTCCAATGCCTGCCAAATCTTTCTTATAATTGGGCGACCAGAACTGCACCAATACTCCAAGTGCGGCCGCACTAGAGTTTTGTACAGGCTGCAACATGATGCGTGCGGCTCCTAAATTCAATCCCCCTACCAATAAAATCTAAGACTCCATAAGCCTTCTTAAAAACTTTATCCACTTGACTGCCTACTTTCAGGGATCTATTGACACATACACCAAGATCCTTCTGTTCCTCAACACTATTCAGAGCCCTACCATTAGCCCTATACTCTACACATTTATTGTTCCTGCCACAGTGCATTACCTCACACTTTTCCACATTAAACTCCATTTGCCACCTCTCGGCCCAGCTCTGCAACTTGTCCAAGTCACTCTGTAACTAAAACACCCCTCTTCACTATCTACCACACCACCAACTTTAGTATCATCTGCAAATTTACTGATCCATCCCTCAATACCCTCATCCAGATCATTTATAAAAATTACAAACAGCAGGGGCCCCCAAACAGACCCCTGAGGCACACCACTCGCCACCGAACTCCACGATGAATATCTCCCATCACCACCACCCCTCTGTCTTCTTCTGCCAGCCAATTTCTAATCAATATCGCTAAATCACCCTCTATTCCACACATCTGCACATATCTGTGTTTCTGTAGAAGTCTTCCATGGGCCACCTTATCAAAAGCTCTTACTAAAGTCCATATATACTACATCAACCGCCTTACCCTCCATCCACCTCTCTGGTCACTTTCTCAAAAAACTCAATGAGGTTAGTAAGGCATGACCTACCCTTCACGAAACCATGCTGACTATCCCCAATCAATTCATTTCTCTCTAAATAACTATAAATCCTATCCCTAATAATTCTCTCCAATACCTTGCCCACCACAGAAGTAAGACTCACTGGCCTATAATTCCCAGGAAGGTCTCTCTTCCCCTTCTTAAACAATGGGACCACATTCGCTATCCTCCAGTCCTCCGGAACCACACCCGTAACCAACGAGGACCTGAAGATCAGAGCCAGAGGCTCTGCAATCTCCTCTCTTGCCTCCCAGAGAATCCTAGGGTAAATCCCGTCCGGCCCAGGGGACTTATCCAACTTCAAACCCTCGAGAATTTCTAACACATCCTCCCTATCTACTACAATACTCCCCAATTTGCAACCCTGTACCTCAGTGCTCTCCACAGCTACATTTCCAGCACTCTGCGTGAATACCGAAGAGAAATATTTATTCAGTGCCTCACCAATCTCTTCAGGCTCCACGCACAACTTCCCACTGCTGTCTATGACTGGCCCTAATCTTGCCCTAACCAATCTTCTATTCTTAACATATCGAAAGAAAGCTTTAGGATTCTCCTTAATCCTATCAGCCAACATCTTCTCGTGTCCCCTCTTAGCTCTCCTCAATTCACTTTTTACCTCCTTCCTAGCTAATCTATAGCTATCCATTGCACTACCTGAGCCTTCAAGCCTCATCCTGACATAAGCCTCCTTTTTCTTCTTAACCAGCAAATCAACTCTTTTCGTACACCAAGGCTCTCTTACTCGTCCATTTCCTCCCTGCCTGACAGGGACATACTTATCAAGGACTCGCAGCAGCTGCTCCTTGAATAAGCACCACATTCCAGATGTTCCCAGTCCCTGTAGTTTCCTAGTCCAATCTATGCACCCTAATTCTCTCCTGATGGCCTCATAATTACCCTTCCCCCAGCTATAACTACTGCCCCCAGCTTCATGCCTATCCCTATCCATCACTAAGGTGAACGTAACCGAATTGTGGTCACTATCACCAAAATGTTCACCAACTTCCAAGCCTAACACCTGGTCTGGCTCATTGCCCAGCACCAAATCCAATGTAGCCTCACCTCTAGTTGGCCTATCTACATACTGAGTCAAAAAACCTTCCTGCACACTCTGTACGAAAACTGACCCCTCTAACGAGCTAGAGCTATAGCTATTCCAATCAATATTAGCAAAGTTAAAGTCCCCCATCACAATTACCCTACTACTTTCACTCCTAATCAGAATTGACTTCGCAATCCTTTCCTCAACCTCTCTAGAACTATTAGGAGGTCTGTAAAAGACTCCCAACAGGGTGACCTCTCCTCTCCTGTTTCTAATCTCAGCCCATACTACCTCAACAGACAAGTCCTCATCAAACTTCTTTTCGATCACCGTGATACAGTCTTTGACCAGTAACGCCACTCCTCCCCCCCTTCTACCTCCTTCTCTACTCCGACTAAAGCATTTGTACCCCGGAACCTGCAACATCCATTCCTGTCCCTGCTCTACCCAAGTCTCTGAAATGGCCACAACATCGAAGTTCCAGGTACTGGTCCAAGCTGCAAGTTCCTCCCCCTTATTGCGAATACTCCTTGCATTAAAGTATACGCATCTCAAACCATGCCCCACCCCACCCGTACGCCGCTGTGTTTTACAACTCTCCTCTATAACCCCCTTACTCTCATCCCTCTCGGCACCCCAACTACTTAGGATCCCACCCCCCCCCGAATCAGTTTAAAGCCCCCATCATAGCCTTAGCAAATTTTCCCCCCAAGATATTAGTCCCCCTCTGGTTCAGGTGTAGACCATCTCTCTTGAAGAGGTCCCACCTATCCCAGAATGAGTCCCAATTGTTAAGGAACCTGAACCCCTCCCTCCTGCACCATCCACGCAGCCATGAGTTCAAACTATCCCTTTCTCTGTTCATCTCTAAACTATCTCTTGGCACAGGCAAGAGTCCAGAGATAACCACTCTGCCTGTTATGGACCTAAGCTTCCACCCTAACTCCATAAATTTCTGTTTAATATCCCCTTCCCCTGTCCTACCTACATCATGTGTCCCCACATGAACAATGTACCATGTACCTGGTGAATGGTATCCTCACGTTTGATGATGTCGTCCATGTCGATGATCCGGCATGTCTTGCAGAGGTTGCTGTGGCAGGGTTGTGTGGTATTGTGGTCTCTGTTCTCCTAAAGGTTGGGTAGTTTGCTACGAACAATGATCTGTTTGAGGTTGCGCGATTATCTTAAAGCAAGAAGTGGGGGAGTGGGGATGGCCCTAGCAAGATGTTCATTGTCATCAATGATATGTTGAAGACTCCGGAGAAGATGTTGTAGCTTCTCCGCTCCGGGGAAGTACTGGACAACAAAGGGTACTCTGTCCACCGTGTCCCGTGTTCGTCTTCTGAGGAGGTCAGTGCGGTTTATCGCTGTGGCACGTCGGAACTGTCGATCGATGAGTCGAGCGCCATATCCTGTTCTCACAAGGGCATCTTTCAGTGTCTGGAGGTGTCTGTCACGATCCTCCTCATCTGAGCAAATTCTGTGTACACGGAGGGCTTGTCCATAGGGAATGGCTTCTTCTTGGGAAAAGCAGCCAGCATAATTAAGGACCCCACGCACACTGGACATTCTCTCCTCCACCTTTTTCCATCGGGAAAAAGATACAAAAGTCTGAGGTCATATACCAAGCAACAGAAAACAGCTGATGAGCATGATGCCACTGAGCTGCACTAGGGGTATCTCTGACTGCATGTCCCATCCCCATTCTCTACCTGTCAATTTGGAAACCTCTCTCACCCAACTCCTGCCCCTCACCTCTCATCCTCAGGCATTCACCTCTCCAGATGCCCACATCCACTCCTACCCCTCTCAACCCCTCTCACCCTCCCAACCCACCCCCACCCCCTCTCACCTCCTCAAACCCACCCCCACCCCTTCTCACCTCCACCCTTCAACATTCCCTTCACCCCCACCCCTTGTCACCCCCAAACCTCACCGAGCCCATCCCCCTCTTACCCCCACTGCAATCTCACCTCACCCACCTACCTCCCTCACCCCCACTGTGCTCTCCCCTGACCTCCTCACCTCCACAACTGCTCATTTTCTGCACAATTTAACTTCTAGACTAATGCAATCAAATTATTTTCACTTTCTGCCTCATTCAAGGTTCAGAAATTGATGAGATTGGAATCGGATTTTGAATGTAAACATTACCACCCACAGGATTTTCAAGTTTGTCAATGTTGCTGAATAATGCTTTTTATTCTATATTTCAAATGAAAATGGCAATTGTGCAGAGTTTTATTTGTTACAGTGACGGCTGGGGCAGTTCACTCTCATCTGACTGTCTTTGACCTTCTATTCTTGGAGTCCGCGCTCATTTCCTCCTCCACCCAGCTCACTTTTTTAATCTTTCCTTGCACATTTTTTTTGAAAATGTGTTAAACTAAAAGCAGTTCTGGTCAAAAGAGCAGCGAATGAATTCCCAGAAACAGAATTAAGATCCGTCATGCTGAGCGAATGCTCACTGCAAACAGACTCCACTCAACACTCCCCAGACTCCACTCAACTCTCTCCAGACTCCACTCAACACTCCCCAGACTCCACTCAACACCCACCAGACTCCCCTCAACTCTCCCCAGACTCCCCTCAACACTCCCCAGACTCCACTCAACTCTCCCCAGACTCCCCTCAACTCTCCCCAGACTCCCCTCAAAGCTCCCCAGACTCCACTCACCTCTCCCCAGACTCCTCTCAACTCTCCCCAGACTCCCCTCAATGCTCCCCAGACTCCACTCAACACTCCCCAGACTCCCCTCAACGCTCCCAGACTCCCCTCAACTCTCCCCAGACTCCACTCAACACTCCCCAGACTCCCTCACGCTCCCCAACTCCCCTCACTCCCCAGACTCCACTCAACACTCCCAGACTCCACTCACACTCCCCAGACTCCCCTCAACGCTTCCCAGACTCCCCTCAATGCTTCCCAGACTCCACTCAACACTCCCCAGACTCCCCTCAACACTCCCCAGACTCCACTCAACACTCCCCAGACTCCCCTCAACACTCCCCAGACTTCCCTCAATGCTCCCCAGACTCCACTCAACACTCCCCAGACTCCCCTCAACTCTCCCCAGACTCCCCTCAATGCTCCCCAGACTCCACTCAACTTTCCCCAGACTCTCCTCAACTCTCCCTCGCCTCCCTCAAATCTCCTGCTGTTGCTAAGACAGTCAGACTGCTTCCCTGACATTCAGGCCTGAACGAGGAGACATTCCCTTCAACTAAACAATGGGAAGACTGAAGCCAATCACTTATTGAATTGTTGTCCTGTGAAATCCCTGACATTAAATCCACTTCTTTCAGGATGACAGCCCACCTTCTTTCATTCTGGTGCCCACCTTTTGGATCTGGCTGATAAGAGTGGGAAGATCTGTCTCAACATCTAAAGACCTTTTTTGAGGATAATCTCTGTTGGGCTCACTCACCACCATGCCTCTCCTGATAAGGATAAAGGGATAGCCCCCTCACTTGAAGCACATAGTGTTCCTACAGTGGCTGTATCTCATTCATCCAGCATTCCCAATCTGTTGCAGCAGAGGGTGCAACACCCAAGCTCAGTCACACATTCCTGGCTCCATCCCAGATCCCCTGAGCCAATGTTAGATGAGAATGATACATCTGCACTTCCTCAGTTCCCCCTTCCAAAAGTGCCAGATGGTTTAACCTCCCCCCACCTTATTGAAGACTAGACCCTATAATCTTTATGCAGCCAGCAGATGTGTAACAAGTGGGACAAGCAGATAAATATTTCCCGAACATATGTCATTTCCTGCTGGATGATAAGCGTGGATTGGGACAGGCTGTTCTCTGGCAAGGATGTGATTGGTAAGTGGGAGGCCTTCAAAGGAGAAATTTTGAGAGTGCAGAGTTTGTCTGTTCCTGTCAGGATAAAAGGCAAAGTGAATAAGAATAAGGAACCCTTGTTCTGGAGAGATATTGCAACTCTGATAAAGAAGAGAGCGATGTATGACATGTATAGGCAACAGGGAACAAATAAGATACTTGAGGATTATAAAAAGTGCAAGAAACTACTTAAGAAGGAAATCAGGATGGCTAAAAGAAGACATGAGGTTGCTTTGTCAAGATGAAGGATAATCCTAAGAGCTTCAATAGGTATGTAAACGGCAAAGGGATAATAAGGGATAAAATTGATCCTCTTGAAGATTAGAGTGGTTGGCTTTGTATGAAACCAAAAGAAATGAGAGAGATATTAAATGGGTTTTTTCCATCTGTATTGCACAAACAGGCCCTTTGGCCTACAAGTTATGCCAATCATATCTCTACCTACTAGGCTTACCTATAACCCTCAATCCTATTAAGTCCTATGTACTCATGTACTGGATCTTAAGAGAAGTCTCTTAAAAGTCTCTATCAAACTTTCCTCCAGCACCACCGACAGCAGCTGATTCCATTCACCCACCACCGTATGAGCAAAAAACTTACCCCTGACATCTCCTCTGTACCTACTCCCCAGCACTTTAAACCTGTGTCCTCTCATAGCAGCCATTTCAGCCCGGGAAAATAGCCTCTGCGAATCCACCCTATCTATTCCTCTCAACATTTTATAAACCTCTATTAGGAGAAAAGACCAAGCTTCCTCAACCTATCCTTATAAGCATGCCTCCCGATCGAGGCAACATCCTTGTAAATCTCCTCTGCATCCTTTCAATAGCTTCCACATCCTTCCTGTAATGAGGTGACCAGAACTGAGCTGGGGGGTCTGACTAGAGTATTATAAAGCTGCAGCATTATCTCCAGACTCCTAAATTGAATCTCTCGATTGATGAAAGCCAGCACACTGTATGACTTCTTGACCACATCTTCCACCTGCGAGGCCGATTTAAGAGTCCTATGAACCCAAGGTCCTTCTGATCCTCTACACTGCTAAGAGTCTTACCCTTGATATTATTCTTTCCAAAGTATAATATTTTGGCCCTGCCAAAATGGACCACTACACAATTATCCACGTTGAAGTCCATCTGTCACTTCTCCACTCTATGTTTTGCTGCAACTTTTGACATCCCTGAAACTATCCACAACACCAGCGACTTTCATGTCGTCGGCAAACTTAGCAACCCATTCTTCCGCTTCCTCATCCAGGTCATTTATGAAAATTACAAACAGCAAGGATCCTAGGGCACTCCACTGGTGACTGACTTCCATGCAGAAAAAGACCCATCCACAACCACTCTCTCTGCCTTCTGCAAGCAAGATGTAAAGATGCCGGTGTTGGATTGGAGTGGTAAGAACTCAGTAAGAATTTAGCAACACCAATTATTAATCCAACCGATTTATTTGATAGTAAATCCGCGAGCTTTCAACACTCCCGTGTCTTCATCAGGCAAGTGCAGTGTTCTGGTCTGCAATAGCACTCATCAGCACAGACAGTCAGAGATGTCATGTGCTGTCATGTGCTGATGTGTGCTATTGCAGACCAGAACACTGCACTTGCCTGATGAAGACACGGGAGTGTTGAAAGCTCGCTATTTTACTATCAAATAAATCGGTTGGATTAATAATTGGTGTTGCTAAATTCTTACTGAGTTCTGCAAGCAAGCCAGTTCTGGATCCACAAGACAACAATCCCTTGGATCCCACGCCCTCTCCCTTTCTCAAGAAGTCTTGGAAACTGGCATGGAGTCTATGGAAATAAGGCAAACAAGTAGGGAGGTCATGGAACGAATACAGATTAAAGGGATGTTTGCTGTCTTGAGGCAAATCAGAGTAGATAAATCCCCAGGGCTGGACAGGATATTCTCTTGGACCTTGAAGAAGACTACTGTTGAAATTGGAGAGGCCCTGGCAGATATATTTAAAATGTCAGTATCTACGGGTGAGGTTCTAGATGATTGGAGGATAGCTTATGTTGTTCTGTTGTTTAAAAAAGGCTCAAAAAATAATCCAGGAAATTACAGACTGGTAAGCTTGACGTAAGTAGTAGGTAAATTATTGGAAGGAGTACTAAAAGATAGGATCTACAAATACTTGGATGGACTGCGATTTATTAGAGAGAGTCAACATGGCTTTGTGCATGTTTAATCAATCTATTAGAGTTTTTCGAGGAGGTTACCAAGAAAGTGGATGAAGGGAAGGCAATGGATGTTGTCTACATGGACTTCAGTGAGGCTTTTGACAACGTCCAGCATGGGAGGTTAATTAGCAAGGTTCAGTCTCTAGGTATACATGGAGAGGTAGTAAATTGGATTAGATACTGGCTCAATGGAAGAAGCCAAAGAGTGATTGTGGAGGATTGTTTCTCTGAGTGGAGGCCTGTGACTTGTGGTGCACCACAGGGATCGGTGTTGGGTCCATTGTTGTTTGTCATCTATATCAATGACCTGGATGATAATGTGGTAAATTGGATCAGCAAATTTGCTGATGATACAAAAATTGGAGATGTAGTGGACAGTGAGAAAGGTTTTCAAAGCTTGCAGAGGGATTTGGACCAGCTAGAAAAATGGGCTGAAAAATGGCTGATGGAGTTTAACGCAGACAAGTGTGAGGTATTGCACTTTGGAAGGACAAGCCAAGGTAGAACATACAAGGTAAATGGTAGGATACTGAAGAGTATATTGGAACAGAAGGATCTGGAAATACAGATACGTAATTCCTTAAAAGTGGTGTCACAGTAGAGAGGGTTGTAAAGAGTGCTTTTGGTACATTGGCCTTTATAAATCAAAGTATTGAGTGTAAAAGTTGAAATGGTGTGGTTATATAAGACATTGGTGAGGTCAAATTTAGAGTATTGTGTGCAGTTTTGGTCACCAAATTACAGGAATGATATTAATAAGGTTGAAAGAATGCAGAGACGGTTTACAAGGATGTTGCTGGGACTTGAGAAACTGAGTTACAGAGAAAGGTTGATTAGATTAGGGCTTTATTCCCTGGAAAGTATAAGACTGAGGCGAGATTTGAAAGAGGTGTATAAAATTATGATAGGTATAGATAGAGAGAATGCAAGCAGAATTTTTCCATTGAGGCTTGGGGAGAAAAGAAATTAAGGGTGAAGGGGGAAAAGTGTGAAGGGAAAATTAGGGGGGGTGGTTTCTTCACGCAGAGAGTGGTGGGAGTGTGGAGTGAGCTGTCGGGTAAAATAGTGAAAGCGGGATCACTTTTAACATTTAAGAAAAGCTTTGGATGGGTTCATGGACGGGGGTGGGGTGGGGGAGGGGGTGTGGCAGGTATATGGTCCAGGTGCACGTCAATGGGACTAAGCAGAAAAATGGTTCAGCACAAACAAGAAGGGCCAAAAGGCCTGTTTCTGTGCTGGAGTGTTCTGTGTTCTATGGTTCTACTTGTGACACTAATAAATAAATAAAACTTTAAGGAGTTCCACAGCCTTTAGTGCAGGAGATGGTGTTGGCATTGCATGGCACCCCAGGGCAACACTACATTGGTGGTGTCTGCAGTGGAAAGCCTGAGGTAGGATCTGGTTGCCAAGGCATGGCTGAGTCACAGGGGACCATGACCCAGGGGCTCAAGAGCATTCTTCAGACACAGCGGGCCAAGGCTGAGGGGCTGCACAGCATGGCCTAGTCTCAGAGGCACTTGCTGTGGGTAATGAGAGTTTAGTCCAGACTCAGAGAGCCATCACTAAGGACTTGCACATTGTTGGATGAACACTGTTGCGTCTCTAGGACTGGCAGAGCCAGGTGGTGCTGGGGCACCGTCCAGCTGCTTTGTGGTCTGATGAAGTGACCCAGGGGGCCATTGACGCTGCGAGGGAGGAGGAAGGGTTAGAACTCGTGAGGAGACTTTGATGATCATGGACTTTAGTAAGGCGTTCGATAAGGTGGCCCATGGAAGACTTCTGCAGAAAATGCAGATGTATGGGATAGAGGGTGATTTAGCTAATTTGGTTAGGAATTGGCTAGCAGATAGAAGACAGAGGGTGGTGGTTGATGGGAGATATTCATCGTGGAGTTCGGTGACGAGTGGTGTGCCTCAGGGGTCTGTTTTGGGGCCCCTGCTGTTTGTATTTTTTATAAATGATCTGGATGAGGGTATTGAAGGATGGATTAGTAAATTTGCAGATGACACTAAAGTCGGTGGAGTGGTAGATAGTGAAGGGGGTGTTATAGTTTGCAGAGAGACTTGGACAAGTTGCAGAGCTGGGCCGAGAGGTGGCAAATGGAGTTTAATGTGGAAGTGTGAGGTAATTCACTTTGGCAGGAATAACAAATGTGTAGAGTATAGGGCTAATGGTAGGACTCTTAATAGTGTTGATGAACAGAGGGATCTTGGTGTTTGTGTGCATAGATCCCTGAAAGTTGGCAATCAAGTCGATAAGGTTGTTAAGAAGGCATATGGAGTCTTAGCTTTTATTGGTAGGGGGATTGAATTTCGGAGCCGCAACGTCATTTTGCAACTGTACAAAACTCTAGTGCGGCCGCACTTGGAGTATTGTGTGCAGTTCTGGTCCCCCACATTATAAGAAAGATGTGGAGGCATTGGAGAGGGTACAGAGGAGGTTTACCAGGATGTTGCCTGGTATGGAAGTCAGGTCTTATGAAGAGAGGCTGAGGGATTTGAGGTTGTTTTCGTTAGAAAGGAGGCGGCTAAGAGGGGACCTAATCGAAACATATAAGATGATTAGCGGTTTAGATAGGGTGGACAGTGATAGCCTTTTTCCTAGGATGGGGAAAGCTAGCACGAGGGGACACAGCTTTAAATTAAGGGGTGATAGTTATAGGACGGATATCAGAGGTAGGTTCTTTACCCAAAGGGTGGTTCGGGAGTGGAATGCCCTGCCTGCAGCAGTTGTGGATGCGCCAAGTTTGGTGGCGTTTAAGAGGTTTGTTGATAAGTATATGGAAGAGAAGGGAATGGTTTAGTTTGGAGGGGCTTTGCTTTTTATATTGGTCGGCGCAACATCGAAGGCCGAAGGGCCTGTTCTGTGCTGTAATGTTCTATGTTCTATGTTCTATGTTCTATGTTCTATGTTCTATGTTCTATGTTCTATGTTCTATCACAAGGCCTTCTAACTCCCCCCTTTTTGACACTGGTGCATCTCAAAGACAGCGGGATGAACAGGATGGCACCAATATGTCCGCAATGTCAGAAAGCATCTTCCAGGTCCTGATCCTCCAGGGGACGGCCTCCAAGGGCAGGATGAAGAACGCAACTAACCACCTCCATTCACTGATGTAGATCCTGGGACACACATAGACAGAACAGTAGACCAGGAAAGATTAAGAAGTTGTAGGGTCACCAAGAGGGCAGAGGTGAAGGGCTGTCTGAGTTAGTCTGAGGTGAAATGGGCACTCTTTAGGATCACACACTCACCTATGATATTATACTGTTAAATATCACCACTTCATGTTAGTTTCACCCACAGCCGCAACTCTGTTGATTCAGTCACAGAGATAACCGGACCCAGACCAGACCCAGAGAGGGTCGGACCTTTCCTCTGCAAAGAGATGCCCTTTGGCCCATTAAGAAAGAGATCCCCATATCCCAGTGCCAGTGGCATACCTGTGATTGGAGAGGCATTCCAAGCACCCATGACAAACTGTACCAACAATGGGTAGGCCCAGTGTGTTACACAATTTGGCATTGTGTCCTAGGAGCCTCTGAACCCTGGGTTTGGCCATCCTGCAACTATCACAGAATGGGTTCCCATCGATGGCAGTTGTTGCAGAGTCCATACTGGGTAAGGAGCTGTGTTAACATCTGCAGAGATCCCTTGCCTGGAGCAGCAGCTGAAAGAGCAGCTGCTTGTTGTGTTAGTGGGGTTACTGGGATGGAATTCCAGCAGGCAGCCAGAGAGCCTGTATATCTGACACACGGCAGGATGCGACGGCGATATCACCGGGGGCGATGCCCACACATAAGCGAACCCCTGGGGTTCACTCAGCAGCCGGGGAATGCGCACATAACACCAGACCCAAGACAGCACCCATACCGAGCTCTGCATTCCCAGACTGGCACAAGTGCTGCCTCACCAAAACATGTACACAAGCTCACCCACCCCATCTCACATGAGGTCCGTGTTTCAGACCCTCCCACCTCCTGCACTCTCGAGGCTGATGGTCACCTCCTCACTCCTGCTACAGCTGCAGGATGTCTCGCCAATGAGCTTGTTAAGGTGAGTAAGGAGAGTGATTGTGTGCACTCTGCGTTAGTTATATTCCTAAACATGCTTAAGCAACTTGATGTTTCACCCATTTTAGGTGGAGTTCTTGTGTACAGAAAAAAGTTGATTCGGATGGGAACTACTGGGAAAACATTTGGCGATTTCACAACCTCACCACGTCGATATACAAACAGAACAAAGTCATAAGGTGATGCCAAATGAGCGAGAATACAGGAGATTTTACACCTTTTTTTTGGTATTGAAAATGTAATCTGCTGACATATTTCTGGACAGCAGTGTGATTCTCACCGTTTGGGGAAGGGAAGGGAAGGGGTAGAACCTAAACTCACTGGTACAGCAGGCTGCAAACAGCCTGGGACACTGTTGGACACTGGCTCCAATCTGCCAGTGAACTGGAAGATCTCCTATCCCCCCAGCTTCCCCCGCCGCTGTGAATATCGCTCTCCCCTCACAATTATCAATGGCAGTTTAAACCCCCATAGCAACAGCGCACCCAGCCATCAGGGCATTGGGACTCTCCAAATGAGCCCCTCAGCACGTCACCTTCCACACTGCATGACCCTCCAGTTCTGCTCTCCCACCCCACCCCTCCTCACACACTCCCTCTACTGATCACCCCCATCTACAGAGCTCCCACCCCTACTCCCTTGGCACTGCTCTTAGTAATGATGACCATTGGGCAGTGCCAGTCTAAAATTTTCCAATGGGTACTGCCCAACCCCCCTACCAGTGGGGCCATCAGGTTTGGTTTCTGTTTGTGGAGACTAGCTGTGCTTCTCAGGGGTGAGAGGAGTGACTGGTGAGAGGGTGGAGGACAGTGAAGCAGGGTAATGCCATGTGGAACATATTAATGACATGTCACTTCCATGTTATTCAAATTTAAATCTGCTTCGCACCCAAAAAGGGCGCGAACCAATCCCGCTGGTGAAACAGAGTCGATAAAGCTACACATGGGTATGGAAACAAGTACAAACCCGATTTCTCATCCACACACAATCTTACTGCTCACCACACTGGACAGCACCAGCAAGATTCCACGCTTAGTCATTTTTTTGATAAATGCTGCCCCACATGAGGTAGAATAAAGTGCTAAGTGCACACACAAAATGTGGAAAGGAGCTTTTGTAATGTCTGTCTCTTATACAATAAACAAGGAACAGGGCAAAGACCACAATAAAAACCAGAGGTGGTTTTATCAAAGTCCTGAATCCAAAATCCAATAGTGAGTTCGTTCAGACTGTTCCCCAAGTGAGGACTTCCCGGTGGGAGAAGAAGATTTTGAGGGTCATCTTACACACTCGTCCCACTGCTCAACTGACAATTCGAGCCAGTAAAATCAAAGAGGAGGAAGATTGCACCTGGTTCCTTGCCTTTGGAACATCGGTTCCAGCAATGATTTGCCAATAAAATTGCCTTTGTGTCTGGAAAGGGCAAGGATTTCAATATCCATGGTATGCTTTGCTTTTCATTAATGATTCCCAGACTCAATCATCCAGATTCAATTGAATTTAACCCCCTCACTGTTACCCCCTCAATATTACCCTCTCACAGTTACCCCCTCATTGTTACCCCCTCAATATTACCCCCTACAGTTACCCCCTCATTGTTACCCCCCTCACTGTTACCCCCTCATTGTTACCCCCTCACTGTACCACCCACTGTTACCCCCTCACTATTACCCCTCACTGTTACCCCTCATGTTACCCCCTCACTGTTACCCCCTCACTGTTATCCCCTCATCATTGCCCCCTCACTGATACCCTCTCACCATTACCTCTCACTGATACCCCCTCATTGTTACCTCCCTCACTGTTACCCCTTCACTGTTATTCCCTCACTGTCACTCCCTCATTATTACCCCCTCACTGTTTACCCCCTCACCATTAACCCTCACCGCTACCCCCTCACTATTACCCCGTCACTGTTATCCCCCTCATTGTACCCCCTCACTATTACCCTCACTGTTACCCCCTCACTGTTACCCCCTCACTGTTACCCCCTCACCGTTACCCCTCACTGTTACCACCCTCATTGGTCAAGGTCCTCACTGGAGAGGATCCACAAATGGGGACGTAATGTCATTGCCTTATTGGTGACACTGGAGGTCATTGATGCCCCTGAGTGATTGAGGGTGGGGTGGGCATTTCTGCCTGAATAGTGCCTGTGGCAGAGTCCATCAGGGAGTGCCAGGGCAGTACCAAGAGAGTGGACTCTGAGAGGTTGGGCTTGAGGGAGCTGGGTGCTGGGAAGGAGTGAAGTTATGACAGAGGAGGAGGTGGGGTTATAGAACGTAGCACATAGAACATTACAGCGCAGTACAGGCCCTTCGGCCCTCAATGTTGCGCCAACCAATGGAACCAATTTTACGACACTCTAACCTAAATTATTCCAATGTTATCTAAATAATCCACAACTGCTGCAGGCAGGGCATTCCACGCCCTTACTACCCTCTGAGTAAAGAACCCACCTTTAACATCTGTCCTATAACTACCACTCCTTAATTTAAAGCTATGTCCCCTCGTGTTATCCCTCTCCATCCGAGGAAAAAGGCTCTCACTATCCACCCTATCTAACCCTCTGATCATCTTATATGTCTCAATTAAGTCACCTCTTAGCCTTCTTCTCTCTAATGAAAATAACTTCAAGTCCCTTAGCCTTTCCTCATAAGACCTACCCATCATACCAGGCAACATCCTGGTAAATCTCCTCTGCACCCTTTCCAATGCCACCACATCTTTCTTATAATGTGGCGACCAAAACTGTACACAATACTCCAAGCATGGCCACACCAGAGTTTTGTACAGTTGCAACATAATGTCTCGGCTCCGAAATTCAATCCCTCTACCAATAAATGCTAAAACACTATACGCCTTCTTAACAACTTTATCAACCTGAGTACCAACTTTCAGGGATCTATGCACCTGTACACGAGATCTCTCTGCTCATCTACACTACTAAGAGTCCTACCGTTAACCCTATATTTTGCACACATATTATTCTTACCAAAGTGAATCACCTCACACTTTTCCACATTAAACTCCATTTGCCACATCTCAGCCCAGCTCTGCAACTTATCTATGTGCCTCTGCAAACTTTTACATCCATCCTCACTCCTCCGACTTTGGTGTCATCAGAAAATTTACTAACCCATTCCTCTACACCCTCAAACAGGTCATTTATAAAAACAACAAACAACAGTGGCCCCAAAACAGATCCTTGAGGTACACCACTAGTAACTGCACTCCGGGTTGAATTTTTCCCATCAACCACCACCCTGTGTCTTCTATCAGCTAGCCAATTCCTAATCCAAATTGCTAAATCACCTTCAATCCCATACATCTGCATTTTCTGCAGTAGTCTTTCATGGGGAACCTTATCAATTGCTTTGCTAAAGTCCATATACACAACATCAACTGCCTTACCCCCATCCACCTCTTTGGTCACCTTTTCAAAAAACTCAATAAGGTTTGTGAGGCACGACCTTCCCTTCACAAAACCATGTTGACTATCCCTAATCAATTCATTTCTTTCTAAATGACTATAAATCCTATCCCTTATAATTCTTTCCAAAGCTTTCCCCACAACAGATGTAAGGTCTATAATTTGCAGGATGGTCTCTACTCCCCTTCTTAAACAAGGGGAAAACATTTGCCATCCTCAAATCTTCCAGCACTGTACCTGTAGCCAACGATGACATGAAGATCAAAGCCAAAGGCTCTGCAATCTCTTCTCTAGCCTCCCAGAGTAACCTGGGATAAATCCCATCCGGCCCAGGGGATTTATCTATTTTCATACTCTCAAGAATAGCTAACACCTCTTATGTACCTCAACCCTGTCTAGTCCATAACCCTGTATCCCAGTATTCTCCTCAGCTCCATTGACATTTTCCTGTGTGAAGACTGATGAAAAATATTCATTCAGTGCTTTTTATAGATATGTTAAGAATAAAAGATTGGTAAGGGCAAGATTAGGGCCACTCAAAGACAGTAGTGGGAAGTTGTGCATGGAGCCTGTAGAGATTGGTGAGGCACTGAATGAATATTTTTTGATTCTGGGGATATTTTGCAACCTCGATACCACTTTTGCCCCTGACAAAATGCCAGGCACTGCCCAGGTTTTACCAAATGTTTATAAAGCCCTAGTTTGGTCTAAATTAGAAAGTTGCATTACCACATGAGGAAATCCTGGAGAAGAGATTTACCAGAATGGTTCCAGGGATGAGCAAATTTGAGCTCTGATGTTAAGGTGGAGAAGCTTCCTCCTTGGTGCAACAGGGAGATTGTGAGAAAATTTGACAGAAATCGATAAGGTTCAGATAAGAAGGAAAGATTCTTCCCATTGATGGATTGTACAGAGTCAGTGGGACCCAGGGAAGTGTGAGAAAAAAATCATTTTTAAAAAGTGGTGAACTGGGACTCGCTGCCCACAATACATAGAACATGGAACATAGAACATTACAGCGCAGAACAGGCCCTTCGGCCCTTGATGTTGCGCCGACCCATTGAGAAAAAGCAATGACCCTCTAACCTAAACCATTCCCTTTTCATCCATAAACTTATCACTGACCACTTAAATGCCCCCAAACTTGGCGCATCTGCAGGCAGGGCATTCCATACCCTTACCACCCTCTGGGTAAAGAACCTACCTCTGACATCCGTCCTATAACTACCACCCCTTAACTTAAAGCTATGTCCCCTCGTGCTAGCTTTCTCCATCCTAGGAAAAAGGCTATCGCTGTCCACCCTGTCTAATCCTCTGATCATCTTATATGGCTCAATAAGGTCACCTCTTAGCCGCCTTCTCTCTAATGAAAACAACCTCAAATCCCTCAGCCTCTCCTCATAAGACCTACCCTCCATACCAGGCAACATCTTGTTAAACCTCCTCTGTACTCTCTCCAATGCCTCCACATCTTTCTTATAATGTGGCGACCAGAACTGTACATAATACTCTAAGTGCAGCTGCACCAGAGTTTTGTACAGTTGCTACACGACGTTGCAGCTCCGAAATTCAATCCCCCCACCAATAAAAGCCAATTCACTTGATTGCCAACTTTCAGGGATCTATGCACATATACACCAAGATCCCTCCGTTCGTCAACACTATTAAGACTCCTACCGTTAGCCCTATACTCTATACATTTGTTATTTCTGCCAAAGTGAATTACCTCACACTTTTCCGCATTAAACTCCATTTGCCACCTCTCGGCCCAGCTCTGCAACTTGTCTCTCTGCAAACTATAACACCCCTCTTCACTATCTACCACTCCATCGACTTTAGTGTCATCCGCAAATTTACTAATCCATCCTTCAATACCCTCATCCAGATCATTTATAAAAAATTACAAACAGCAGGGGCCCCAAAACAGACCCCTGAGGTACACCACTTGTCACCGAACTCCACGATGAATATCTCCCATCAACCACCACCCTCTGTCTTCTATCTGCTAGCCAATTCCTAATCCCATTAGCTAAATCACCCTCTATCCCATACATCTGCATTTTCTGCAGAAGCCTTCCATGGGCCACCTTATCGAATGCCTTACTAAAGTCCATATATACCACATCAACTGCCTTACCCCCATCCACCTCTTTGGTCACCTTTTCAAAAAACTCAATAAGGTTTGTGAGGCACAACCTACACTTCACAAAACCATGCTGACTATCCCCAATCAATTCATTTCTCTCGAAATAACTATAAATCCTATCCCTAATAACTCTTTCCAAAACTTTGCCCACAACAGAAGTAAGACTCACCAGTCTATAATTCCCAGGGAAGTCTCTATTCCCCTTCTTGAACAATGGGACAACATTCACTATCTTCCAGTCTTCCAGCACTGCACCTGTAACCAACGACGACCTGAAGATCAGAGCCAGAGGCTCTGCAATCGCCTCTCTTGCCTCCCAGAGAATCCTAGGGTAAATCCTGTCCAGCCCAGGGGACTTATCTATTTTCATACCCTTAAGAATATTTAGCATCTCCTCCTTATCTACTTCAATACTTTGCAGTTTACAACCGTGTATCCCAGTGTTCTCCACAACTACATTTACGTCTCCCTGCATGAATACCAAAGAGAAATATTTGTTCAGTGCCTCTCCAATCTCTTCAGGCTCCACGCACAACTTCCCACTGCTGTCTCTGACTGGCCCTAATCATGCCCTAACCAATCTTCTATTCTTAACATATCTAAAGAAAGCTTTAGGATTCTCCTTGATCCTATCTGCCAAAATCTTCTCGTGTCCTCTTTTAGCTCTTCTCAACTCACTCTTTAGCTCCCTCGTGGCTAATCTATAACTTTCCAGTGCTCTAAACAATACAGGAAAAACAAAAAGAAATTGGGTAAACACTTGAACAAGCTGCTGGGTTCTAAGGACAATTGGAAAAGGGGAACTGTCTGGTTTGCTGCCCAGGAAGCCAGAATGGCGTCACTGGGTTGAATGGGTGCTGCCCTGCCTCAAGTGAGTCTTTGCCCTGGAGGCTCCACATGTTTTTTCAAATATTATGGATGTCCTGGGTCTAGAAGTTCTTTCTTCATTTCCAACTGATCCCACTTTTGCCAGGAGGGGAGAGGGGGCCAGTTGTGGTTCACATATGGGGGAAAGCCAAATCCAGCAGTTCTGAGATCAAAGAGATCCCGTTATCACAGAGTCAGGTTTTTTGCTGATCTTTTAGTGTAAATAAAAATTGTTACAAAAAGCAAATAATGTCTGTGGAATGAATAGTCCAGCTATGAAGTTATTTAAATATCTTTCCATTTGAATTTTGAAAAAAGAATACAACCTATAGTCTCTGAGTTAAAAAAAAATCAATGCTTCCACTTTCAATGTTAAGATAATGCTATGGGGCTATCATTATGGCATTATTTCTGCTTGAATTTTTCCATAACCTCTCATTATCACAGTGGGAGGCCTGTAAGTTCACAGTTTAATTGACAGCTCACAGAGTTAATTAAGGGTTTAACTGCCTTTGATGTGAGGCTATGATACAAATATTTGTTTTTATAAGAAATTTGATAATAATAATAAAATGTATTGAATAGGCTATTATATATCAGGGAGTCTTTGTGTAGCTTTCCTGCCTCTGAGCCAGAAGCTCTGGGTTTGAGTCACAGCACAGGACTTGATGGCCAAGGGAGATACACAAAGCCAAAACAGGTTGAGTGTCAAACTTCAAACTCCTTCCAACATGCCAATGACAGACAGTAAGAGCAGGAGAGACCCTGGTCAGCCAGGCATGATGTGAAGTGACACCCCTAAAGCTATAAGCCTCCAGCAACAGATGAGTGACTGTTTCTGGAAGAACTAACTAAGGAAACAGACAAGGGTCTGTCTTGCTGCATTTCTAGGTGTGGGAAGAGAATTGAAATTATATGTGGAAATAGACATTATTCCTACAAAACACATCTCCATTCTCTGTAGCATGGGGATCAGTTCTTCCCTCTGCCATTACATCTTAGACTTCCTAACACACAGACCACAATCAGTAAGAATAGGCAACAACACCTCGTCAACATCATTATCAACAATACTGTGTGCTCAGCCCCTTTCTATACTTATATACCTTTGACTGTGTGGCTAAATTCCTCTCCAACTTGATTTTCAAGTTTGCTGTCGACACCATTGTAGTGGGTTGGAACTTAAACAATGATGAGACATAGTTCAGGAATGAGTTAGTGAATCTGATGACCTGGCATGACAACAATAATCTCTCCCTCAGTGTCAACAAAATGAAGGAGATAGTCATCGACTTCAGGAAGTGTAGTGTAGGACATGCCCCAGTCTACATCAATGGAGATGAATGCAAATGCTTGGGAGCTTCGCATTTTTAGCTGTCCACCAACACCTCTATTTTCTCAGAAGACTAAGAAAATTTGGCATGTCCACTATGACTCTCAGCAATCTTTATAGATGCACCCTAGAAAGCATACTTTCTGATTGGATCACAGCTTGGTATGCCTTTTGGTCTGTCTACATTTCCTGCTGCCCTGGAAAAGCAATCAGCATAATCAAGGTCTCCACACATCCTGGACATTCTCTCTTCCACCTTCTTCCATCAGGAAAAAGATACAAAAGTCTGAGACCATGTATCAACCAACCCAACTACAGCTTCTTCCCTGCTGTCGTCTCGTATTAAGTTGATCTTTCTCTACACCCTAGCTATGACTAGATTCCGCACCCTCTCCTTTTCTTCTTTATGAACGGTATACTTTGTATAGCATGCAAGAAACAATATTTTTCACTGTATATTAATACATATGACAATAATAATAAAATACTTGAAACTTTATTTCATCTCAGTATTTCTCCGCCTATAGTAAATATTGGGTGAGTTGGCATGGAGGATGCAAGAGAAATGAATGGTGTGCTTTTGGGGAATACATTACTGAGATGGTATAGGGGCCACAAAGGGCCAGAGCCATGAGCCATAGGGGGCATGGGTTGGCATGGAGTATATGTATGGGAGGGTGATTGGGGTGGATGGATACATGGGTTGGCATGGCTGAGTTTTGAGCAGTAAATGGGGGATGAGAGGGTGTGAGAGGTAAGGGCCAGAGGGCATAATACAACTGGGACAATTTCCAGATAATCGGCCTTTGAACGCATTATACCATTTGGCAGTCTCTGTTTCTGTATCTGAGCTGTCTACAGTGGCAGGTCTGATTCTTTTATGCACCAATCCATTCACCACTATCCCAAAATGAAGATCACACAATTTGGCCAGCTTTTTCCCAAGGTGGGTGCCACAATTTGGAAAAGTCCCTTACCCTGCATACTTGTGTCAACGGCGAAAATTCAGGCCAATGATTCTAGAAGGAAGAGGAGGGAGGAGGAAAAGGATGCCACCTCTCCTATATCCTCCTCCTTCCCTTCCTTTCCTCACTGACCTTATCTCCTCCACTTCTAGCCTTCCCCTCCCCTGATTGATTGTTGGGCTGTGATGTCCATGGTTGGTCATGATGTTGCTAAGGTGCTCTCTGACCTCAGAATTTAGATTGTGAGGTCAATTTGTTTCCTTCCTGACAGAGCCACTGTTTCATTATCAGCAGTTGTGTGACGACCTTTGGAAACATAACAAGGAGAATGATTATCAGAGCTGTTTATGACATATTCCGCAGGCTTGTTAACCCCAAGCCTCGGAAAACCATCCAACCAGTTACATTATCTTTTCCAATCAACTCTATTTTCTTTTATTTAAATTCTCGATCAGTGTTGTTTGACAGTGATGATGAGGTAATAACATTAGCTTTTGGAATTGTTTGCTGTGTGAGATTATCTGTGTGTTAGTGACCATGATGTTGTTATAGAGATGTATAAGATCATGAGAGGCATGGATAGGGTGAATGCACACAGTCTTTTCCCCAGGGTTGGGGAATCGAGAACTAGAGCGCATAGGTTTAAATTAACAGGGGAAAGAATTAATGGGAACCTAAGGACCAACTTTTTTTTACGTATAGTGTGGTACATACATGGAATAGCTGCTAGAGAAAGTGGTTGAGGCAGGAACATTGACAACATTTCAAAAACATTTTGATAGATACAAGGGTAGGAAATGTTTAGAGGGAGATGTGCCAAATGCAGGTTTGCTTAGATGGATTTTTTGGTCAGCTTGGGCTGAAGGGCCTGTCTCTGTGCTGTTCATTCTCTGATAAACACTTTAATCTTTTTTTGGGAATTGTGTGACCTGATTAACCTGTAGCATCTCATTGTCATGAAGCAGGGGGGCCTGCAGAAGGACTTGGACAGGTGAGGAGAGTGGGCAAAGTGACAGATGGAATACAATGTAGAAAAGTGTGAGGTTATACACTTTGGAAGGAGGAATGGAGGCATGGGCTATTTTCTAACTGGGGAAATCAGAAGCACAAAGGGATTTGGGAGCCCTTGTTCAGTATTCTCGTAAGATTAACGTGCAGGTTCAGTCGGCAGTTAGGAAGACAAATGCAATCTTAGCATTCATGTCAAAAGGGCTAGAAAACAAGAGCAGGGATGTACAAGGAAGCTATTTAAGGTTATGATTGGACCCCATTTGGAATATTGTGAGCAGTTTTATACCCCATATCTAAGGAAGTATGTGCTGGCCATGGAAAGGGTCCCAAGGAGATTCACAAGAATGATCCCTGGAATGAATGATTTGTTGTATGAGGAATGGTTAAGGACTCTGGGTTTGTACTCATTGGAATTTAAAAGGTTAAGGGGGATCTTATTGAAAGTTACAGGATTCTGCAAGGTCTGGATAGAGTGAACATGGAGAGGATGTCTCCACTAGTAGGAAAAACGAGAACCAGAGGCTGAAGAAACAATCCTTTAAAACAGAGATGAGGAGGAATTTCTTCAGCTAGAGAGTCGGGAATCTGTGGAACTCTTTAGAGTTCCTTAGAAATTAGAAATACTTAGATAGGCACATGAACAGAATGGGAATGGGGGGGGGTATAGAAAACTGATTTAAAATAGGGATCATGAGCCTTGGGAGCAATGGGAAGTGTGTAAATAGATGATGATATTGATGTACTTGTTTTTATCCTACAGGTGCTTTGGTCCACCTTGTTGTCTAACAAGGGGCATACACGCGATGGGTTGTGAGAGGGCTGCTCTTGGATATTTTTTGAGTATCCTAGTGCTTCACGTCGTTAGTGTACGCTTGACCTGGACCATTTGATGGGCAACACGACAGCTCAGTGACTATCGCTGTGCTGTGCAGATACATGGATTTGGGCCTGTGTATGTGGGAGTTTGCGCATTCTCCCCGTGCCTGCATGGGTTTTCTCCGGGTGCTCCGGTTTCCTCCCACATCCCAAAGATGTGCTCTTAGGCTAATTGGCAAAACAAATTTTCCCTAAATTGTCTCAAATTTGGTTTTTAATCCATAGATCTATAAACATGGACAGGGATCGCGGGTAGAGATGGGAACATCGGGGTGGCAGCGAGGGCTCGTTGGGCCAAAAGGCCTGTTTCCCATGCTGTTTTGTTCTTTGTTCTTTGTTCTTTGCCTCAAGAGGAAGCAGGTCATTGAGTGTCTTTAAGACAGAGACAGATAGGTTCTTAATTAATGAGGGGTTCAGAGGTTATGGGGAAAAGGCTAGTGGGGATGAGAAAAACATTAGCTATGACTAAATGGTGGAGCAGACTCAATGGACCGAGTGGCCTAATTCTGCACCTATGACTTATAGGTTATGGTCTTATTTAGAGGAAAATTGAGGAAAAACATTTTCACCCAGGGGGTGGCATGAATCTGGAACTCACTGCCTGACAGGGTGATAGAGACAGAAACCTTGACAACATTTAAGAAGCATTTAGATTGATGAACATTTCAAATGCCATATGTACAAGGCTACAGGTCAAGTGCTGGAAAATGAGATTAGGATAGGCGCTTGATGGGTGGCACAGTGAGCTGAAGGGCCTCTTACTGGGCTATATGAATTTATGATGCTATAAACACAACTTAGATCAATTTCTAATATTTCATGATGGTGACAGTCTATAATCAGCTTGCATTTTTTATGCATCTGGATCATTCCAGGAATGAGAGGGGAATTTGGATGGAGTGTCTTAATCAGCTGTCCATAGCTGTGTCAATCATGTCACTATTCAGATGGGTCCTCACATTTATCTATTAGAGATTGGCCACACAAAATAGATTTCACCTAAAGCTTTGCAGTAATTTCTGAATTCCCCTGAATCCAGGGTGCCATTGACTGCACCCATGTGACTGAACCCAAGGTTCCAACAGGTCAGCAAGCCCCATTTATCCTGTCAGGAAATTTCAGGAACAGAGAATAGAGTTCAACTTTGGAAGACTGGCCTAGTAGCCAAGTTGAAGGATCAATGTCTCCCAGGTGTTCCTGACTTCCTGAAGGTTGCTCCTGGATCACACTCTCTGTCTCTCCTGGTTTCTCATCAGATCCATCTGCAGATCTGCTTCAGAGGTTTTGGACATCCAGTAAGGGAAACTTTTGGAAAAGTAACCGGAGAGGATTATATAAGTTTAGGTTAATGATTGTGCTCATTGAAAATAAGCCCGTTCCGGTTAGACAAAAACAGATCTGTCCCAACTAAATTTGATTTGAAGATTGGTAAGTAAAATTGAGATGAAAGAATGGGTTACCTTCCAAAAGGCTCAGGTAACATGGAGAGAAAGATTGGACAAAGAGATTTCTGAGCTCCTTAAATAACAAGAGAGATTATCAAGAGGAGAAAGAGGGTATCTACCACAGATATCAGACCAATAATACAAGCAAGAACCAGGCTGAATATAAAACATTCTGAGGAAAAGTGAAGAGGCAATCAGAGACATAAGGAGGGAGATTGAGAAGGGATTATCAGCTAATTTCAAAGACAATCCAAACATCTTCCATAAGGACATAAATAATAAATGGGCAGAAAGGTGAGGACTATCGCCACTCGGGAGTTCAGAAAGGGCAAAATATCAATGACTGAAGAGCAGTAAACTGGATTTTGACCAAATTTCTGGACTAGAGTGGGATGGGCTGTGTGTGGAGAGAATTGGTGGTGTGGACAGAGATCAGGAAGTATGGGAAACAAATTTGGGTAGAGTGTATGTGGGGAGGGAGAGGGGTTCATAGGGAAAGAGAATGGGAAGTTTAGGGGGGGAAGGTAGAGGAAAGAAATTTGAATATTATCAGTTGCATGGCTATGCAGGAGGTTTGTGTTGTCGGCATTGGGATGAGGAAATGGCGACTCCAGGAGCTGAATGACTAAATCCCAAGCTTCGTTCCTTCTGAAGACTAAGTTGCCCTTTGACCTCAGTTGTCCCTGAGCAAAGCACTGAGATATAAAGGGACTGGAAATGGCAAGGAACAGGTGTCACAAGTAATCATTATGTAAGAGGTTCTTGACGCAACTCCATCCCCTCCAGTTGTTTATCAATGAGGTGGTACCTGGAGTTTAAAGGTTAATAGTGGCCTCCGTACTTCTAAATGGAATGCAAATAAAGAAGTGAGTTTGGAGACGACAAAATCCTTTCTCTGTTATGTGTTTGCTTACAGGATCGACCCTTGGACACTGGGCTATTTGAAAGTCTATTTATTGCTAAACCCCCCTCTACTGAAGGAACCTGGTGGAAGCTGTTAGTTGCAGGAGCAATGGCTGGAGCTGTTTCACGCACCTCGACTGCCCCACTCGACAGACTCAAAATCTACATCCAGGTAAAACATGAAAAGTGGTGGGAACTAATGACCTTCCCACTGCCTGAAAAGTCAGTGCCCAACAACTCCATTTCAATACTGGCTACCCTGTTGTTATTAATGCTCCAAAAAACTTTCATTGGCTGGACATAGATCTTTTGGCCCTCAGTCAGATGGGAGTCGAGTTTCAGGGAGTTTGGGTCCCAGCAGCAGATGAAGCTGTAATATTGAATAGGGTCTTGTTGCAGATCCCCGGGGTCTCAGTCTCAGAAGTATGGGATCACGTTCATGTGGAACCTGCAGAGCTGGGAGAGGAAGCACGGGGTGTGGGGAGAGGGTATTTAGTCGATAGGGGGTCGGTATGTGAGGAGTGGGGAAGAGAGGAGATCTTGTTGGAGCAACAATGTTGAAAGGAGGCCAGTGATGGAGGTATCCTCAGCCCCTCTGCTTCCTCCCTGAGGATTAGGCTGAATCTTCTTTGGGCATTCTCCTTCCCTGAACTCCTCCTTGCTAGCTCATAATTGAGGCTAGGTGGAAAGGGTCATTTATTTGTTGGTCATTTATTGGTCAACGCAGGATCATAACCGGGGTAAGAGTGAGATGACTTGCCTCGACTTGCCTATCCCACTGTAAAAATGTATTCAGGTACAAGCAGGTGAAAGTTCAGTGGGAAATCCCTCCTTCCTTCCATTGAAATTTACTCATCTACAAACCCACTGGAGAGATGGAGGAGAGTTAAATTCCACTCACAACTCACAGAAATAAACCTCGAGAGGCCAAGCAGCTTATCTCAAGCAAGCAGTGTGAGTGTCACACATTGAGTGTGGTGAGTGTGGCCACATTGACATCGGGGGAAATCCTGATGTGGGAGTTGATAAAGTGGGAGGATCCACTACGTGAATGCTAATGGTATTCCAACTTGATAATGTCATTGGTGGGGATGATCTCAATGGGAAAGCCTTTTTTAGACTCCTGTTGATTCTCCTTCCCTTCACCGCACCCCCTCCCCACCCGCCCCAAATCAGTTTTGTGTCTTGAAGACAGCTTTGGAGAACACTTATCCGAAGACCTGAAGCTGAATGTCTGTCACTGATGAAGTGTTCCTGACTGGAAGAGAACCCTCTTTGCTGCTGATTGTCATAATGACTGCACGTCCTCCCCGATGTACCATGCCTTAGGACATTCTTTTCTGCACATGTCAGGTAGAAACATTGACTGAGTCACAAGAGTATGTAGGTGGGACCTCTACAAGAGAGATGGTCTACACCTGAACCAGAGGGGAACCAATATCTTGGGGGGAAAATTTGCAAAGGCTATGCAGGAGGGGTTTAAACTGATTCAGAGGGGGGGGGTGGGATCCTGAGTAGCTTGGATGTTAAAAGGGACAAGAATAGGGGGGTCATAGACGAGAACTGTAAAGCACAGCAGCGTACGGGTAGAGTAGGGCATGGTTTGAAATGCGTATACTTTAATGCAAGAAGTATTCGCAATAAGGTGGAGGAACTCGCAGCTTGGATCAGTACCTGGAACTTCGATGTTGTGGCCATTTCAGAGACATGGATAGAGCAGGGACAGGAATGGATGTTGCAGGTTCCAGGGTTCAAATGCTTCAGTCAGAGTAGAGAAGGAGGTAGAAGAGGGGGAGGAGTGGCATTATTAGTCAAAGACTGTATCACAGTGACAGAAAGGAAGTTTGATGAGGACTTGTCTGTGGAGGTAGTATGGGCTGAGATTAGAAACAGGAGAGGAGAGGTCACCCTGTTGGGAGTCTTTTATAGACCTCCTAAAAGTTCTAGAGAGGTAGAGGAAACGATTGCAAAGTCGATCCTGGACAGGAGTGAAAGTAATAGGGTAATTGTTATGGAGGACTTTAACTTTACTAATATTGATTGGAATAGCTACAGCTCTAGCTCGTTAGAGGGGTCAGTTTTTGTACAAAGTGTGCAGGAAGGTTTTTTGACTCAGTATGTAGATAGGCCAACGAGAGATGAGGCTACATTAGATTTGGTGCTGGGCAATGAGCCAGACCAGGTGTTAGACTTGGAAGTTGGTGAACATTTTGGTGATAGTGACCACAATTCAGTTACATTCACCTTAGTGATGGATAGGGATAGGCACGAACCTGGGGACAGTAGTTATAGCTGGGGGAATGGTAATTATGAGGCCATAAGGAGGGAATTAGGATGCATAGGTTGGACTAGGAAACTACAGGGACTGGGAACATCTGAAATGTGGAGCTTATTCAAGGAGCAGCTACTGCAAGTCATTGATAAGTATGTCCCTGTCAGGCAAGGAGGAAATGGTCGAGTAAGGGAACCATGGTGTACTAAAAAAGTTAATTTGCTGGTTAAAAGGAAAAAGGAGGCTTATGTCAGGATGAGGCTTGAAGGCTCGGTTAGTGCAAGGGATAGCTATAGATTAGCCAGGAGGGAGCTAAAGAGTGAATTGAGGAGAGCTAAGAGAGGACACGAGAAGACTTTGGCTGATAGGATTAAGGAGAATCCTAAAGCTTTCTTTAGATATGTTAAGAATAGAAGATTGGTTAGGACAAGATTAGGGCCAGTCATAGACAGCAGTGGGAAGTTGTGAGTGGAGCCTGAAGAGATTGGAGAGGTACTGAATAAATATTTCTCTTTGGTATTCACGCAGGGTGATGTAAATGTAGTTATGGAGAACACTGAGGTACAGGGTAGCAAACTGGAAGGTATCGAAGTAGATAGGGAGGATGTGCTAGATATTCTCGAGGGTTTGAAGTTGGATAAGTCCCCTGGCCCGGACGGGATTTACCCTAGGATTCTCTGGGAGGCAAGAGAGGAGATTGCAGAGCCTCTGGCTCTGATCTTCAGGTCCTCGTTGGTTACGGGTGTGGTTCCGGAGGACTGGAGGATAGCGAATGTGGTCCCATTATTCAAGAAGGGGAAGAGAGACCTTCCAGGGAATTATAGGCCAGTGAGTCTTACTTCTGTTGTGGGCAAAGTATTGGAGAGAATTATTAGGGATAGGATTTATAGTTATTTAGAGAGAAAAGAATTGATTGGGGATAGTCAGCATGGTTTTGTGAAGGGTAGGTCGTGCTTTACTAACCTTATTGAGTTTCTTGAAAAAGTGACCAAAGAGGTGGATGGGGGTAAGGCAGTTGATGTGGTATATATGGACTTTAGTAAGGCGTTCGATAAGGTGGCCCATGGAAGGCTTCTGCAGAAAATGCAGATGTATGGGATTGAGGGTGATTTAGCTAATCGGATTAGGAATTGGCTAGCTGATAGAAGACAGAGGGTGGTGGTTGATGGAAATTATTCATCATGGAGTTCGGTTACAAGTGGTGTACCTCAGGGATCTGTTTTGGGGCCCCTGCTGTTTGTAATTTTCATAAATGATCTGGATGAGGGTATTGAAGGATGGATTAGTAAATTTGTGGATGACACCAAAGTCGGATGAGTGGTAGATAGTGAAAATGGACGAAAATGGTTTATGTTAGAGGGCCATTGCTTTTTCCGAACTGGTCGGCGCAACATCGAAGGCCGAAGGGCCTGTTCTGCACTGTAATGTTCTATGTTCTATGTTCTACTGCGTACATGTGAGATGATGGCATCCATGTGAGAACACGGTAGCACAGTGATTAGCACTGCTGCTTCGCAGCTCCAGGGACCTGGGTTCGAATCCCGGCTCAGGTCACTGTCTGTGTGGAGTTTGCAAGTTCTCCCTGTGGGTTTCCTCTGGGTACTCCGGCTTCCTCCCACAGTCCAAAGATGTGCAGGTTAGGTAATTGGTCATGCTAAAATTGCCCCTTAATGTGCTGGGATGTGTAGGATAGAGGGATAAGGAAAGAATTGGGTGGGATTGTGGTCGGTACAGACTCAGTGGGCCGAAGGGCCTCTTTCTGCACTGTAGAGTTGTGTAAAAAACATCCATGTTGATGAGCTGGCACGATTTGCAGAGGTTGCTGTGGCAAGGTTGTGTGGTGTTGTGGTCTTCTGAAGGCTGGGTATTTTGCTGTGGATAATAGTATGTTTGGAGTTATGCAGTCGTTTGAAGGCAAGAGGTGGGATGTGGGGATGGCCTTCGTGAGATATTCGTCTTCATCGTTGAGATCTTCAACCCGTGCTTTGTCCTTTCTCCACTCACACTGTCTGTACCTTTAAGACTTGATTACCTGTAAAGACTCACATTCCAATCATTATCTTGTAAATTGAGTTGTGTCTGTATATGCCATGTTTGTCAACACAACTCCTCATGAGACTCCAAAAGCTAGTGCTGCCAAATAAACCTGTTGGACTTTAACCTGATATTGTGAGATTTCATACTGAGGTAGATGCTACTCAGGCCATATTACAGATGAGGGAACTCTGTCATCAGAAAGGCCCAAGGTTAACAAGGCAACAAGGTGGCATAGTGATTTAGCAGTGCTGCCTCACAGCGCCGGGGACCTGGGTTCGATTCCTGGCTTGGGTCACAATCTGTATGGAATTTGCACATTCTACGTCTGTGTAGGTTTCATCCACGTGCTTTGGTTTCCTCCCCACAGTCCAAAGATGTGCACATTAGATGGATTGGCCGTGCTAAATTGCCCCATAGTGTCAGGGGACTAACTGGGGCACATGCATGGGGTTATGGAGATGGGGCTTGGATAGGATTGTGGTTGGTGCAGACTTGATGTGCTGAATGGATTCCTGTACAGTAGGATTCTATGATTCAGTGTTGAATAGACAGTCAGTACTGAAGTTTGACAAGACATCAGGGCCAGATGAGATGCATCCATGGATATTGAAGGAAGAGAGAGTAGAAACACAGGGTCACTGGCCAGAATCTTCCAGTCTTGTCTTGCAGGTGCGAAGGCTGGAGAATTGAGAACATTTCATAGAACATAGAACATTACAGCGCAGAACAGGCCCTTCGGCCTTCGATGTTGTGCCGACCAATTAAGAAAAAGCAATGACCCTCCAAACTAAACCATTCCCTTTTCATCCATAAACTTATCTACTAACCTCTTAAACACCGCCAAACTTGGCGCATCTACAACTGCGGCACACAGTTTCACCCTTGTTCAAACCATAGAATCCCTACAGTACAAACAGAGACTACCATTGAGTCCACATTCACTCTCCAGAAGAGCATCTTGCCCATGTCCACTCCCCTGCCCAATCCAACAACCCTGTATATTTACCATGGATAATCCACTGAATTTACATATCTTTGGACTGGGTCAATTTCAAAATTTGCAGAGGACACAGAACTGGGAAGTGTTATAAACTGAGGACAGTGTAGAATTTCAAAAGGACAAGTCAGTGGAATGGGCAGATTAAGTTCAATGTGGAGAAGTGTGAGGTGATGAATTTTGGTTGGAAGAACTTGGAGACACAATATAAAATAAGGGGTAGAATTCTTAAGGGGTTCAAGAGCAGAGGGCCCTTGGTGTGTGTGGCTTAGATCATTGAAGGTGGAAGGACAGGTGGAGAGAGAACAATTAATAAAGTGTATAGTATCCTGGATTTATTAATAGGGGCATGGAGTACAATAGCAAGGCTGTTGTGCTGAATTTAGACAAGACTCCAATTAGACCTCAGCTACAATATTTTTTAAGTCCTGGGTGCCACACTATAGGAAAGATATGTGAACACATTGGAGAGAGAGCACAGAAGAATTTTACAAGAATGGTGCCAGGGATGAGAAACATCAGTTATGAGGACAGATTGGAGAGATTGGGATTGTTCTCCTGGGAGAGAGGAAGGCTAAGAGGACATTTGATAGAGATATTCAAAATCATGAGACAGCTGGACAGGGTAGATAAGGAGAAACTGTTCCCATGCATTAGAGAGCACTGATTTCAAGTGATTTGCAAAAGAAGTTCATGTGATGCGAGGAATGTTTTTCACACATCGAGCGGTTCGGATCTGGAATCACTACGGGGAAGTGTGAGGGAGGCAGGCTTGATCAATGTATTCAAGAGGCTATTTGATGATTATTTGAATACAAAAAATGTGAGGGGTGCGGGGTGCTGGCACTAAATCATGATACTCATTTGGAGAGCTGGTGTAGACCTAATGGGCTGAATGGCCTCCTTCTCACTGTAACAATTTTATCCTGCAACACCACAGCACATTACAATGCCTTACAGCACCAATTCACATTGCCCTATTTATTGTGCGCAGTTCTGGTCGCCTCACTATAGGAAGGATGTAGACGCTATTGAGAGAGTTCAGAGGAGATTTACAAGGATGCTGCCTGGATTGGGAGGCAGGCCTTATGAAGATAGGTTGAGGGAGCTGGGACTCTTCTCACTGGAGAGACGTAGGTTGAGAGGCGACCTGATAAAGGTTTATAAAATGTTGAGATGAATAGATAGGGTGGACTCTCAGAGACTATTTCCCTGAGCTGAAATGGTCACTACGAGAGGACACAGATTTAAGGTGCAGGGAAGCAAATACAAAGGAGATGTAAGGGGTAGGTTTTTCACTCAGAGGGTGGTGAGTGAATGGAACCGACTGCCATCGGAGGTTGTTGAGGCAAACTCACTGGGGTCTTTTAAGAGAATTCTGGATGAGTATATGGAAAAGAATAGGATAGGGGGTTATTGATAGGTCTGTGGATTGGTAGATGTGATCGGCGCAACTCGTGGGCCGAAGGGCCTGTTTGTGCTGTATTGTTCTATGTTCTATGTTCTATAACATCTAATCCAGCATTACAACACTGTATACACAACACCACTTCAAACAGCTGCCTTCTCATACCAAAAGGTGCAAATTCAAAGTCAAAGAGAATTCAATGACATGCAGAAGAGTCTTTGATGTAAAATATTCTGTTATTTTGTGCTTTAGGTGTATGCTGCCAAACAGCAACTGAATTTGTTGGGCTTCTGGAGAACAATGGTGGAAGAAGGTGGCTATCTCTCTCTCTGGAGAGGTAATGGAATAAATGTGGCAAAAATAGCACCAGAGACTGGCATCAAGTTTCTGGCTTATGAAAAGGTAATTGACCCTGTGAAATTTCAGCAATATTTCTTCTTCAAACCCTTCCCTGACCTCACTGCCTCCTTATCATAACAATGGATGTTTGAATTTAGTATATGTGTTTAAAGGTTATTTTATTTGTGTTACAAGTTAATACTGCAACAAAGTTATTGTGAAAATCTCCTAGTTGCCCTGCTCCAGCACCTGTGTCGGAACACTGAGGGAGAATTTAGCATGGCCAATGCATTTAACATAACAAAGAACAAAGAACAAAACAGCACGGGAAACAGGCCTTTCAGCCCAACGGGCCCGCGCCGCCACCCCGATGTTCCCACCTCTACCCGCGATCCCTGTCTATGTTTATAGATCTATGGATTAAAAACCAAATTTGAGACAATTTAGGGAGAATTTGTTTTGCCAATTAGCCTAAGAGCACATCTTTGCCCCAAAAAGGGGCAAGCATGGGTGTGAGGCCAGCATGTTGTTGCCAGTGTAACATGTGGAAGGTCTTGGAGGCTCCTGGTCTCCCAGATGTCCATACCTGTGATCGCTGTGTGGAGCTGCAATCCCTACGGGACCAGGTAAAAGAACTGAAAATGCAGCTTGAGGATCTTCGACTCATTAGGGAGAATGAGGAGATTATTGATAGGAACTACAGACAAGTCGTCACACCAGGGCAAAGGGGAGAAGGCACTTGGGTAACTATTAGGAAGGGGAAACCTCAGGTGATGGAAAGTACACCGGTGGATGTCTCCCTTCAAAATAAGTACTCTTGCCTGAGTACTACTGTGGGGGACAGCTCATCCAAGGGAGGCAGCGGTGGCCAGCTCCCTGGAGCTGGACAAAAACAAAAACCTAAAAAACAGAGCAAAAAACAGTGCTTATAGGGGACTCCCTAGTGAGGGGGGCGGACAGGCGTTTTTGTGGACGCAGACGGGAGTCGCGGATGGTGGTATGTCTCCCTGGAGCTGGGATTCGGGATGTCTCTGGACGCGTCCCGGACATCCTGAAAGGGGAGGGTGAGGAACTGGAAGTTGTAGTACATATAGGTACTACTGACATCGGCAGGAAGAGGGAAGTGGACATGAAAAGGGATTATAGGGAACTGGGTAGGCAGCTGAGAGAGAGGAAAGCAAAGGTAGTAATCTCAGGATTGCTGCCTGCACCTCGGGAGAGTGAGAGCAGGAATAGTATGAGGTGGAGGTTGAATACGTGGCTGAGGGACTGGAGCAGGGGGCAGGGATTCCGGTTCCTGGATCATTGGGACCTCTTTAGGGGCAGGTGTGACCTGTACAGCAAAGACGGGTGGCACCTGAATCCCAGGGGGACTAATATCTTGGCGGGAAGACTGGCTAGGGCTACTGGGGGGACTTTAAACTAGAAAGGTTAGGGGGAGGGAATAGTGATGTGGAGACTGGGAGCAAGGAAGTTAGCTCCCAGGTAGGGAAGGACTCTAGGCAGGATGAGAGGCAGGTTATTCGAGTGAGGGAGAAGGGAAATGTCCAGTCTGAGGGACTGAGCTGTGTCTATTTTAATGCCAGGAGTGTAGTAAATAAGGTGGATGAACTTAGGGCGTGGATTGCTGCTTGGGATTGTGATGTGGTGGCCATTACAGAGACTTGGATGTCTCAGGGACAGGACTGGGTACTACAGGTCCCGGGATTCAGATCCTTCAGGAAGGACAGGGAGGGAGGCAAAAGAGGTGGTGGAGTGGCACTGTTGATCAGGGACAGTGTCATGGCTGCAGAGAAGGTGGATACCGAGGAGGGAATGTCTACGGAGTCTCTGTGGGTGGAAGTTAGGAATAGCAAAGGGTCGGTGACGTTGCTGGGTGTATTCTATAGGCCGCCCAATAGTGACAGGGAAGTTGAGGTGCAGATAGGGAAACAGATACTGGAGAGATGTAGAAATAACAGAGTTGTTGTGATGGGAGACTTCAATTTCCCAAACATCGACTGGAATATCCCAAGGGTAAGGGGTTTGGATGGGGAGGAGTTTGTTAGGTGTGTTCAGGAGGGTTTCCTGACACAGCACGTGGACAAGCCTACAAGAGGAGAGGCTGTACTGGACCTGGTACTAGCTAATGAACCAGGACAGGTGATGGATCTCTTGGTAGGAGAGCATCTTGGGGATGGAGATCATAATTCTATCTCCTTCACCCTTGCATTGGAAAAGGATAGGATCAGGCAGGCTAGGAAGGTGTTTGTCTGGAATAAGGGGAAATATGAAGACATCAGGCAGATGTTGGGGCGAATATATGGGATCCAATGAGATTGGGGGTTATAGATAGGTCTATGGCTGGGTAGGTTTTGATGTGTTCGGCACAACTTGTGGGCCGAAGGGCCTGTTTGTGCTGTAGTGTTCTATGTTCTATGTTCTATGTTCTATGATCTATCTTTGGGATGTGGGAGGAAACCGGAGCTCCCGGAGAAAACCCATCTAAGTATTTCTTAAATAACTCCAGAGTACCTGCCTCCACCACTTTACTTGGCAGCGCATTCCATACCCCCACCACCCTCTGTGTGAAAAAACTCCCTCTAGCATCCAAATTATACATTACCTCCCTCACCCTAAGCCCGTGACTCTTCTTGCTATTCGAGTTCATCCTAGGAAAAGGCTGTTTACTCTATCTATACCCCTCATAATCTTGTACACCGCTATTAGATCTCCTCTAAGTCTACATCTTTCTAAGGAAAACAGTCCCAATTTGCCTAACCTGTCCTCGTAACTCAGACCTTCCGTACCAGGCAGCATCCTGGTAAACCTCCTCTGCATTCTCTTCAGAGCCTCCACGTCCTTCTGGTAGTAAGGCGATCAGAACTGGACGCAGTATTCCAAATGAAGTCTAACCAGTGTTTTATACAACTGCAACATTAAAGGCCAGCTCTTGTACTCTATACCCCTTCCTATAAAGGCTAACATACTATATGCTTTCTTCACAACCTTCTCCACTTGCTCTGCCACCTTCAGAGACTTGTTCACCTGCACCCCCAGGTCCCTTTGCATTTCTATACTCTTAATAGGTCTACCCTTTATCATATAAATAGAACATAGAACATTACAGCACAGAACAGGCCCTTCGGCCTTCGATGTTGCGCCGACCAATTATGAAAAAAGCAATGACCCTCCAAACTAAACCATTCCCTTCTCTTCCATAAACTTATCAACTAACCTCTTAAACGCCACCAAACTTGGCGCATCTACAACTGCCGCAGGCAGGGCATTCCACTCCCTAACCACCCTCTGGGTAAAGAACCTACCTCTGATATCCGTCCTATAACTATCACCCCTTAATTTAAAGCTGTGTCCCCTCGTGCTAGCTTTCTCCATCCTAGGAAAAAGGCTATCACTGTCCACCCTATCTAAACCTCTAATCATCTTATATGTTTCAATAAGGTCCCTCTTAGCTGCCTCCTTTCTAACGAAAACAACCTCAAATCCCTCAGCCTCTCCTCATAAGACCTGCCCTCCATACCAGGCAACATCCTGGTAAATCTCCTCTGTACCCTCTCCAATGCCTCCACATCTTTCTTATAATGTGGGGACCAGAACTGCACCAATACTCCAAGTGCGGCCGCACTAGAGTTTTGTACAGTTGCAACATGACGTTGTGGCTCCGAAATTCAATCCCCCTACCATAAAAGCTAAGACTCCATATGCCTTCTTAACAACCTTATCGACTTGACTGCCTACTTTCAGGGATCTATGCACAATACACCAAGATCCCTCTGTTCATCAACACTATTAAGAATCCTACCATTAGCCCTATACTCTACACATTTATTATTCCTGCCAAACTGCATTACCTCACACTTTTCCACATTAAACTCCATTGCCACCTCTCGCCCAGCTCTGCAACTTGTCCAAGTCTCTCTGCAAACTATAACACCCCTCTTCACTATCTACCACTCCACCGACTTTAGTGTCATCTGCAAATTTACTAATCCATCCTTCAATACCCTCATCCAGATCATTTATAAAAATTACAAACAGCAGGGGCCCCAAAACAGACCCCTGAGGTACACCACTTGTAACCGAACTCCACGATGAATATCTCCCATCAACCACCACCCTCTGTCTTCTATCTGCTAGCCAATTCCTAATCCAATTAGCTAAATCACCCTCTATCCCATACATCTGCATTTTCTGCAGAAGCCTTCCATGGGCCACCTTATCGAACGCCTTATTAAAGTCCATATATACCACATCAACCGCCTTACCCCCATCCACTTCTTTGGTCACTTTTTCAAAAAACTCAATAAGGTTAGTAAGCCACGACCTACCCTTCACAAAACCATGCTGACTATCCCCAATCAATTCTTTTCTCTCTAAATAACTATAAATCCTATCCCTAATAATTCTCTCCAATACTTTGCCCACAACAGAAGTAAGACTCACTGGCCTATAATTCCCTGGAAAGTCTCTCTTCCCTTTCTTGAACAAATACCTCCCCCCTACATTCTTTCTCCTGAAATGCATCACCTCACATTTATCAGGATTGAATTCTATCTGCTCAAGCTACCAGCCTATCTATGTCCTGCTGCATCGCCTGACAATGCTCCTCACTATCCGCAAGTCCAGCCATCTTTGTATCATCTGCAAACTTGCTGATCACTCCACTTACTCCCTCTTCCAAGTCATTTACATATATTACAAATAGAAGAGGTCCCAGTACCGAGCCCTGCGGCACACCACTAGTGACCGAACTCCAGCTAGAAAAACACCCTTCCACTATTACTCTCTGTCTCCTATTACTAAGCCAGTTACTTATCCATCTAGCTACCTGTCCTTGTATCCCATGAGCCTTGACTTTCTCAACTAACATCCCATGAGGGACTTTGTCAAAAGCCTTACTGAAATCCATATAGACGACATCAACGGCTCGCCCTTTGTCCACCATTTTTGTCACCTCCTCAAAAAATCTAGCAGATTTGTAAGGCACGACCTCCCCTTAACAAATGCATGCTGCATATCCCTAATCAGATTGCAACGCTCTAAGTGCCTATACATCCTATTTCTAAGAATCCCCTCCAACAGCTTCCCTACCACTGACGTCAAAATCATCGGCCTATAATTCCCAGGGTTATCCCTACTACCCTTTTTCAGATTGTGGGAGGAAACTGGAGCACCCAGAGGAAACCCACACAGACAGAGGGAGAACATGCAGACTCTACCCAGACAGTGACCCAAGCCAGAAATCAAGCCCAGGTCCCTGGCGTTGTGAGGTAATTTCACATAAGCAACATTTCTCTTACAGACATACGATTGTTTGAGCCTCCCAGTTGCAGTTGAGTAAAGGAGTCCAATTTCTTCATAAACTACCTTTATTCTTGTGATCCAACTCCCCATACAATTCTAGAACATAGAACATAGAACATCACAGCGCAGAGCAGGCCCTTCGGCCTTCGATGTTGCGCCGACCAATTAGGAAAAAGCAATGACCCTCCAAACTAAACCATTCCCTTTTCGTCCAGAAACTTATCTACTAACCTCTTAAACGCCACCAAACTTGGCGCATCTACAACTGCTGCAGGCAGGGCATTCCATACCCTTAACACCCTCTGGGTAAAGAACCTACCTCTGATATCCGTCCTATAACTACCATCCCTTAATTTAAAGTTATGTCCCCTCGTGCTAGCTTTCTCCATCCTAGGAAAAAGGCTATCACTGTCCATCCTACGGAGTGCACATTCTCCCAAAGGGATTTATTGTCAATGTGACACTCCATGGATATTTTACCTGAATGCCCTAACCCCCAAAATTTCCATTAATAACTGCAATATGAAGAAGTCTATATCCACTGCCTCTACAAGACTTTGTGTCTTAATGGCCAATATGCTTCTTACCATTCTCCTTATTTTCTTTGTTTCTCACACAAGGGGCAACATTTTCCATTTTCTCCCCCCAAAAAAATAAAGCCTCCTGTGCTTAGAAACCCCATCACACATATTGGCATAGGATGCTACAGAGGAGATGTCAGGGGTAAGTTCTTCATTCAGAGGGTGGTGAGTGAGTGGAATTGACTGCCGTCGATAGTGGTAGAGGCAAACTCACTGGGGTCTTTTAAAAGACTCCTGGATGAGTACATGGAAGTTAATGGGATTGGGAGTCACAGATAGTTCTATGGCCCGGTAGGTGTGAATATGATCGGTGCAACTTTTGGGCCGAAGGGCCTGTTTGTACTGTGGTGTTCTATGTTCTATCTGAGTTTCAAGTACCTAAGAGTATCCAAAAACGGGAACTCAAAACGCACTCCTGCATTTTTAGTTTGGCCAACGTTTTGGTGGCTCTCATTACGTCTTCCACTGGGGGGTCATTCATTTTTGTACTCAACTTTCGAATACCAAAAACTAACGTTCGGTCTACTCTGTCTACCGAGCCAATTCAGTTGCCCAACCAAACTTTCGGAGTTCTTCTTTTTACATCTTTGAAAACATTACATCCTTTTGTGAAGCCAGACCATGTGTAATCATGATTGGGCTGATAGTTTCCAGATTGCTGATGTAAGGTGAGAGCAGACTCAGTCTGTTTGATTCCAGCCTAATCTATTTGAAAGCACTTGAAGCCTGACTTCCAACTTTGAAATTCCTTCCTCAGGCCAGAGATTACTATAGCTTCAAAACCACCCACAAAAAAATCATCAACATGTATTATAAAGATACCAGAAAGTTTTCCTTCATAGAAGCAGGATCCGCTTTCAATTGGTAACAGCCTAGTTTTAACAAAATCGACGTTACCAAAAAATACCAAACTCTATCATTTAACTCTTATACACATTTACTTAACTTCCATAGTACCCCTTCTGTGTTAGCTGCCTGTTTGAGAGGATGGAGAAAAACATCTGAAGCTGATAATTCTGTGAAAAGGTAGCTTTAATGCCTATAGATTTGCATTCCCAAGCCTGTGAACCCAACAGAGCCAGGAAATTTTTACCTTTTCCAAGGTCTTTTCTCCTTGGAGAGACGGAGGATGAGAGGTGACCTGATAGAGGTTTATAAGATGTTGAAAGGTATAGATCGGGTGGATTCTTTCCCTAGGGCTGAAATGGTTGCCACAAGAGGACACAGGTTTAAGGTGCTGGGGAGTAGGTACAGAGGAGATTTCGGGGTACGTTTCTCACTCAGAGGGTGGTGGATGCAGGGTAGTGGAGGCAGATTTGATCAGAAAGACTTTTGGATAAGTACATGGGACTTAGTAAGGTAGAGGGTTATAGGTAAGCCTGGTAGGTAGGGACATGTTCGGTGCAACTTATAGGCCAAAGGGCCTGTTTGTACTATAGTTTTTTTATGATTTTATGTTTCTAACCTTCTCTGCTGGAGGTGAATCAACTTTTAAATCCTGGTCTTCTAAGTTTTCTTCAAATCTCCTCACCACAAGCCTGACCTTTGCCTTATAAGTTCCATCAGGAAGCACATTCTCCGTGCAAATCAATCTGTGAGTAGAGCTCTTTTGTCCCCTATATGGTACTGCCATATATACCCCAAATTCACTCCAGCTATGTAGTTCTTGTTGTTTGGCATCTTTTATAATTTATTCATCTGACTGATTGGAAACCACCAAAACCTCACAAGCATGTAGGTTCTACTAAAAAACAAATGTATAGAGTATAGGGCTAATGGTAGGACTCTTAATAGTGTTGATGAACAGAGGGATCTTGGTGTATGTGTTCATAGATCCCTAAAAGTTGGCAATCAAGTCGATAAGGATGTTAAGAAGGCATATGGAGTCTTAGCTTTTATTGGTAGGGGGATTGAATTTCGGAGCCGCAACATCATGTTGCAACTGTACAAAACTCTAGTGCGGCCGCACTTGGAGTATTGTGTGCAGTTCTGGTCCCCACATTATAAGCAAGATGTGGAGGCATTGGAGAGGGTACAGAGGAGGTTTACCAGGATGTTGCCTGGTATGGAAGGCAGGTCTTATGAAGAGAGGCTGAGAGAACAAAGAACAAAGAACAAAGAGCAACACAGCACTGGAAACAGGCCCTTCGGCCCAACGAGCCCACGCCGCCGTCCTAACGTCTTAATGACTTTAGGCTATGCCTATTGTGGAAGATTCCCATATAGGGACCAATATAGGGACAATTTGTTACCCAATCAGCCTAAGAGCACATTTTTAGGATGTGGGAGGAAACCGGAGCACCCGGAGAAAACCCACGCAACCATGGGGAGAACGCGCAAACTCCCGCAGACACAGGCCCAAATCTATGTGTCTGCACAGCAACAGCGATAGTCCCTGAGCTGTCATGTTGCCCATCAGATGGTCCAGTTTAAGCATACACTAACGACTTGAAGCACTAGGCCACTCCTGAAGCAACATCCAAGAGCAGCCCTCACACGACCTGCCGAATGCATGCACCTTGTTGGTCAACAAGGTGGACCTAATTGCCTGTGGAAACAAATAAGATATTTAGACAGTCCTGCTATATCCCTCTATCTGCAGACCGCTCATGTGGCTGTCCAAGAAACCCTTAAACAACCCTAGCGTGCCTGCTCCCACCACCTTACTCGGCAGTGCATTCCACACCCCCACTACCCTTTGTGTGAAAAACTGCCCTCTAATATTCGTCTTATACATAGCCCCCCTCACCCTAAGGCCATGACCCCTTGTTCTATCCATTTCTAATGGTGGGAAAAGCTTACCACCATTTACTCTATCTATACCGCTTATAATCTTATATACCTCTAATAGATCCCCTCTCAGCCGACGTCTTTCAAGGGAAAACAACCCCAGTGTTTTCAATCTTTCCTCGTAAGACAGCCCTTCCAGACCAGGCAGCATCCTGGTAAATCTCCTCTGCACTCTCTCCAGGGACTCCACATCCTTCCGGTAGTACGGCGACCAAAACTGGACGCAGTACTCCAAGTGAGGCCTAACCAACGTTCTATACACTTGCAACATCAGACTCCTACTCTTCTATTCTATACCCCTTCCTATGAAGGCTAACATACCATACGCTTTCTTTATCACATTCTCCACCTGTACTGACACCTTCAGAGACTTGTGAACCTGCACCCCCAGGTCTCTCTGCGTCTCTATACTCCGGATAGTTTTACCTTTTATCCTATAATTCCCCTCTACATTATTCCAGCCAAAATGCATCACCTCGCATTTGGATAAATTTGGATTAATCCGGATGGATCAAATTCCACTTGCCATCTATCTGCCCAATCTATCAGCCTATCTATGTCCTGTTGTATTGCCTGGCACTGCTCCTCAGTACCCGCCAATCCAAGCAACTTAGTGTCATCAGCAAATTTGCTGATCACACCACATACCCCCTCTTCCAAGTCATTTATATAAACCACAAATAGAAGAGGTCCTAGTACTGAGCCCTGTGGCACACCACTATAGTGACAGACCTCCAGTTGGAAAAAGAGCCTTCCACTACTACCCGCTGTCTCCTCCTCCCAAGCCAGTTCTCAACCCATCTACATACCTGTATCCCATGCGCCTTCACCTTTTCTATCAGCCTACCATGAGGAACCTTGTCAAACGCCTTACTGAAATCCATGTAGACAACATCAAAGGCTTGTCCTTCATCAACCATTTTTGTCACCTCTTCAAAAAATTCCACTAGATTCATAAAGCACAACCTCCCCTTAACGAAGCCATGCTGCATATCCCTGATCAGATCGCAGCGCTCCAGATGCCCGTACATCCTGTCCCTGAGGATCCTCTCCATTAGCTTACCTACAACTGAAGTCAAGCTCACCGGCCTATAGTTCCCTGGGTTATCCCTCTGACCCTTTTTAAACAATGGTACTACATTTGCTATCCTCCAGTCCTCTGGGACCTCACCTGTGTCCAAAGAAGAGACAAAGATTTGCGTCAGAGGCCCAGCAAGGTCATCTCTCACCTTCCTTAGCAGCCTGGGGTAAATGCCATCAGGCCCAGAGATTTGAGGTTGTTTTCGTTAGAAAGAAGGCGGCTAAGAGGAGACCTTATTGAAACATATAAGATGATTAGAGGTTTAGGTAGGGTGGACAGTGATAGCCTTTTTCCTAGGATGGAGAAAGCTAGCATGAGGGGACGTAGCTTTAAATTAAGGGGGTGGTGGTTTTAGGACAGATGTCAGAGGTAGGTTCTTTACCCAGAGGGTGGTAAGGGTATGGAATGACTTGCCTGTGTCAGTTGTGGATGCGCCAAGTTTGGTGGCGTTTATGAGGTTAGTAGAAAGTTTATGGATGAAAAGGGAATGGTTTAAGTTAGAGGGTCACTGCTTGTTCCTAATTGGTCGGCGCAACATCGAAGGCTGAAGGGCCTGTTCTGCGCTGTAATGTTCTATGTTCTATGTTCTATGTTCTATGTTCCTAGTAGCATTCATAGGCTTACTCAAATTCCAAAACTTTGTCAAGTTACAACCTCCGATCCCACCTGATGTCTCATTCTGTACTATCACTGCATGATCCTTCCCTCCTGCCGTGGGATGTTCTTTCAATAGTTCTCGATTGCTTCCTATGAACATGTTCACTGTTGGAATTACAGTCCGAACTGGTGCTACGTGGTGTACATGGACTTCAGCAAGGCATTTGATAAGGTCCCCCATGCAAGACTTCTTGAGAAGGTGAGAGAGCATGGGATTCAAGGAGCTTTGGCCTTGTGGATCTGGCTTGCTTGCAGAAGGCAGAGAGTGGTTGTGGATGGGTCTTCTTCTGCGTGGAGGTCGGTCACCAGTGAAGTGTCCCAGGGATCTGTTTGTCATTTTCATAAATGACCTGGATGAGGAAGTGGAGGGATGGGTTAGTAAGTTCGCCGATGATACGAAGGTGGGATGGTCTGGAGAGATGTCAGAAGTTGCAGCAGGACATAGATAGGACGCAAGACTGGGCGGAGAAGTGACAGATGGACTTCAACGTGGATAAACGTGTAGTGGTCCATTTTGGCAGAAATAATGGGATGAAGAGTACAATATAAGGGGTAGGAGTCTTAGCTGTGTTGAAGAGCAGAAGGATCTTGGGGTCCGGGTCCATAGGACTCTTAAATTGGCTTCGCAGGTGGAGGAAGTAGTCAAGAAGGTGTATGGTGTACTGGCCTTCATTAATAGAGGGATTCAGTTTAGGAGTCGGGAGGTAATGCTGCAACTTTATAAGACCCTTGTCAGACCCCACTTGGAGTACTGTGTGCAGTTCTGGTCACCTCATTATAGGAAGGATGTGAGGCATTGAGAGGGTGCAGAGGAGATTTACAAGGATGCTGCCTGGATTGGGAGGCAGGCCTTATGAAGATAGGTTGAGGGAGCTGGGACTCTTCTCACTGGAGAGACGTAGGTTGAGAGGCGACCTGATAGAGGTTTATAAAATGTTGAGAGGAATAAATAGGGTGGATTCTCAGAGGCTATTTCCCCGAGCTGAAATGGTCACTACGAGAGGACACAGGTTTAAGGTGCAGGGAAGCAAGTACAGAGGAGATGTCAGGGGTAGGTTTTTCACTCAGAGGGTGGTGAGTGAATCGGCTGCCATCGGTGGTGATAGAGGTGAACTTGCTGGGGTCTTTTAGAAGACTTCTGGATGAGTGTATGGGATCTAATGGAATTAGGGGTTATAGATAGGTCTATGGCTTGGTAAGTATAGATGTGATCGGAGCAACGTGTGGGCCAAAGGGCCTGTTTGTGCTGTAGCGATCTATGTTCTATGTACATTTCTCTGCCCTACATTTTTGAACCTTGTGCTCCTGATCCAGGGTCCTGATATCCTCCCCTCTATTCTATACATTCAACTTTCTGCTGACCTTTGTTCTACTATGATAATTGCATCCCTCCATTGACTGGACCCTTCTAGCAAGTAAGTCTCTTTTGTACCAACCTTTGGCAGCTATCCTTTAAAAAAAAATGGCCTGTTTTAGTTCATCAGAAGTATTGTGTTCCTCTACAGGTACCCTATCTGTTTCAGCTAACTGGTCCTCATAATTCTCTAAGATGTGAGTTTCAGATGACCCTGTTCATCAGGGAATAGGAATATCGATGGGATGGTGAATAAAGAGGTTAGCTCCCAGGTAGGGAAGGACTGTAGGCACTCTGAGAGGGGGGGTTAGGCAGGTGGTGGAAAAGGGAAATATCCTGACTGAGGGGCTGAGGTGTGTCTATTTTAATGCCAGGAGTGTAGTAAATAAGGTAGATGAGCTTAGGGCGTGGATTGCTGCTTGGGAGTGTGATGTGGTGGCCATTACAGAGACTTGGTTGTCTCAGGGACAGGACTGGGTACTTCAGGTGCCGGGATTCAGAAGCTTCAGGAGGGACAGGGTTGGGGGCCAAAAGAGGAGCTGGTGTGGCACTGTTGATCAGGGACAGTGTCATGGCTGTAGAGAAGGTGGAAGACGTGGAGGGAATGTCTACGGAGTCTCTGTGGGTGGAATTTAGGAACAGCAAAGAGTCGATAACTTTGCTGGGTGTATTCTATAGGCCGCCCAATAGCGACAGGGAACTTGAGGTGCAGATAGGGAAACAGATCCTAGACAGATGTAGAAATAACAGGGTTGTAGTGATAGGAGATTTAAATTTCCCAAACATTGACTGGAATATCCCAAGAGTAAGGGGTTTGGATGAGGAGGAGTTTGTTAGGTGTGTTCAGGAAAGTTTCCTGACACAGTACGTGGAAAAGCCTACAAGAGGAGAGGCTGTACTTGACCTGGTGCTTGCTAATGAGCCAGGGCAGGTGTCGGATCTCACGGTAGGTGAGCATCTTAGGAACGGAGATCATAATTCTATCGCTTTCATGATAGCAATGGAAAGAGATAGGATCAGGCAGGCTAGGAAGGTGTTTGTCTGGAGTAAGGGGAAATATGAAAACATTAGGCAGGTAATTGGACGCATAAACTGGAAGGAGGTGTTCTTGGGGAAGAGTACAGAAGGAAATTGGCAGATATTCAAGGAATGTTTGTCTGGGGCACTGCAAGACAACGTTCCGAGGAGTCAAGGACGTGCTGGTAGGATGTGGGAACCGTGGTGCACGAAGGTTGTGGTGAACCTAGTTAGGAAGAAAAAAAGGTATATAAAAGGTTCAGAGAGCTAGGGGATGTTAGGGATCTAGAGGAGATTGAAGAGATTGGTGAGGCACTGAATAAATATTTCTCTTCGGTATTCACGCAGAGTGCTGGAAATGTAGCTGTGGAGAGCACTGAGGTACAGGGTTGCAAATTGGGGAGTATTGTAGTAGATAGGGAGGATGTGTTAGAAATTCTCGAGGGTTTGAAGTTGGATAAGTCCCCTGGGCCGGACGGGATTTACCCTAGGATTCTCTGGGAGGCAAGAGAGGAGATTGCAGAGCCTCTGGCTCTGATCTTCAGGTCCTCGTTGGTTACGGGTGTGGTTCCGGAGGACTGGAGGATAGCGAATGTGGTCCCATTGTTTAAGAAGGGGAGAGAGACCTTCCTGGGAATTATAGGCCAGTGAGTCTTACTTCTGTTGTGGGCAAGGTATTGGAGAGAATTATTAGGGATAGGATTTATAGTTATTTAGAGAGAAATGAATTGATTGGGGATAGTCAGCATGGTTTCGTGAAGGGTAGGTCATGCCTTACTAACCTCATTGAGTTTTTTGAGAAAGTGACCAGAGAGGTGGATGGGGGTAAGGCGGTTGATGTAGTATATATGGACTTTAGTAAGGCTTTTGATAAGGTGGCCCATGGAAGACTTCTACAGAAAATGCAGATGTGTGGGATAGAGGGTGATTTAGCTAATTGGATTAGAAATTGGCTGGCAGATAGAAGACAGAGGGTGGTGGTTGATGGGAGATATTCATCGTGGAGTTCGGTGACGAGTGGTGTGCCTCAGGGGTCTGTTTTGGGGCCCCTGCTGTTTGTAATTTTTATAAATGATCTGGATGAGGGTATTGAGGGATGGATCAGTAAATTTGCAGATGATACTAAAGTTGGTGGTGTGGTAGATAGTGAAGAGGGGTGTTTTAGTTTACAGAGTGACTTGGACAAGTTGCAGAGCTGGGCCGAGAGGTGGCAAATGGAGTTTAATGTGGAAAAGTGTGAGGTAATGCACTTTGGCAGGAACAATAAATGTGTAGAGTATAGGGCTAATGGTAGGGCTCTTAATAGTGTTGAGGAACAGAAGGATCTTGGTGTATGTGTCAATAGATCCCTGAAAGTAGGCAGTCAAGTGGATAAAGTTGTTAAGAAGGCTTATGGAGTCTTAGCTTTTATTGGTAGGGGGATTGAATTTAGGAGCCGCAGCATCATGTTGCAGCTGTACAAAACTCTAGTGCGGCCGCACTTGGAGTATTGTGTGCAGTTCTGGTCGCCACATTATAAGAAAGATGTGGAGGCATTGGAGAGGGTACAGAGGAGGTTTACTAGGATGTTGCCTGGTATGGAGGGCAGGTCCTATGAAGAGAGGTTGAAGGATTTGAGGTTGTTTTCGTTAGAAAGGAGGCGGCTAAGGGGGGATCTTATTGAAGCATATAAGATAATTAGAGGTTTGGATAGGGTGGACAGTGATAGCCTTTTTCCTAGGATGGAGAAAGCTAGCACGAGGGGACACAACTTTAAATTAGGGGGTATGAGTTATAGGACGGATATCAGAGGTAGGTTCTTTACTCAAAGAGTGATTAGGGAGTGGAATGCCCTGCCTGCAGCTGTTGTAGATGCGCCAAGTTTGGTGGCGTTTAAGAGGTTAGTTGATAAGTATATGGATGAGAAGGGAATGGTTTAGTTAGGAGGGGCATTGCTTTTTATTTTGGTCGGCACAACATCGAAGGCCGAAGGGCCTGTTCTGTGCTGTATTGTTCTATGTTCTATGTTCTATGTTCTATGTTCTAGAGGAGTATAAGGTGTGTAGAAGGGAACTTAAAAAGGAAATTAGGAGAGCCAGAAGGGATCATGAGAAGGCCTTGGCAGGTAAGATTAAGGAGAATCCCAAAGCCTTCTACAAATATGTGAACAGTAAAAGGATGAGAAGAGAAGGGATAGGACCTATAAAAGGTGAAGGGGGAAAAGTCTGTGTGAATCCGGAAGAAATGGCAGAGGTGCTTAACGAGTACTTTGCCTCGGTATTCACAGTGGAAAGTGAACTGGGAGATTGCACTGCAGGTTTGAGGCATACGGAAAAGATTGAGTATGTGGATGTTAGGAAAGAGGATGTGTTAGACCTGTTAAATTCTATCAAGATAGAAAAGTTGCCGGGACCGGATGGGATGTACCCCAGATTATTGTGGGAAGTGAGGGAAGTGGTTACAGAGCCCCTGGCGATGATCTTTGTGTCGTCCATGGAAATGGGAGAGGTTCCGGAGGATTGGAGGATTACGGATGTGGTTCCTATCTTTAAGGAAGGGAACAGGGATAGTCCAGGAAATTACCGACCGGTGAGTTTGACTTCAGTGGTTGGTAAGCTGATGGAGAGGCTTCTGAGGGATAAGATTTATGAACATTTGGAGAAGTTTGGACTGATTAGAAATAGTCAGCATGGTTTTTGTCAAGGGCAGGTCATGCCTTACAAGTCTAGTTGAGTTCTTTGAAAATGTGACTGAACACATTGACGAAGGAAGACCGGTGGACATAGTGTGCATGGACTTTAGCAAGGCATTTGATAAGGTCTCCCATGCAAGGTGTCTGGAAAAGGTGAGAGGGCATGGGATCCAAGCGGCTTTGGCCTCGTGGATCCAGAACTGGCTTGCCGGCAGAAGGCAGAAAGTGGTTGTGGATGGGTCTTGTTCTGCATGGAGGTCGGTCACCAGTGGAGTGCCTCAGTTCTGTTCTGGGACTCCTGCTGTTTGTCATTTTCATAAATGAGGAAGTGGAGGGATGGATTAGTAGGTTCGCCGACGATACAAAGGTCGGTGGTGTTGTGGGTGGTCTGGAGGGATATCAGAAGTTGCAGCGGGACATAGACAGGATGCAAGACTGGGCGGAGAAGTGGCAGATGGACTTCAATGCTGATACATGTGTAGTGGTCCATTTTGGCAGGAATAATGGGATGAAGGAGTAAAATATAAGGGGTAGGAGTCTTAGCTGTGTTGTAGAGCAGAAGGATCTCGGGATCCGGGTCCATAGAACTCTTAAATCGGCCTCACAGGTGGAGGAAGTGGTCAAGAAGGCATACGGTGTACTGGCCTTCATTAATCAAGGAATAGAGTTTAGGAATCAGGAGGTAATGATGCAGCTCTATAAGACTCTTGTCAGACCCCAGTTGGAGTATTGTGCGCAGTTCTGGTCGCCTCATTATAGGAAGGATGTAGAGGCTATTGATAGAGTTCAGAGGGGATTTACAAGGATGCTGCCTGGATTGGGAGGCAGGCCTTATGAAGATAGGTTGAAGGAGCTGGGACTCTTCTCACTGGAGAGACGTAGGTTGAGAGGCAATCTGATAGAGGTTTATAAAATGTTGAGAGGAATAGATAGGGTAGACTCTCAGAGACTATTTCCCCGAACTGAAATGGTCACTACGAGAGGACACAGATTTAAGGTGCAGGGAAGCAAATACAAAGGAGATGTCAGGGGTAAGTTTTTCACTCAGAGGGTGGTGAGTGAATGGAACCGACTGCCGTCAGAGGTGTTGAGGCAAACTCACTGGGGTCTTTTGAGAGACTTCTGGATGAGTATATGGAAAAGAATAGGATAGGGGGTTATAGATAGGTCTGTGGATTGGTAGATGTGATCAGCGCAACTCGTGGGCCGAAGGACATGTTTGTGCTGTATTGTTCTATATTCTATGTTCATTGGCTCTTTCTAAATTCGCAAGTTTGTAACCTGTATCATTGTCATTGACGAATGCTCTCTAATTGTCTTTTTGGCCTCTATGCCTGTAACCTTCCCTGGGCCTTTCCGTTCATTAAAATTGTCTGTCTTATAGTGTACTATGTCTCCTTGTGGAAAAACGGTTTTTGATGGCCGTACTTTGTGCCTAATGCTTCGTGAATTCTTTCAGAGTCTTCTGCTTCCAAAAATGCTCTCCTACTTAAATGCAATGAATTTAAATGCTCAGCAAAGGCAGAACCAATTGTAGTTCTTTCCCAAGTAGGAGGCTGATCATTGAAAATGGACAGAATTTTAGGATTTCTTTCAAATACTAATTGATAGGGACCATATCCCCCGATCATCTGCAACAAATTCTTTGCATGTACCACCTGTGCTAAGGCTATATATAGCAATTGTGCACTATCATCGGGTCTGCAGAGAGGAAACATGATATAATGGTCCAGATGGTGTTTGGGTACAAGATCAGAAACACCAAGGCATATTATGAAGTTAGACAAGACCTAAACTATTTGCTATTTTGCTATTGGTGTGAGGATAAGGTGTTTCACTCCAGCTGTGATTTCATTGATACATTAGGACATTTGAAATAAAACAAACTTTATTTAACAGTACAGTTTAATTATAACAAATGAATTCGTTTCACATTTACAATACTTAACAATACTTAAACATGACAGTTCAATGTTCTGGGGTACAGATACTATAGGAAAGATAAAACAGGGGGGAATAAAGAACAAAGAACAAAACAGCACGGGAAACAGGCCCTTCGATCCAACGATGTTCCCACTTCTATCCATGATCCCTGTCATCCCTGTCTATGTTTGTAGACCTATGTATTAGAACCAAATTTGAGACAATTTAGGGAGAATTTGTTCTGCCAATCAGTCTAAGAGCACATCTTTGGGATGTGGGAGGAAATCGGAGCACCCGGAGAAAACCCACGCAAGCACAGGGAGAACGTGCAAACTCCCACAGACACAGGCCCAAATCCATGTATCTGCACAGCACAGTGATAGTCACTGAGCTGTCGTGTTGCCCATCAAATGGTCCAGTTCAAACGTACACTAATGACGTGAAGCACTAGGATACTCTCAAAATCCAAGAGCAGCCCTCTCATGAGCCATCGCGTGTATGCCCCTTGCTAGACAAGGCAGACCGAAGTACCTGCAGGATAAAACAAATACATCAATGTCATCGACAATTTACACACTTCCCAGGGAACTCCCAAGGCTCATGATCCCTATTTTAAATCAGTTTTCTATACCCCTCCATTCCCATTCTGTTCATGAGCCCATCTAAGTATTTCTTAAATAACTCCAGAGTACCTGCCTCCACCACTTTACTTGGCAGCGCATTCCATACCCCCACCACCCTCTGTGTGAAAAAACTCCCTCTAGCATCCAAATTATACCTTACCCCCTTCACCCTAAGCCCGTGACCCCTTGTGCTATTTGAGTCCATCCTAGGAAAAAGCTTAACCCTGTTTACTCTATCTATACCCCTCATAATCTTGTACACCTCTATTAGATCTCCCCTAAGTCTACGTCTTTCTAAGGAAAACAGCCCCAATTTGCCTGACCTCTCCTTGTAACTCAGACCTTCCATACCAGGCAGCATCCTGGTAAACCTCCCTTACACTCTCTCCAGACTCTCCACGTCCTTCCGGTAGTAAGGTGACCAGAACTGGACGCAGTATTCCAAATGAGGTCTAACCAGCGTTTTATACAACTGCAACATTAAAGGCCAGCTTTTGTACTCTATACCCCTTCCTATAAAGCTAGCATACCATATGCTTTCTTCACAACCTTCTCCACTTGCTCTGCCACCTTCAGACTTGTTCACCTGCACCCCCAGGTCCCTCTGCATTTCTATACTCTTAATAGGTCTTTATCATATACCTCCCCCCTACATTCTTTCTCCCAAAATGCATCACCTCGCATTTATCAGGGTTGAATTCCATCTGCCATCTATCTGCCCAAGCTACCAGCCTATCTATGTCCTGCTGCATCGCCTGACAATCTCCTCACTATCTGCAAGTCCAACCATCTTTGTATCGTCTGCAAACTTGCTGATCACTCCACTTACTGCCTCTTCCAAGTCATTTATACAGAGAAGGGAGTTGCACTTTTGATTAGGGAAAACATCTCAGGAGGGGATATATCCGAGGGTTCGGCTATTGAGTCTATATGGGTAGAACTGAGAAATAAGAAGGGGGAAATCACTTTGATAAGGTTATACTATAGAGTCCCAAATAGTCAGTGGGAAATTAAGGTGCAAACATGTGAGGAGATTACAGATAGCTCCAAGAAAAATGAGGTTGTAATAGTGGGGGATTTTCATTTTCCCAACATTGACGGGGACAGCCATAATATTAGAGGGCTGGATGGAGAGAAATTTGTTGAATGTTTTCAAGTGGAATTTCTCATTCGGTATGTGGATGGCCCGACTAGAGAGGGGGTAAAACCTGACCCTCCTCTTGGGAAACAAATAAGGGCAGGTGATGGAATCGCTAATGAAGAATCATTTTGAGACCAGTGACCATAATTTAGTTTTAAGATATGGAGAATGATGGGTCTGACCCAAAAGTTAAAATTCTAAATTCGGGCAAGGCCAATTTTGATGGTATCAGGCAGGAACTTTCAAAACTTAATTGGAGAGTCTGTGGAAGGCAAAGGGACATCTCATAAATGGGAGATTTTCAAAAGTGTATTAACCAGAGTTCAGGGTAAGCACATTCCTCTTAAAGTAAAGAGCAAGGCTGGCAGAAGTAGGGAACCCTGGATGCCTCGGGATATTGAGGCCGTGGTCAAGACGAAGGAGACACATGACATGCATAGGCAGCTCGGATCCCTTGAAGATAGAGAGGATGTAGGAGTGCGGTTAAGAGAGAAACCAGGCTGGCAAAAAGGGGACACAAGATTTTTTAGCAGATAAGATAAACGAGGATCCAAAGAGCTTCTACAAATATATAAAGGGCAAAAGAGTGACAAGGGAAAAAGCAGGGTCAACAAGATCAGGGTCTAGCAATCTAGAAAAGATGGCTGAGATCCTAAATGAATATTTCTCATCAGTATTTACTGTTGAGAAAAGTATGGATGTGAGGGAACTTGGGGAAATAAATAGTGATGTCTTGAGACATGTACATATTACAGAGAAAGAAGTGCAGGAAGTCTTAAAGTGCATCAAGGTAGATAAATCCCTGCGACCTGATGAAGAGTATCCCAGATATTGTGGGGACTAGGGAGGAAATTGCGGGTTGTTTAGCAGAGATACTTGAATCGCTGATAGTCACGGGTGAGAAGCCTGAAGATTGAAGAGTGGCAAATGTTATGCTTTTGTTTAAAAAGGGCTGCGGGGAAAAGCCTTGGAACTACAGGCCAATGGGCCTCATGTCTGTGGTGGGTAAATTGTTGGAAGATATTTTGAGAGACAGAATCTACAGGCAGTTAGAGACGCAAGGACTGATTAAGGACAGTAAACAGTAAAGTAAAGTGGCTTTGTGAGAGGAAAATCATGTTTCACAAATTTGATTGAATTTTTTGAAGGGGTAAACAAGAAGATAGATGAGGGTAGTGCAGTTGATGTTGCCTATATGGACTTTAGCAAGGCCTTTGACCAGGTACCGCATGGCAGATTGTTGTATAAGGTTAAATCTTACAGGGTGAAGTACCTAAATGGATACAAAATTGGCTTCTCAACAGAAGCCAGAGGGTGGTTGTAGAGGGATGTTTTTCAAACTGCAGGCCTGTGACCAACAGTGTGCCTCAGGGATCAGTGCTGGATCACTGTTATTTGTCATTTATATTAACGATTTGGATGAGAATATAGGAGGCATGATTAGTAAGTTTGCAGATGACACAAAGATTGGCGGCATAGTGGACAGTGAAGGAAGTTATCTCCAATTGCAACGGGATTCTGATCAATTGGGCCAGTGGGCTGACAAATGGCAGATGGACTTTAATTTAGATAAATGTGAGATAATGCATTTTGGTCGATTGAACCAGGACAGGACTTACTCAGTTAATGATAGGGCAGTGGGGAGAATAAAGAGATCCAGGGGTACATAAGCAAGTCTGGCAGAAGTAGGGAACCCTGGATGCCTTGGGATATTGAGGCCCTGGTCAAGACGAGGAAGGAGACACATGATATGCAGCATGGGCAGGGACTTATTGTGTCCCCTTTGATTTTTATAAATGACCTGGATAAGGAAGTGGAGGGATGGATTGGTAAGTTTGCCAATGACACCAAGGTTGAAGTGTTGTAGATAGTTTGGAGGGTTGTCAGAAGTTGCAGTGTGAGATAGATAGGATGCCAGGCTGTGCAGAGAAGTGGCAGATGGACTTGAACCCAGATAAATGTGTAGTGGTATATTTTGGCAGGTCAAATGGGATGAAGGAATATAATATTAAGGGTAAGACTCTTAGCAGTGTGGAAGATCAGAAGGATCTTGGGGTCTGGGTCATAGGACTTCCAAATCGGCTTCGCAGATAGAGAATGTGGTTAAGAAGGCACATGGTGTACTGGCCTTCATCAATCGAGAGATTGAGTTTAAGAATCGGGAGATAATGCTGCAGCTGTATTAGACCCTGGTCAGACCCCACTTGGAGTACTGTGCTCAGTTCTGGTCGCCTCACTATAGGAAGGATGTGGAAGCTACTGAAAGGGTGCAGAGGAGATTTACAAGGAAGTTACCTGACTGGATGGCATGCCTTATGAGGATAGGTTGAGAGATTCAATCTTTTCTCCTTAGAGAGACGAAGGATGAGAGGGGACCTGATAGAGGTGTATAAGATGTTGAGAGATATTTATCAGGTGGACTTTCAGACTTTTCCCCAGGGCTGAAATGGCTGCCACAAGTGAACACAACAGTAAGGTGGCAGGAGTGTAGATACAGAGAAAATGTCAGGAGTAAGTTTTTCACTCAGAGGGTGATGGGTGAGTGGAATTGGCTGCCATCGGTGGTGGTGAAGGCGGATTCGATAGGTCTTTTAAGAGATTTCCGGATGAGTACATGGGACTTAGTAGGGTTGAGGGTTATAGGTAAGCCTAGTAAGTAGAGATATGGCACAGCTTGTGGACCGAAGGGCTTGTTTGTGCTGTAGTTTTTCTATGATTCTACATGTTCATAGCTCCTTGAAAGTGGAGTCACAGGTGGACAGAGTGCTGAAGAAGGCATCCAGCATGCTTGGTTCCATTGGTCAGAACACTGAATACAGGAGTTGGGACGTCTAGTTGAAAACATTGGTAAGGCCACACTTGGGATATTGTGTACAGTCTGCTCACCCTATTATAGAAGATATTATTAAACTAGAAAGAGTGCAGTAAAGATTTACTAGGATACTTTTGGGACCTAGAAGTTTGAGTTATAAGATAAGGCTGGATAGACTGGGACTCTTTTTTCTGGAGCTTAGGAGGCTGAGATCTATAAAATAATGAGGGGCACAGATCAGCTAGATAGTCAACATCTTCTCCCAAAGGTAGGGAAATCTAAAACTAGAGGGCACAAGTTTAAGATGAGAGGGGGAGATTTAAAAGAGTCCAGGGGGCAATTTTTTCACACAGAAAATGGTGAGTGTCTGGAACAAGCTGTCAGATGTAGTAACATAGAAATATAGAAAAACTGCAGCACAATACAAGCTCTGCGACTCACAAAGTTATGGCGAACATGTCCCTACCTTAGAGATTACTAGGCTTACGCATAACCCTCTATCTTACTAAGTTCCATATACTTATCTAAAAGTTCCTTAAAAGACTCTATCTCCACCATCGTTGCCGACAGTCCATTCCACACACCCACCACTCATTGAGTGAAAAACTTACCGCTGACATCTCCTCTGTACCTACTCCCCAGAGCTTTAAACCTTTTCTGGCAACAATTTCAGCTCTGGGAAAAAGTCTTTGAATACCCGCTCAATCAATACCTCTCAACATTTTATACACCTCTATCAGGTCACCTCTCATCCTTTGTCTCTACAAGAAAAAAAGAGCTCTTTCAACATATCCTCATAAGGCATGCCACCCAATCCAGGCAACATCCTTGTAAATCTCCTGTGCACCCTTTCTATGGCTTCCACATCCTTCCTGTAATGAGGCAACCAGTACTGAGCACAGTACTCCAAGTGGGGTCTGACCTATACAGCTGCAACATTATCTCCCGACTCCTAAACTCAGTTCTTTGATTGATGAAGGCAAGTACACCATACACCTTCTTAACCACAGCTTCAACCTGCACAGCTGCTTTGAGTGTCCTATGAACTTGGACCCCAATATCCTTCTGATCTTCCACACTGCCAAGAGTCCTACCATTAATATTATATTCTGTCACCCTATTTGACTTGCCAAAATGAATCAGTAGTAGAGGTGGGTAAAATTTTGTCTTTTAAAATGTATTTAGACAGTTATAGGGGTAAGATGGATATAGAGGGATATGGGCCAAATGTGGGCAATCGGGACTAGTTTATGGGTTTAAAGAAAAGGACGGCATGGACAAGTTGGGCTGAAGGTACTTTTTCCACGCTGTTTCTATGACTCTATAAGATACAGCTCTATTACTATGAATTCCAATTCAAGTATTATTCCTCTTCTCCAAAATCAGCAAAGCCCAGGCTTACATGCTTGCACTTGTTAACAAAGCTAGAGACTTTTGAACACCTCTGAAGAAAGGAAGACATATAGAATCTGTCTTCCGACAGTCCTTTCTTAGGACAGTCTTAGAACAGTCTCCTAAGAGAAGCCTACAGACAGAGAGATACGCTAGTTTTTCAGGACCGGACAGAAAACTAAAATAAAAGAGAAAAATAAAATGGAAGTGCAGAGCCCGTGGTGATGATCTTTGCATCGTCAGTGGAGATGGGAGAGGTTCTGGAGGACTAGAGGGTAACCGATGTGGTTCCTATTTTCAAGAAAGGGAACAGTGATAGCCAAGGAAATTATCGACCGGTGAATCTGACCTCAGTGGTTGGCAAGTTGATGGAGAGGATCCTGAGGGACAGGATTTGTGAGCATTTAGGGAAGTTTAGCTTGATCACAAATAGTCAACAAGGCTTTGTCAAGGGCAGGTCGTGCCTTACGAGCCTAGTGGAGTTATTTGAAAATGTGATTGAACAAATTGACGAAGGAAAAGCGGTAGATGTGGTTTACATGGATTTCAGCAAGGCATTTGATAAGGTTCCCCCATGCAAGACTTCTTGAGAAGGTAAAAGGGCATGGGATCCAAGGGTTTTGGCCTTGTGGATCCAGAACTGGCTTGCCTGCAGGAGGCGGAGAATGGTTGTGGATGGGTTTTTTCCTGCATGGAGATCGGTCACCAGTGGACTGCCCCAGGGATCTGTTCTGGGACCCCTGCTGTTTGTTATTTTCATAAACGACCTGGATGAGGAAGTGGAGGGATGGGTTAGTAAGTTTGCTGGCAGTATGAAAGTTGGTGGTGTTGTGGATAGTCTGGAGGGATGTCAGAAGTTGCAGCAAGACATAGATAGGATGCAAGAAGTGACAGATGGACTTCAACGCAGATAAATGTGTAGTGGTCCATTTTGGCAGGACCAATGGGATTAAGGAGTACAATATCAAGGGTAGGAGTCTTAGCAGTGTTGAGGAACAGAAGGATCTTGGGGTCCGGGTCCACAGGGCTCTTAAATTGGCCTCGCAGGTGGAGGATGTGGTCAAGAAGGCGTATGGTGTACTGACCTTCATTAATCGAGTGATTGAGTTTAAAAGTCGGGAAGTAATGGTGCAACTTTATCAGACCCTTGTCAGACCCCACTTGGACTATTGTGTGCAGTTCTGGTCACCTCACTACAGGAAGGATGTGGAAGCTATTGAGAGAGTGAAGAGGAGATTTACAAGGATGTTGCCTGGATTGGGAGGCATGCCCTATGAAGATAGGTTGAGGGAGCTAGGTCTCTTCTCCCTGGAGAGACAAAGATCGAAAGGAATAGATAGGGTGGATTCTCGGAGGCTATTTCCCAGGGCTGAAATGGTCGCTACGAGAGGACACAGGTTTAAGGTACTGGGCAGTAAGTACAGAGGAGATGTTAGGGGTAGGTTTTTCACTCAGAGGGTGGTGAGCAAATGGAATCGGCTGCCGTCGGTGGTGGTGGAAGCAAGCTCACTGGGATCTTTTAAAAGACTTCGGGATGAGTACATGGAATTAAATGGATTGGGAGTTGCAGATAGTTCTATGTCCTAGTAGGTATGGGTATGATTGGCGCAACTTGTGGACCGAAGGGCCTGTTTGTGCTGTAATGTTCTATGTTCTATGTTAAGTGTATTTTCCCTGCAAGTTTAGATCATCCTATTAGCAAATTGACTTCCTCTTGCAAATCAACTTAATCAAAACCCTATTCTGAATGCCCAAGAGAAAACTAAATAAATATAATGTGTCAAATCTTTTTAGACAAACACACTATTAGCTAAAATCAATCATTATCCTGCTCCTCAACATTTGAGCTGTCTGTTGTCCAGACAAATTAGCACTGTGAGGTTTGAGATTCTATTGGACAATTCTGCTATTTCCCAGGAGCCTCTAAGTTTGTAGGGGAGCTTCACAGGATATTGACTCAGGATATTTCAAAAATGTGACTGAACACATTGACGAAGGAAGGGTGGTGGACGTAGTGTACATGGACTTTAGTAAGGCGTTTGATAAGGTCCCCCGTGCAAGGTTTCTGGAGAAGGTGAGAGGGCATGGGATCCAAGGGGCTTTGGCCTCGTGGATCCAGAACTGGCATGCCGGCAGAAGACAGAGAGTGGTTGTGGATGGGTCTTGTTCTGCATGGAGGTCGGTAACCAGTGGAGTGCCCCAGGGATCTGTTCTGGGACCCCTGCTGTTTGTCATTTTCATAAATGACCTGGATGAGGAAGTGGAGGAATGGGTTAGCAAGTTCGCCGACGATACCAAGGTCGATGGTGTTGTGAGTGGTCTGGAGGGATGCCAAAAGTTGCAGCGGGACATAGACAGGATGCAAGACTGGGCAGAGAATTGGCAGATGGACTTCAACGCAGATGAATGTGTAGTGGTCCATTTTGGCAGGAATAATGGGATGAAGGAGTACAATATAAAGGTAGGAGTCTTAGCTGTGTTGTAGAGCAGAAGGATCTCGGGATCCGGGTCCATAGGATTCTTAAATCGGCCTCGCAGGTGGAGGAAGTGGTCAAGAAGGCGTACGGTGTACTGGCCTTCATTAATCGAGAATAGAGTTTAGGAGTCAGGAGGTAATGATGCAGCTCTATAAGACTCTTGTCAGACCCCAGTATTGTATGCAGTTCTGGTCGCCTCATTATAGGAAGGATGTAGAGGCTATTGAGAGGGTTCAGAGGAGATTTACAAGGATGCTGCCTGGATTGGGAGGCAGGCCTTATGAAGATAGGTTGAGAGAGCTGGGACTCTTCTCACTGGAGAGACGTAGGTTGAGAGGCGACCTGATAGAGGTTTATAAAATGTTGAGAGGAAGAGATAGGGTGGACTTTCAGAGACTATTTCCCCGAGCTGAAATGGTCACTACGAGAGGAAAAAGATTTAAGGTGCAGGGAAGCAAATACAAAGGAGATGTCAGGGGTAGGTTTTTCACTCAGAGGGTGGTGAGTGAATGGAACCGACTGCCGTGAGAGGTTGTTGAGGCAAACTCACTGGGGTCTTTTAAGAGACTTCTGGATGAGTACATGGAAAAGAATAGGATAGGGGGTTATAGATAGGTCTGTGGATTGGTAGATGTGATCGGCACAACTCGTGGGCCGAAGGGCTGTATTGTGCTGTATTGTTCTATGTTTCTATGACTCAAATGCCAGAATTAAAGCCACTCCTAACACTGAGGAAACTATACTACTGACCCCCAACTATCCACTGCGATCAGCTCAGTCTGCTCCAACCCCAAAACCACACAACTATCCTTGATGTGATTACCTGCTCATAAACCCCCAGACCTAGTGAATATCATCCTCCCCCTCCTGCTCACTCGCTACTACTCCTAACCTTCTGACAACACCTTCAGCTGCACGACTGCCACCCAGCCTGTGACTACATGCTAATTGCCTTACTAAGCGCCCCCACTCCCTGACACTCCCACTGGCTACCCACCACATAACTATCTCCCAACATCCCAACACTCCCCCACCCCCCCAACTAAGTCCCTGACCCACCTTACCCAATCACCCACTTCCACACTGACCTTTTACAAACTTGTCAAACTTGCCAAAGTTAACAAACAAAGGGTTTATCACTGTATACAATTATATATGCGGTGCTACAATCGATCTTCTCATTCTCAACTTTAGGATCAATCTGGCTGCAAAAGCTTCTCTCCATCTGTAGTCAGTCTGACTGCAGTTCTTTGGCCTTAGGAGTTGAACCTCATTTGTAGATACCAGTAAGTCTGTTCGCTCACTATCATCACAGTGTTCATATCATTGCATTCGCCATCACTGTTTACAAAGAACAAAGAAAAGTACAACACAGGAACAGGCCCTTCAGCCTATCAAACCTGTGCTGAACATGATGATGTAACTAAATTTTTTAAAAGCCTTCTTTTCTTACTCAGTCTGCATCCCTCTATTTCCTTCCATCCAGATGCCTCTTAAATGTTGCTATCTTCTCTGGCATCACATTCCAGACACCCTGCACTTTTTGCATGAAAAACTTCTCCTGCACATCTTCCTTAAACTTTCTCCTTCTCACTTTGAACCTGTGCCCCTTTGTAATTGAAAATTCCACCCTCGGAAAAAGCCATTGACAATCCACCCCGTCTGTGCTTCTCATAATTTTGCAGACCCTCAAAAGATAAAAGATAATTTCTTTTTTTTTATCTTATGAGGTGTCCCCTCAGCCTCAGTCTTTGCAATGAAAACAATCCTAGTTCATTCCATCTGTCCTGATAGCCAATACACTTGAGAGCAGCCACCATCCTGATGAACCTTCTTTGCACTCACTCCGAAGCTTCCATGTCCTTCTGGTAGTGTGGGTGACCAGAACTCCATGCATTTCTTCAAATGCAACCTAAACAGATTTTTATAAAACTGCAACATGATTTCCCAACTGCTATACTCGATGCCCCAGCTGATGAAGGTCAGAATGCCAAATGCCTTCTTAATCGCCTTGGCCACATCTGTTGCCACTTTTAGGAATTGTAGACCTGCATTCTCGGATCACTCCTAATGTTTCTAAGGGTTCTGCCATTTACAGTGTAAGTCACACCTAAATTCAATCCTCCAAAATGCATCATCTCGCACTTGTTTGAATTAAACTCAATCTACTATTTCTGTGCTCAATCTGACTATATTGTGTTAAATACTCTGACAATCCCCAGCACTATCATCAATTCCACCAATCTTGGTATCATGCACAAATTACTAATTGGACGACCCACATTTCCTCCAGATCATTTATATATATTACAAATAATAGAGATCCCAGCCCTGATCCGTGCTAACTACAGGTTTCATAGAACATAGAACATTACAGCACAGTGCAGGCCCTTCGGCCCTCGATGTTGCGCCGACCAGTGGAACCAATCTAATGACCCTCTAACGTAAACTATTCCAATGTTATCCATATGCTAGGTTGATTCTGGAGTTGAGAGGGTTGGCTTATGAAGAGAGACTGAGTAGACTGGGCTACATTCATTGGAATTCAGAAGAATGAGGGGAGACCTTATCGAAACATATAAGATTATGAAGGGAATAGATAAGATAGAAGCAGGGAAGTTGTGTCCGCTGGCAGGTGAAACTAGAACTAGGCGGCATAGACTCAAAATAAGGGGAAGCAGATTTAGGACTGAATTGAGGAGGCACTTCTTCACTCAAAGTGTTGTGAATCTGTGGAATTCCCTACCCAGTGAAGCAGTTAAGGCTACTTTATTGAATGTTTTTAAGGCAAGGATAGATACATTTTTGAACAGTAAAGGAATTAACAGTTATGGTGAGTAGGTGGGTAAGTGGAGCTGAGTCCACAAAAAGTTCAGTCACGACATTATTGAATGGCAGAGCAGGCTCGAGGGGCCAAATGGCCAACTCTTGCTCTTAGTTCTTATTCTTTCATTCTTATATTCTTCCAAACAGCACTAGCAAATCTTCTCAGGAGCCCCTCTAGTTCTGGTGCAGACCATCCTTCTTGTATAGGTTCCATCTTCTCCAGAAAATATCCCAGTGATCCACATATCTCAAACAGCACCAGCTCTTTTGCCAAGTGTTCATTTATACAACCTCCCTGTTCAAGCCTCACTAGCACATGGCATAGGGAGTAATCCTAAGATTACCACCTTAGAGGAGGTCTTTTATCTCCCAACCTAAATAGAACATAGAACATAGAACATTACAGCACAGAACAGGTCCTTCGGCCTTCGATGTTGTGCCGACCAAAATAAAAAGCAATGCCCCTCCAAACTAAACCATTCCCTTCTCTTCCATATACTTATCAATTAACCTCTTAAACGCCACCAAACTTGGCGCATCTACAACAGCTGCAGGCAGGGCATTCCACTCCCTAATCACTCTTTGAGTAAAGAACCTACCTCTGATATCCGTCCTATAACTCATACCCCTTAATTTAAAGCTGTGTCCCCTCGTGCTAGCTTTCTCCATCCTAGGAAAAAGGCTATCACTGTCCACCCTATCTAAACCTCTAATCATCTTATATGTTTCGATAAGGTCCCCTCTTAGCCGCCTCCTTTCTAACGAAAACAACCTCAAATCCCTCAGCCTCTCTTCATAAGACCTGCCCTCCATACCAGGCAACATCCTGGTAAACCTCCTCTGTACCCTCTCCAATGCCTCCACATCTTTCTTATAATGTGGGGACCAGAACTGCACACAATACTCCAAGTGCGGCCGCACTAGAGTTTTGTACAGTTGCAACATGATGCTGCGGCTCCTAAATTCAATCCCCCTACCAATAAAAGCTAAGACTCCATATGCCTTCTTAACAACTTTATCCATGACTGCCTACTTTCAGGGATCTATTGACACATACACCAAGATCCTTCTGTTCCTCAAACCTATTAAGAGCCCTACCATTAGCCCTATATGGAAGAGAAGGGAATGGTTTAGTTTTAGGGGCATTGCTTTTTATTTGGTCGGCACAACATCGAAGGCCGAAGGGCCTGTTCTGTGCTGATTGTTCTATGTTCATGTTCTATACTCTACACATTTATTGTTCCTGCCAAAGTGCATTACCTCACACTTTTCCACATTAAACTCCATTTGCCACCTCTCGGCCCAGCTCTGCAACTTGTCCAAGTCACTCTGTAAACTAAAACACCCCTCTTCACTATCTACCACACCACCAACTTTAGTATCATCTGCAAATTTACTGATCCATCCCTCAATACCCTCATCCAGATCATTTATAAAAATTACAAACAGCAGGGGCCCCAAAACAGACCCCTGAGGCACACCACTCGTCACCGAACTCCACGATGAATATCTCCCATCAACCACCACCCTCTGTCTTCTATCTGCCAGCCAATTCCTAATCCAATTAGCTAAATCACCCTCTATTCCACACATCTGCATTTTCTGTAGAAGTCTTCCATGGGCCACCTTATCAAACGCCTTACTAAAGTCCATATATACTACATCAACCGCCTTACCCCCATCCACCTCTCTGGTCACTGAGTGACTGAGTGACTGGTCACTAACTCCCTGAATCTCCCCTAATTCCCTGTACAAAACTCTGGTGCGGCCGCACTTGGAGTATTGTGTACAGTTCTGGTCGCCACATTATAAGAAAGATGTGGAGGCATTGGAGAGGATACAGAGGAGGTTTACCAGGATGTTGCCTGGTATGGAGGGCAGGTCTTATGAGGAAAGGCTGAGGGACTTGAAGTTATTTTCATTAGAGAGAAGGAGGTTAAGAAGTGACCTAATGGAGGCATACAAGATGATCAGAGGGTTAGATAGGGTGGATAGTGTGAGCCTTTTTCCTCAGATGGTGCTCACTAACACGAGGGGACATAGGGTTGTAGTTATAGGACAGATGTCAGAAGTAAGTTCTTTACTCAGGGGGTAGTAAAGGCGTGGAATGCCCTACCTGTAGCAGTTGTGGACTCACCAACTTCAAGGGCGTTCAAATGGTCAGTGGATAGGCATATGGATAACATTGGAATAGTTTAGGTTAGAGGGTCATTAGATTGGTTCCACTGTTGGTGCAACATTGTGGGCCGAAGAGCCTGTACTGCGCTGTAATGTTCTATGTTCTATGTTCTCTGTTCTATGAATTATCTTCACAGGACTCTTTCCCTTTTCCCTCTTCCTGGCTACAACATTTGTGCCAATGTGAACAGTGACACCTGTCCTGTGCTGACACCAGTGACACCCTCCTGTCTCAGGATACTCTGTACCCAGAGACATCCAGGGGCCTGGCACCAAGGAGGCAACACATCATCCTAGACATTTGCAGACATAGAAAAACCTGTCTGTGCCCCTGACTATTGAGTTTCTTACTACTATCGCTCGCTTGTACTTTACCCAACCCTGCTGTACAGCAAGGTCAGATGGGATGCCACATCTGGCTGCCGCTGGTATTTTCCACTGAGGGTCTTTCCAACGGTATCCAAAATATTATACTTGTCTGAGAAGGGAACAGCTACTGTCGACACTTGCCTTACCTGCTTGGCACTCACCCATCTATCTGTTTGACCCTGTGGGGTGGCCACCTCCTTGAAGCAAGTGTCCATCACAGTGTCTGCCCCTTTATATGCTCCGCACTGTGTCCAGCTGTGCTCCAACTGAACCTGTTGGAATGTGTAAGGAGCTGCAACTGGTCACACTTGCCACAGACATAGCCATCAGGGACAATAGAAAGCTCTCTGATCTCCTGCATCTGGCAGGAAGAGCATATCGCTGCCATCTCTGCCCTTGCATACTTAAGAATAAGAATCTTACTTTGCTTGTCCTCTTTTATCTTGGTTAGAGGACGAGGGAGAGAGGGAAGCACTAAGGTTGTGTTTCAGGCTTAACTGCTCCTCAACACCAGTTCCTCCAAATGCTCAATCATGGTGAGTGAGCTGACTTCTCCCAGAATGATCCTCTGCTGCCTCTGTCTCTATCAGTGCTCTCTAACATTGTATTCTCTATTATTGTTTTTGTTATTGAGTTCGCTATCATTGTGCCACCAGGCCAGCTAGGTGGTTGGCACTACTGCCAACATAATGCCAATTCTGGCCTTGGGTCACTGCCTGTGTGGAGTTTGCACATTCTCTCCGTATCTGCATGGGTTTTCTCTGGGTGCTCTGATTTCGTCCCACGGTCCAAAGATGTCTGGGTTAGGTGGATGAGCCCTATGTGGTGGTGTATTAAGGAAGTTAGTTTACTAGTGAAGAGAAAAAAGGAAGCTTATATAAAGATGAGATGTGAAGGCTTGGTTAGGGCACTGGAGAGTTATAAATTAGCCAGGAGGGAGCTAAAGAGTGAGATAAGAAGAGTTAGAAGAGGACATGAGAAGACTTTGGCAGATAGGATAAAGGAGAACCCTAAAGTTTTTATAGATATGTTAAGAATAAAAGATTGGTCAGGGCAAGATTAGGGCCAGTCAGAGACAGTAGTGGGAAGTTGTGCGTGGAGTCTGTAGAGATTGGTGAGGCACTGAATGAGTATTTTTCATCAGTCTTCACATGGGAAAACGTCAGTGGTGTTGGGGAGAATACTGGGATACAGGGTTGTAGACTAGACAGGATAGAGGTACATAAGGTGTTAGCTATTCTTGAGAGTATGAAAATAGATAAATCCCCTGGGCCGGATGGGATTTATCCCAGGTTACTCTAGGAGGCTAGAGAGGAGATTGCAGAGCCTTTGGCTTTGATCTTCATGTCATCGTTGGCTACAGGTACAGTGCTGGAAGATTTAAGGATGGCAAATGTTTTCCCCTTGTTTAAGAAGGGGAGTAGAGACCATCCTGCAAATTATAGACCTTACATCTGTTGTGGGGAAAGCTTTGGAAGAATTATAAGGGATAGGATTTATAGTCATTTAGAAAGAAATGAATTGATTAGGGATAGTCAATATGGATTTGTGAAGGGAAAGTCGTGCCTCACAAACCTTATTGAGTTTTTTGAAAAGGTGACCAAAGAGGTGGATAAGGGTAAGGCAGTTGATGTGGTGTACATGGATTTTAGCAAAGCGATTGATAAGGTTCCCCATGAAAGACTACTGCAAAAAATGCCTGAACCTTTTGTATGTTTTCTTTCTGATTAAATTCATTACAACTTTCATGCATCACGGGTCTTGTAACCTACCAAGTCTTCCCTATTTTATCAGAACGTTGTCGTGCAGAACTCCAGATAAACATTCCTTGAATATCTGCCACATTACTTCTGTACATTTCCCCGAGGAAACCTCCTTCCAATTTACACCTCTAATTTCCTGCCTGATGGCTTCATAATTCTCCTTACTCCAGACAAACACTTTCCTAGCCTGCCTGATCCTATTTCTCCCCAATGCTAGCGCAAAGGAGATAGAGTTAGGATCACTATCCTCCAAAATGCTCTCCCACTGAGAGATCCGACAACTGTCCATGTTCAATTCCCAGTACCAGGTCAAGTACAGCCTCTCCTCTTGTAGGGTTATGCACATACTGTGTCAGGAAACCCTCCTGAGCATACCTAACAAACTCCTTCCCATCTAATCCCCTACCCTAGGAATATTCTAATCGATATTTGGGAAATTAAAATCTCCTATTACAACTCTGTTATTATTACATCTCTCCAGGATCTATTTCCTTATCTGCTCCTCAACATCCTTGTTACTATTGGACGGCCTACAGAAAACACTCAGTAAAGTTATTGACCCCTTCATGCTCCGAACCTCCATCCACAGAGACTCCGTAGACAATCCCTCCATGGCATTCATCTTTCCTACAGCTGTGACACTATCTCTGATCAACAGTGTCACTCCCCCACCTCTTTTGCCTCCCTCCCTGTTCCTCCTGAAACATCTGAAACCTGGCACTTGAAATAACCAGTCCTGTCCAAGTCATCCAAGTCTCTACAATGGCCACCACATCACATTTCCAAGTAGCTATCCACGCTCTAAGCTCATCCACTTTGTTAACAACACTCCTTATATTAAAATAGACACATCTCCTACCTTCGGCCTGAGCACTCCCCTTCTCCATCACCTGCCTATGCTCCCTCTCACACTGTCAACAATCTCTCTCCATTTGTGAGTTAACCTCCTCCCTCCCAGTCATTTCATTTTGATTCTCATATCCCAACATAATTGCTCATTAAAGTAAAACCTGATGCTGTGTTTTTGTTTTGCATGTCTTCTCTCCAGTACCAATCATTAGGGCCACATGCCCCACTGCCATCTCATAGCGCCAGGGACCCATGTTCAATTCTCGCATGTTCGCCTCGTACCTCTGGGTTTCCTCCAGATGCTCTGAATTCTTCCCACAGTTCAAAGATATGCAGGTTCAGTCGAGTGGCCATGCTAAATTGCCCCTTCGTGTCAGGGGAACTAGCTAGGTGAAATGTTAGGGCAATAAGGCCTGGGTGGGAGTGTTGGCAGTGCAGACTCAATGGGCCAAATGGCTTCCTTCTATGAATTCTATGATTCATTCTTTTTGTAGAATTTCTGTAATAATCTCTTCTGCGATGTCTGCGGATGTTCCTTGACAATGAAGTCTCCTGACTGTTTGATCCACCAGGGGCCGTGCTTTCTCCAGACTGAGATTTCCTGTCCCTGAATTCAAAGTCCTATCCCAGGGATACTGAGTACAATTTTGTGCTCTCTGCATTTCCCAGGCAACTCAACAGAGACCATTCAACATTGCTCAGTCCCACCCCATCCCTCTTTTTCTGTCCTCTTTACTGTTTGTTTTCAATAATTAGCCTAACTGATTATTATTGTAATTGAACTGAAGTTTATGCTCATCACTTATCCTACAATGGAGATGCGTCAGTAATTCTTCTCATATTAACAGGAAACTATTAGAAGGTACTAAATAAATTGAAATGTGATTGTAACGATTGCATTCTTTTGCTGTATATTTTGGAACAGTATAAGAAGTTTTTTGATGATGGCCACTCCAAGTTCCAACTCCATCAACGTTTCTTGGCAGGATCTCTCGCTGGAATTACTGCCCAAACTATTATTTACCCAATGGAGGTAAGATCCTTTGTGATTTGTCCAACTTCAAAAATTAAAACTAGGTATTCTTTAGGGTTTTCATTGGAAGATGTTGGTAATCATGCTAGCTGAACGTCAAAAGCAATCAGGTTCTCAATACTTAGAACATAGAACATAGAACAATACAGCACAGAACAGGCCCTTCGGCCTTCGATGTTGTGCCGACCAAAATAAAAAGCAATGCCCCTCCAAACTAAACCATTCCCTTCTCTTCCATATACTTATCAATTAACCTCTTAAACGCCACCAAACTTGGCGCATCTACAACAGCTGCAGGCAGGGCATTCCACTCCCTAATCACTCTTTGAGTAAAGAACCTACCTCTGATATCCGTCCTATAACTCATACCCCTTAATTTAAAGCTGTGTCCCCTCGTGCTAGCTTTCTCCATCCTAGGAAAAAGGCTATCACTGTCCACCCTATCTAAACCTCTAATCATCTTATATGCTTCAATAAGATCCCCTCTTAGCCGCCTCCTTTCTAACGAAAACAACCTCAAATCCTTCAACCTCTCTTCATAGGACCTGCCCTCCATACCAGGCAACATCCTGGTAAACCTCCTCTGTACCCTCTCCAATGCCTCCACATCTTTCTTATAATGTGGCGACCAGAACTGCACACAATACTCCAAGTGCGGCCGCACTAGAGTTTTGTACAGTTGCAACATGATGCTGCGGCTCCTAAATTCAATCCCCCTACCAATAAAAGCTAAGACTCCATATGCCTTCTTAACAACTTTATCCACTTGACTGCCTACTTTCAGGGATCTATTGACACATACACCAAGATCCTTCTGTTCCTCAACACTATTAAGAGCCCTACCATTAGCCCTATACTCTACACATTTATTGTTCCTGCCAAAGTGCATTACCTCACACTTTTCCACATTAAACTCCATTTGCCACCTCTCGGCCCAGCTCTGCAACTTGTCCAAGTCACTCTGTAAACTAAAACACCCCTCTTCACTATCTACCACTCCACCAACTTTAGTATCATCTGCAAATTTACTGATCCATCCCTCAATACCCTCATCCAGATCATTTATAAAAATTACAAACAGCAGGGGCCCCAAAACAGACCCCTGAGGCACACCACTCGTCACCGAACTCCACGATGAATATCTCCCATCAACCACCACCCTCTGTCTTCTATCTGCCAGCCAATTCCTAATCCAATTAGCTAAATCACCCTCTATTCCACACATCTGCATTTTCTGTAGAAGTCTTCCATGGGCCACCTTATCAAACGCCTTACTAAAGTCCATATATACTACATCAACCGCCTTACCCCCATCCACCTCTCTGGTCATTTTCTCAAAAAACTCAATGAGGTTAGTAAGGCATGACCTACCCTTCACGAAACCATGCTGACTATCCCCAATCAATTCATTTCTCTCTAAATAACTAACATCTAAATAACTAACTCTCTAAATAACTTGTTTACATTATTTTCATATTTTCAATACCATTGTCATCTAACAGTTTGAGTTTGTGTGATGCGGGTGGGGTTAGAGGGCTTGATGGATAAACATATGCCACATTGTGTCAAAATCTGCCGCTAACAGCAGGAAGATCTTACAATCATAGAAACTCTGCAGGTTGAATCATAGAAACTCTATGGCCTGAAGCAGGCCAATTGGCACACCAACTCTCTGAAAGAGCATCTTACCCAGACCCTACCCTGTAACCCCATATATTTACCCCACTAAAACTCCCCCAATGTACATACCTTGAGATGGGAAAGAGCAACTTTAGCATGACCAATCAAACTAATCTGCATATTTTTGGAGCACAGGTAGAAACTGCAGCACCTGGAAGAAATCCACACAGATACTTGGAAAATGTGCAAACTCTATACAGACAGTGACCCAGGGCCAGAATTGAACCCAGGTCACTGTTGCTGCATGCCAAATGTTGGAGATCTATGGGGTATGTTGGTCACTGATGTGATGCTGATATTGGAAATGGCTGAGGAAGGAGAGCTTGTTTTTTATTATTGTTTGATTATCCACAGATGTAAGGTGAGAAAAGCCACAATTCCTGTCACTTTGTGAAATGTTTCCATTAATAGCATGTCTGCTACGACTCTCACTGACTTTTACAGATACACCATAGAAAGCATTCTTTCTGGTTGTATCACAGGAACTACAAAAGATCATGAATGTAGCCCAATCCATCACACAAACCAGCCTCCCATCCATTGACTCTGTCTACACTTCCCGCTACCTCAGGAAAGCAACGAGCATAATTAAGGACCCTGGATATTCTCTCTTCCACCTTCTTCCATTGGGAAAAAATGTAAAAGTCTGAGGTCTCATACCAACTGACTCAAGAACAGCTTCTTCCCTGCTGCCATCAAAACTTTTGAAGGACCTATCTTGTATTAAGTTGATCTTTCTCTACACCCTAGCTATGACTGTAATGTTACATTTTGCACTCTCTCATTTCCTTCTCTTTGAATGGTATGCTTTATCTGTATAGTGCGCAAGAAACAATACTTTTCACTGTATACTAATACATGTGATAATAATAAATCAAATATATCAAATCAAATCAAATTCAGCTTCAGTCCCATCATTTGTTTCCTTTAGTTTAACAACCATAGAATACAAGGATCAAGTCTGAGAATATCTTTTCCTGGTCCAATGAAGATGCTTAAACGGCCTTTGTGAAGGTTTCTGCACTGGCTTGGCTCTACGCCTTAGGTATGGTCCTAGTCTCCAGGCTGTGAGTTGTGGAGAGGACAGTCATAGAGTCACCTTGTTACGTGTAAAGTGGCCAGCTTGTGTCAACCTTGCTATAATTATACCTTTTGGCTTTCTTTATTCTGTATATTTGGCTGTCTGCATCTTTCAAATTCCTTGGCTCTAGCATGTGCATACCTGCACTGAGGTGTATAAGATTATGAGGTAGATGGACAGATAGCAGAAAGCAGCTGTTCCCTTGAGTGAGGGGTCAATCACAAAGTGGCATTGTTTTAGGGTAAGGAGATTTAAAGGGGTTTTAGAAAAATACTTTTCACTCAGACAGCAGTGGCAGTTTGGAATGACTGCCTAGGAGGTAATGGAAGCTAGAAATCTAACAATGTTTGAAAAATATTTGGATGAGCACTTGAAACATTATAGCATTCAGTGATATGGGGCAGGAAAATGGGATTATGGGTGGACTCTCAGAGACTATTTCCCAGGACTGAAATGGTCGCGACGAGAGGGCACAGATTTAAGGTGCAGGGAAGCAAGTACAGAGGGGATGCTAGGGGAAAGTTTTTCACTCAGAGGGTGGTGAGTGAATGGAATCGGCTGCCGTCGGTGGTGGTCGAGGCGAACTCGCTGGGGTCTTTTAAAAGACTTCTGGATGAGTATATGGGATCCAATGGGATTGGGGGTTATAGATAGGTCTATGGCTGGGTAGGTTTTGATGTGTTCGGCACAACTTGTGGGCCGAAGGGCTTGTTTGTGCTGTAGTGTTCTATGTTCTATGTTCTATTAGTGCACTTGCAGTGGTAGTTTTTGTTAGTAACTAGAATTGATGGGCCTAAGAGTCTTTTTTGTGACTCTATGACTGTCCTCTCAGTTATCTAGGTAAGCTGTTTCCTGCTAAAAGTCAATTTAAATCCAGTTCCATGCAGAGGCCTCCAATCTCATTACTGGGACAATCATATCTTTTGAATGCTTCCTATTGCTGTTACTAGACAAATTTCTACCTGTTGCTAGTCAGATCTCATCCTGTTAGGCCTTGTTAAATTCTTCTTACTGCTGTAACTAGGCAAATCCATGTCACCTATTTCTGACTGTAAATGATTGATATTTGCGTTTTTCTCCTCCCATATCTATAAAGGCTTTACAGTCAGTCTTATCTTCACAAGTTTACTCAACATTCCACCCCTCACACATTCCCTTTGTCCTTCCGTGCTGAATTCAAAACTGCCCCCAACCCTCAATTCTGTTGTTTTTTTTCTGGCCAATTTGTATATTCTTTCTTGGAACTAATATAATCTCTAATTTCCCTTGTAAACCATGTTCATCATGTCCATTTAATTTTTGGTGTTACAATTCCAGTCATGTTATCATAGAATCATAGAATCCTAGAGTGCAGAAAGAAGCTCTTTGGCCCATCTTGTCTGCACCGAACACTATCCCACCTAAGTCTTACCCCCTATCCCTATGTATTATACCCACTAATCCCTCTAACCTAAGCATCTCTGGACAATAAGGGTCAATTTCTTAGCACGGCCAATCAACCTAACCGGCACATCTTCGGACTGTGGGAGGAAACTGGAGTACCCGGAGGAAACCCACGCAGACATGAGGAGAATGTGCAAACTCCACACAGATAGTGGGAATCGAACCCAGGACCCTGGAGCTGTGAAGCAGCAGTGCTAACCAAGGTGCTACCATGCCATCCAATGTTATAATTGGATGTAAAGATTCCACAATGGAATACTGGTTCAAACAACTGTAGAGTCACAGAGTTATACAACACATAAAAACCCCTTAGGCCTAAGGAGTCTGCATCAACAATAAGTACAAATGAATTTGCATTAATTCCGTTTTCCAGCACTTCTCCCATATTCTTGAAAGTTGATATTTCAATGGTCATCCAAATATGTCTTAAAGCTTGTAAGGCTTCTGGCTTCTACCACCTTCCCAGGCAGTAAATTCCAGATCCCCACCGCTCTCTGAGTGAAATTTATTTCTCAGATTCCCTCTGGATCTCCTCACTCTAAAATTATGCTCCCCTTATAATTGATCTAACCACGTGGAAGATCTGCTTCCTACTCTGCCTGTTCATATCCCTCATAATGTAATGCATCTTAATCATATCCCCCGTTAGCTTTTTCTGCTCTAAAGATAACAATCCAAACCTATCCAGTCTATCCATTCTAGGCGATAGCTTGGTAATGGGGTAGTATGGCGACATAGTGGTTAGAACTACTGCCTCAGAGTGCCGAGACCTGGGTTCGATTCCAGCCTTGGGTGACCGTGTGCAGCCCTCATGCAATCTTCATGGCTGCACTTGCATTTCCAGTTTCCTCTCACAGTCCAAAGATGTGCAATTTAGATTGGCTAAGCTAAATTGCCTTTCACATCCAAAGATGTGTAGATTAGAGGGTTCAACAGGGTAAATACATGGTGTTGCAGGATTTCGGGGTTGAGGCCTGGGTGGAATATGCTGTTGGAGAGTCAATATGGACTTGATGAACCAAATAGCCTCTTTCTGTACGTAGGGATTCTGTGAATCTCATCTGTATCACCACCCCCCCTCCCCAGTGCAATCACATCCTCCTGAGAGTGAGGTGACCAGGCTGCACATGCTATTCCAACTGCGGCCTAACAATCTCTGCTATAATCCTAACAATCTCTTTCCTATCTCTGCTCTAATATTCTATGTCCCAACTAATAAACATCCACATGTTTTCATTACTAGCTTATTCACCTAGTATGATGCCTTTAAGGATCTGTGAAAAGTACCCCAAGATACATTTGTTCTTTTGAGCTTCCTAGTGTATACCATCCATTCAATACTCCCTTGTTCTGATACTACTTCTAAAGTGCACCATCTCACACCTTTCAAGGTTAAATACCACCTGCCACTGCTCTGCCTGTCTGACCAAACACATTCTTTACAACCCTATCCACCTGTGACATCACTTTTAGGGAATTCTGTACCTGTATTCCCAGATCCCTCTGTTCAACTGCACTCTTCAGAGTCCTACCATTTACCCTGTACGTTCTACTTTGGTTTGTCCTTCCAAGTGCGATACCTCACACTTGTCTGCGTTAAATTCCATTTGCCATTTTTCAGCCCATTTTTCTTGTTGGTCCAAATCCCTCTGCAAGCTTTGAAAACATTCCTCACTGTCCACTACACCTCCAATCTTTGTATAATCAGCAAATTTGCTGATCCAATCTACCACATTATCACTCAGATCATTGATATAGATGACAAACAACAATGGACCCAACACTGATCTCTGTGGCGCACCAATAGTCACAGGCTCCACTCAGAGAAACAATCCTCCACAACCACTCTGTGGCTTCTTCCATTGAGCCAGTGTCTAATCCAATTTACAACCTCCCCATGTATACTTAGCGACTGAACCTTCCTAATTAACCTCCCATGGGGGACCTTATCAAAGGCCTTGCTGAAGTCCAGGTAGACAACATCCACCACCTTCTCTTCATCCACTTTCCTAGTAACCTCCTCGAAAAACTCTAATAGATTGGTCAAACATGACCTATCATGCTCAAAGCTATGTTAGCTCTCCCTAATAAATCTCTCCCAGATTTCACCCTCCAATCATCTGGGACCTCCCTCATGAATAGTGACATTTTAAATATGTCTGCCAAGCCCCTGAAGTTCATATGTTCTACTTTCCCTGACTGATTCTGAATTGTTCTCATCGTTTATTACTTTTCATTTGCAAACTTATCTTTCGTACAAAAAAGTTAATTTTCTGTGCTAATTATATTTTCCTTTGATTGTTTGCTATCTACAATGTTTCATTTTTCTCCATAGTTGTTTCTAAAAATTTAGGATGTTCTTTTTCAAACTACCTACTGTAATACAATAGTCATGGCTGTAAATTGGGAGAGGGGAGTGTGCAGAGGGACCTGGGTGTCCTTGTGCACCAGTCACAGAAGGTAAGCATGCAGATGCAGCAGGCAGTAAAGAAGGCAAATGGTATGTTGGCCTTCATTGTGAGAGGTTTTGAACACAGGAGCAGGGATGTGTTGTTGCGGTTATAGAGGGTCTTGGTGAGGCCACACCCAAAGAATTGTGTACAGTCTTGGTCTCCTTTTCTGAGGAAGGATGTTCTTGCTCTTGAGGGAGTTAAACAATGGTTTACCAGGCTGATTCTGGGCTTGGCGGGACTGGATGTGTGAGAAGAAATTGAAAGATTAGTGTTATTTTCACTGGAGTTCAGACAAATGAAGGGGGGGATCTCATAGAGATTTATAAAATTGTAATACTTCTACATAGGGTAGATTCAGCGAGGATATTCCCAATGGTGGGGGAATCCAGAACCAGGAGACATTTAGGATGGAAGTGAGGAGACATTTCTTCACCGAAAGAGTGATGAGCCTGTGGAATTCATTCCCACAGGAAGGAGTTGATGCCAAAACATCAATGTATTCAAGAGGCAGCTGGATATAGCACTGGGGGTGAATGGGATCAAAGGCTATGGGGAGAAAGCATGATTACGATTGAATTGGATGACCAGCCAATGATTGCTATGAATGACAGAGCAGGCTCGAAGAGCTAAGTAGCCTCCTCCTGATCCTAGCATCTGTATGTCAAAACATTGCTGCCTTCACAGGCCATATCATTCCTGAGGACGTAACTAATTCTGATAGAATTAAGGAGAATCCTAAAGCTTTCTTTAGATATGTTAAGAATAGAAGATTGGTTAGGACAAGATTAGGGCCAGTCATAGACAGCAGTGGGAAGTTGTGCGTGGAGCCTGAAGAGATTGGAGAGGCACTGAATAAATATTTCTCTTCGATATTCACGCAGGGTGATGTAAATGTAGTTATGGAGAACACTGAGGTACAGGGTAGCAAACTGGAAAGTATCGAAGTAGATAGGGAGGATGTGCTAGATATTCTCAAGGGTTTGAAGTTGGATAAGTCCCCTGGGCCGGACGGGATTTACCCTAGGATTCTCTGGGAGGCAAGAGAGGAGATTGCAGAGCCTCTGGCTCTGATCTTCAGGTCGTCGTTGGTTACGGGTGTGGTTCCGGAGGACTGGAGGATAGCGAATGTGGTCCTGTTGTTCAAGAAGGGGAAGAGAGACCTTCCAGGGAATTATAGGCCAGTGAGTCTTACTTCTGTTGTGGGCAAAGTATTGGAGAGAATTATTAGGGATAGGATTTATAGTTATTTAGAGAGAAATGAATTGATTGGGGATAGTCAGCATGGTTTTGTGAAGGGTAGGTCGTGCCTTACTAACCTCATTGAGTTTATTGAAAAAGTGACCAAAGAGGTGTATGGGGGTAAGGCAGTTGATGTGGTATATATGGACTTTAGTAAGGCGTTTGATAAGGTGGCCCATGGAAGACTTCTGCAGACAATGCAGATGTATGGGATAGAGGGTGATTTAGCTAATTGGATTAGGAATTGGCTAGCAGATAGAAGACAGAGGGTGGTGGTTGATGGGAGATATTCATCGTGGAGTTTGGTGACAAGTGGTGTACCTCAGGGGTCTGTTTTGGGGCCCCTGCTGTTTGTAATTTTTATAAATGATCTGGATGAGGGTATTGAAGGATGGATTAGTAAATTTGCGGATGACACTAAAGTCGGTGGAGTGATAGATAGTGAAGAGGGGTGTTATAGTTTGCAGAGAGACTTGGACAAGTTGCAGAGCTGGGCCGAGAGGTGGCAAATGGAGTTTAATGTGGAAAAGTGTGAGGTAATGCACTTTGGCAGGAATAATAAATGTGTAGAGTATAGGGCTAATGGTAGGATTCTTAATAGTGTTGATGAACAGAGGGATCTTGGTGTATATGTGCATAGATCCCTGAAAGTAGGCAGTCAAGTCGATAAGGTTGTTAAGAAGGCATATGGAGTCTTAGCTTTTATTGGTAGGGGTATTGAATTTCGGAGCCGCAACGTCATGTTGCAACTGTACAAAACTCTAGTGCGGCCGCACTTGGAGTATTGTGTGCAGTTCTGGTCCCCACATTATAAGAAAGATGTGGAGGCATTGGAGAGGGTACAGAGGAGGTTTACCAGGATGTTGCCTGGTATGGAGGGCAGGTCTTATGAAGAGAGGCTGAGGGATTTGAAGTTGTTTTCATTAGAAAGGAGGCGGCTAAGAGGGGACCTTATCGAAACATATAAGATGATTAGAGGTTTAGATAGGGTGGACAGTGATAGCCTTTTTCCTAGGATGGAGAAAGCTAGCACGAGGGGACACAGCTTTAAATTAAGGGGTGATAGTTATAGGACGGATATCAGAGGTAGGTTCTTTACCCAAAGGGTGGTTCGGGAGTGGAATGCCCTGCCTGCAGCAGTTGTAGATGCGCCAAGTTTGGTGGCGTTTAAGAGGTTAGTTGATAAGTATATGGAAGAGAAGGGAATGGTTTAGTTTGGAGGGGCATTGCTTTTTATATTGGTCGGCACAACATCGAAGGCCGAAGGGCCTGTTCTGTGCTGTAATGTTCTATGTTCTATGTTCTAATTCCTCCAATAATTTAGGATTAATTCCCACCATAACAATTTAATTTACAAAATTACTTTTTAAATTAACTTTATGTGAATAAACAGGTTCACTCCTCCCATTAATTCCTCTTACTAGTCTTTTTTTCCTCCCTTCATAAGACTTCCTAGAACATAATTTCTATTTCACTATAAACTGTGCCTCACAAACTTGATAAAGTTTTTTGAGGAAGTCACAAAGATGATTGATGGGGGTTGTTGTTGATATTGTCTACATGGACTTCAGGAAGAACTTTGACAAGGTCCCTCATGCAGAAAATGAGGTTGCACAGGATCAAAGGTGAACATAGAACATAGAAACAAAGAACATTTCAGCACAATACAGGCCCTTTGGCCCTCAATGTTGTGCCGAGCTATGTTCCAAGATCAAGTTTTCCCACTCCCTATCATTCTGCTGTGATCCATGTGCCTATCCAATAACCAGCTGAAAGTTCCTGAAGTCTCTGACTCCACTTTCACAGTAGGCAGACTATTCATACCCCAACCACTTTCTGAGTGAAGAATCTACCTTGAACATCCCTCCTATATCTCCTACCATGAACCTTAGTTATGGCTCCTAGTAACAGCTACATCCACCTGCAAAAATAGTCTCTACACATCCACCCTATCAATCTCCCTCATTATCTTATAAACCTCTATTTAATCGCCTCTCATTCTCCTCCTTTCTAAAGAGAAAAGCCAGAACTCTAACAAACTTTCCTCATAAGATCTACCCTCCAAACCAGGCAGCATCCTGGTAAATCGTCTCTGCACTCTGTCCAATGCTTCCACATCCTTCTTATAGTGAGATGACCAGAATGGAACACAATATTCTAAATGTGGTCTCACCAACATCCAGTATAGTTGCAGCATAATCCCATGGCTCTTAAACTCAAACCCCCTATTAATAAACGTTAACACACTATAAGCCTTCTTCACGGCTCTATCCACTTCAGTGGCAACTTTCAGAAATCTATGGGTGTGAACACCAAGATCTCTCTGTTCCTCCATATTTCTCAGAACCCTGCTGTTGACTCTGTAATCCGCATTCAAGTTTGTCCTACCAAAATGAATCACCTCGCACTTATCAGGGTGAAAATCCTACTTTTCTTCCAGCTCTGCATCCTAACAATGCCTCTTTGCAGCTTACAAGAGCCCTCCACCTCATCCACCAATCTTGGTGTCATCAGCAAATTTACTAACCCACATTTCAGCCCCTCTTCCAAGTCATTGATAGAAATCACAAATAGCAGAGGACCCAGCACTGATCCCTGAGGTACACCGCTGGTAACTGAGCTCCAGTCTGAAAATTTTCCTTCCATCATCATCTTCTAGTCTTCTATGAGACACTCCGTTACTTATCCAATTAGCTAAGTTTCCTTCTATCCCACACATCCTTATCTTCTTCATGAACTTACCACGGGAAACCTTATCAAATGCCTTACTAAAATCTACGTATACGACATCAACTGCCCTACCTTCGTCCACACACTCAGTTACCTCCTCAAAGAATTCAATCAAATTTGTCAGGCAGGACTTACCCCTCACGAATCCGTACTGACTATCCTGAATTAAACTGCATCTTTCCAAATAGTCGTAAATCCTATCTCTCAGGACCCTTTCCATTAACTTAGCGACCATCGAAGTAAAACTAAATGGCCTATAATTACCAGGGTCATTCCTATTTCCTTTCTTGAAGAGAGAAACAACATTCACCACTCTCCAGTCCCTGTGGACAGTGAGGACGCAATGATCAAAGCTGAAGGCTCTGCAACCTCATCCTTTGGCTCCCAAAGTATCCTAGGATAGAACAAAGAACAAAGTATCCCATCTGACACAAGGGACTTATGTATCCATAGGTTTTTCAAAATTGCTGATACATCTTCCCTCAGAACATCTACCTCCTCCATCCTATCAGCCTGTATCATGCACTCATCCTCAAAACGTTGGCCCCTCTCTTTAGTGAACACTGAAGAAAAGTATTCATTCAATGCCTCTCCTATCTCTTCTGACTTCATGCACAAGTTCCCACTGCTCTCCTCGACTGGCCCTAACCTCACCCTGGACATTCTTTCATTTCTCACATAAGAACAAAAAGCCTTAGGGTTTTCCTTTATCCGACCTACCAAGGATTTCTCATTGCCCCCTCCTACCTCTCCTAAGCCCTTTCTCTAACTTATTCCTAGCTATCTTGTAACCTTCAAGTGACCCAACTGAACCTTGTTTTTTCAACCTTACATACGCTTCCTTTTCCTTCTTGACAAGACATTCAACTTCCTTTATAAACCATGGTTCCTTCACTCAGCCATTTCCTCCCTGCCTGCCAGGGACGTACCTATGAAGGACACGCAGTGTTTGTTCCTTGAAAAAGCTCCACTTTTCATTGTGCCCATATCTGACAGTTTCTGTTTCTGTTTTATGCTCCCAAATTCTTCAGTAATCCCTGCCCCAATTATAACCCTTGCCCTGCGGTGTGACCCTATCCCTCTCCAACGCAATAATGAAAGGCACCGAATTGTGGTCACTATCTCCAAAGTGTCTCCCACAGACAAATCTAACACGGCCCGGTTCATTCCCCAGTATCAAGACCAATGTGGCCCACCCTCTTGTCAGCTTATTCACATATTGTGTCAGGAAACACTCCTGCAGATGCTGCACAAAAAGTCTCCCATCTGAGCTATTCGACCTCTAAAGATTTCAATCAATATTTGGAAAGTTAAAGTCACTCATGATAACTACCCTGTGACCTCCACACATATCCGTAATTTGCTTTGCCATTTCCTCTTCCACATCTCTATTATTATTTGGGGGCCTATAGAAAACTCCTAACAACGTGACCAATCCTTTTCTATTTCTAGCTTCAGCCCATATTACCTCAGTAGGCAGATCCCCCTCAAAATGCCTTTCAGCAGCAGGTAAAATATCCTTCATTAAAAATGCTACTCCTCCACCTTTTTTACCGCCTTCCCTACTCTTACTGAAACATCTATATCCCGGAACTGCCATCAACCACTCCTGTCCCTGTTCTAACCATGTCTCCGTAATGGCCCCAAAATTGGCAAGATAGATACAAAACTGGTTCAGACAAAGAAGACAGAGGGTTGCGTTTCTGAATGGAGGGTTGTGACAAGTTACATTCATAACGTGGAGATGCCGGCATTGGACTGCCAGAACTCTCCATTCACATGTGAGTTTACTATCAAATAAACAAGTGGCATTCCTCAGGGATCAGTGCTGGAACCTTTGCTGTTTGTAATATATATTAATGATTTGTAGGATAATATAATTGGTTTGATTAGTAAGTTTGTGACAGTGGACAGTGATGAGGGCCATCAGAGGATACAACAGGATATAGATCGATTGGAGATTTGAGCAGAGAAGTGGCAAATGGAGTTTAATCTGGACAAGCGTGAGGTAATAGGTTTTGAAAGGTCTAACGCAGATAGGAAATATACAGTAAATGGCAGAACACTTAAGAGTATTGATAGGCAGAGGATCTGGGCGTACAGGTATACAGGTCACTGACAGTGGCAACATAGATGGAGAAGGTACGAAAGTGTACGAAAAAAGTTGATTTGCTGGTTAAGAAGAAAAAGGAGGCTTATGTCAGGATGAGGCTTGAAGGCTCAGTTAGTGCAATGGATAGCTATAGATTAGCCAGGAAGGAGGTAAAAAGTGAATTGAGGAGAGCTAAGAGGGGACACGAGAAGATGTTGGCTGATAGGATTAAGGAGAATCCTAAAGCTTTCTTTCGATATGTTAAGAATAGAAGATTGGTTAGGGCAAGATTAGGGCCAGTCATAGACAGCAGTGGGAAGTTGTGCGTGGAGCCTGAAGAGATTGGTGAGGCACTGAATAAATATTTCTCTTCGGTATTCACGCAGAGTGCTGGAAATGTAGCTATGGAGAGCACTGAGGTACAGGGTTGCAAATTGGGAAGTATTGTAGTAGATAGGGAGGATGTGTTAGAAATTCTCGAGGGTTTGAAGTTGGATAAGTCCCCTGGGCCGGACGGGATTTACCCTAGGATTCTCTGGGAGGCAAGAGAGGAGATTGCAGAGCCTCTGGCTCTGATCTTCAGGTCCTCGTTGGTTACGGGTGTGGTTCCGGAGGACTGGAGGATAGCGAATGTGGTCCCATTGTTTAAGAAGGGGAAGAGAGACCTTCCTGGGAATTATAGGCCAGTGAGTCTTACTTCTGTTGTGGGCAAGGTATTGGAGAGAATTATTAGGGATAGGATTTATAGTTATTTAGAGAGAAATGAATTGATTGGGGATAGTCAGCATGGTTTCGTGAAGGGTAGGTCATGCCTTACTAACCTCATTGAGTTTTTTGAGAAAGTGACCAGAGAGGTGGATGGGGGTAAGGCGGTTGATGTAGTATATATGGACTTTAGTAAGGCGTTTGATAAGGTGGCCCATGGAAGACTTCTACAGAAAATGCAGATGTGTGGAATAGAGGGTGATTTAGCTAATTGGATTAGGAATTGGCTGGCAGATAGAAGACAGAGGGTGGTGGTTGATGGGAGATATTCATCGTGGAGTTCGGTGACAAGTGGTGTGCCTCAGGGGTCTGTTTTGGGGCCCCTGCTGTTTGTAATTTTTATAAATGATCTGGATGAGGGTATTGAGGGATGGATCAGTAAATTTGCAGATGACACTAAAGTCGGTGGAGTGGTTGATAGTGAAGAGGGGTGTTATAGTTTACAGAGTGACTTGGACAAGTTGCAGAGCTGGGCCGAGAGGTGGCAAATGGAGTTTAATGTGGAAAAGTGTGAGGTAATGCACTTTGGCAGGAACAATAAATGTGTAGAGTATAGGGCTAATGGTAGGGCTCTTAATAGTGTTGAGGAACAGAAGGATCTTGGTGTATGTGTCAATAGATCCCTGAAAGTAGGCAGTCAAGTGGATAAAGTTGTTAAGAAGGCTTATGGAGTCTTAGCTTTTATTGGTAGGGGGATTGAATTTAGGAGCCGCAGCATCATGTTGCAGCTGTACAAAACTCTAGTGCGGCCGCACTTGGAGTATTGTGTGCAGTTCTGGTCCCCACATTATAAGAAAGATGTGGAGGCATTGGAGAGGGTACAGAGGAGGTTTACCAGGATGTTGCCTGGTATGGAGGGCAGGTCCTATGAAGAGAGGTTGAAGGATAAGGATAAGGTGGTTAAGGTGTACGAAAAAAGTTGATTTGCTGATTAAGAAGAAAAAGGAGGCTTATGTCAGGATGAGGCTTGAAGGCTCAGATAGTGCAATGGATAGCTATAGATTAGCCAGGAAGGAGGTAAAAAGTGAATTGAGGAGAGCTAAGAGGGGACACGAGAAGATGTTGGCTGATAGGATTAAGGAGAATCCTAAAGCTTTCTTTCGATATGTTAAGAATAGAAGATTGGTTAGGGCAAGATTAGGGCCAGTCATAGACAGCAGTGGGAAGTTGTGCGTGGAGCCTGAAGAGATTGGTGAGGCACTGAATAAATATTTCTCTTCGGTATTCACGCAGAGTGCTGGAAATGTAGCTATGGAGAGCACTGAGGTACAGGGTTGCAAATGTGGAGTATTGTAGTAGATAGGGAGGATGTGTTAGAAATTCTCGAGGGTTTGAAGTTGGATAAGTCCCCTGGGCCGGACGGGATTTACCCTAGGATTCTCTGGGAGGCAAGAGAGGAGATTGCAGAGCCTCTGGCTCTGATCTTCAGGTCCTCGTTGGTTACGGGTGTGGTTCCGGAGGACTGGAGGATAGCGAATGTGGTCCCATTGTTTAAGAAGGGGAAGAGAGACCTTCCTGGGAATTATAGGCCAGTGAGTCTTACTTCTGTTGTGGGCAAGGTATTGGAGAGAATTATTAGGGATAGGATTTATAGTTATTTAGAGAGAAATGAATTGATTGGGGATAGTCAGCATGGTTTTGTGAAGGGTAGGTCGTGCCTTACTAACCTCATTGAGTTTTTTGAGAAAGTGACCAAAGAGGTGGATGGGTAAGGCGGTTGATGTGGTATATATGGACTTTAGTAAGGCGTTTGATAAGGTGGCCCATGGAAGACTTCTGCAGAAAATGCAGATGTATGGGATAGAGGGTGATTTAGCTAATTGGGTTAGGAATTGGCTAGCAGATAGAAGACAGAGGGTGGTGGTTGATGGGAGATATTCATCGTGGAGTTCGGTGACAAGTGGTGTGCCTCAGGGGTCTGTTTTGGGGCCCCTGCTGTTTGTGATTTTTATAAATGATCTGGATGAGGGTATTGAGGGATGGATCAGTAAATTTGCAGATGATACTAAAGTTGGTGGTGTGGTAGATAGTGAAGAGGGGTGTTTTAGTTTACAGAGTGACTTGGACAAGTTGCAGAGCTGGGCCGAGAGGTGGCAAATGGAGTTTAATGTGGAAAAGTGTGAGGTAATGCACTTTGGCAGGAACAATAAATGTGTAGAGTATAGGGCTAATGGTAGGGCTCTTAATAGTGTTGAGGAACAGAAGGATCTTGGTGTATGTGTCAATAGATCCCTGAAAGTAGGCAGTCAAGTGGATAAAGTTGTTAAGAAGGCATATGGAGTCTTAGCTTTTTTGGTAGGGGGATTGAATTTAGGAGCCGCAGCATCATGTTGCAGCTGTACAAAACTCTAGTGCGGCCGCACTTGGAGTATTGTGTGCAGTTCTGGTCGCCACATTATAAGAAAGATGTGGAGGCATTGGAGAGGGTACAGAGGAGGTTTACCAGGATGTTGCCTGGTATGGAGGGCAGGTCCTATGAAGAGAGGTTGAAGGATTTGAGGTTGTTTTCGTTAGAAAGGAGGCGGCTAAGAGGGGATCTTATTGAAGCATATAAGATGATTAGAGGTTTAGATAGGGTGGACAGTGATAGCCTTTTTCCTAGGATGGAGAAAGCTAGCACGAGGGGACACAGCTTTAAATTAAGGGGTATGAGTTATAGGACGGATATCAGAGGTAGGTTCTTTACTCAAAGAGTGATTAGGGAGTGGAATGCCCTGCCTGCAGCTGTTGTAGATGCGCCAAGTTTGGTGGCGTTTAAGAGGTTAATTGATAAGTATATGGAAGAGAAGGGAATGGTTTAGTTTGGAGGGGCATTGCTTTTTATTTTGGTCGGCACAACATCGAAGGCCGAAGGGCCTGTTCTGTGCTGTATTGTTCTATGTTCTATGTTCTATGATTTGAGGTTGTTTTCGTTAGAAAGGAGGCGGCTAAGAGGGGATCTTATTGAAGCATATAAGTTGATTAGAGGTTTAGATAGGGTGGACAGTGATAGCCTTTTTCCTAGGATGGAGAAAGCTAGCACGAGGGGACACAGCTTTAAATTAAGGGGTATGAGTTATAGGACGGATATCAGAGGTAGGTTCTTTACTCAAAGAGTGATTAGGGAGTGGAATGCCCTGCCTGCAGCTGTTGTAGATGCGCCAAGTTTGGTGGCGTTTAAGAGGTTAATTGATAAGTATATGGAAGAGAAGGGAATGGTTTAGTTTGGAGGGGCATTGCTTTTTATTTTGGTCGGCACAACATCGAAGGCCGAAGGGCCTGTTCTGTGCTGTAATGTTCTATGTTCTATGTTCTATAAGGTAGTCAAGAAGGCATATAGCATGCTTGCCTTCATTGGCCGGGGCACTGAGTTTAAAAATTGGTAAGTCATGTTGCAGCTTTATTAGGCCACACTTGGAATATAGTATTCAATTTTGGTTGTCACACTATCAGAGGGATGTGAGGCTTTGGAGAGAGTACAGAAAATAGGGTAGAGAAACTTGGTTTATTCTCACTGGAACCATAGAGATTGAGAGATGATCTGATAGAAATCTACAACATTATGAAGGGCATGGAAAATACGGGTAGACAGAAGCTTTTTTCCCAGGGTTGGGAAAAATCAATTACTAGGGGACATAGGTTTAAAGTGCAAGAGGCAAAGTTTAAAGGAGATGTATGTGGCAAGAACAGAATGTGGTGCTCAACTCATTGATCAACAGTTCCTACGTACCACAGCAAAAAAACCGCACAAAGACAGCAAATTTTTTACACAGTGGATCGTGGGTGCCTGGAACCCGCTGCCAAGAGAGATAGTGGAAGTGGATAGGATACTGACTTTTAAGTAGCATCTTGACAAACACACGAATAGGATGGAAATGGAGAGATATGGTGCCCAGAAGGATAAGGGGTTTTAGTTAAGTCAGGCAGCATGGTCAGTGCAGGCTTGTAGGGCCAAAGGGTCTGTTCCTGTGCTGTAATTTTCTTTGTTCTTTGTATTGTTAGCTACTTTCAGTGATTGATTGTCTCCTGTATCTCTTAAATTGTTTTTAATTTGTTTACTTATTTTCTTAGATGAATAAGGTTTAATCAAATCTTCCAGAATCTCCAATAGCCTGATTAGTACTGGAGTTCAAATAATGCTTTGAAATATCTTGAGCTCTCGGCCAGTTTCTCACTGATTCTGGAAGAGGACCTTTCACCTGCACTACTGCTACACTTTCAACAGTCCTTTGTTTTTCAGATGCTTCACCTCCTATCGACCTTCCATTTAATTTCCAGCAAACTGCCCTATATGTCGCACTTTCTTACAACAGAAACACCTAAGCTTCTGAATGTCACTTCCGCACTCACCACCTTCCTTTTTGATCTGATGTGAAATTTCTTAGCTCTTCCCAGCCATCCTACCACCACTTTCTTGACTGTTTGTTTTTTCCCCTTCTCCCATATCCTATGCTTTGCACGGTTAGAATAATTATAGAAAAAGAATTTGGTTCATTGGGCAGATTTATAAACATCAGCTATCTCTGCAGCCTATCTAACAGTTTTAACTTTTTCTTTCTCAATATGTGTCCTGATAAGCAAAAGAGTTGAATCATTAAATTTTTCAAAGAGAAAGGCCTCTCTAAGGGCTTCTTATGTTACCTCTAACTTTAATGTCCACATGCAATGGTCAGAATTACATCCCTTCACCCTCTCAAATTCAACATGAGTTTGTTCTGGCTGTTTTCTTGCATTTTGAAATTTCTGCCTCAGGAACTATCCATACACACTAAAGATGGTATTTATTACCACCACATTTGTGAACATTAAGGAAGAGGATGTGTTGAACTTTTAAATTCTATCAAGATAGATAAGTCGCCGGGACCAAATGAGATATACCCCAGGTTACTATGGGAGCTGAGGGAAGAGATTGCAGAATCTCTGGCGATGATCTTTGTGTCATCGATGGAGATGGGAGAAGTTCCGGAGGACTGGAGTATTGCAAATGTGGTTCCCATTTTCAAGAAAGGGAACAGCCCAGGGAATTACTGACCAGTGAATCTGACCTCAGTGGTTGGTAAATTGACGGAGAGGATACTGAAGGACAGGATTTATGAACATTTAGAGAAGTTTAGTATGATCAGAAATAGTCAGCATGGCTTTGTGAAGGGCAGGTCGTGCCTTATGAGCCTGGTTGAGTTCTTTGAAAATGTGACTGAACACATTGACAAAGGAAGAGCAGTGGATGTGGTTTACATGGACATCAGCAAGGCATTTGATAAAGTCACCTATGCAAGACTTCTTGAGAAGGTAAGAGGGCATGGGATCAAAGGAGCTGTTGTCTTGTGGATCCAGAACTGGCTTGCTTTCAGAAGGCAGAAAGTGGCTATGTATGGGTCCCTTTTTGCATGGAGGTCAGTCACCAGTGTAGTGCCCCAGTGATCTGTTCTAGGATCCTTGCTGTTTGTCATTTTCATAAATGACCTGGATGAGGAAATGGAGGGATGGGTTGGTAAGTTTGCCGATGACATGAAGGTTGGTGGTGTTGTGGACAGTCTGGAGGGATGTCAGAAGTTGCAGCGAGACATAGATAGGATGCAAGACTGGTTGGAGAAGTGGCAGATGGACTTCAACACGGATAAATGTGTAGTGGTCCATTTTAGCAGGTCCAATGAGATGAAGGAGTACAATATCAAGAAGCAGCATTGGGAGCAGAAGGACCTTGGAGTCCGGGTCCATAGGACTCTTAAATCGGCCTTGTAGGTGGAGGATGTGATCAAGAAGGCGTACGGTGTACTGGCCTTCATTAATTGAGGGATTGAGCTTAGGAGTCAGGAAATAATGCTGCAGCTTTATAAGACTCTTGTCAGACTCCACTTGGAGTATTGTGCGCAGATCTGGTCACCTTACTACAGGAAGGATATGGAAGGTAATGAGAGGGTGCAGAGGAGATTTATAAGGACATTGCCTGGATTGGGTGGCATGCCTTATGAGGATAGGTTGAGGGAGTTCAGTCTTTTCTCCCTGGAGAGACAAAGGTTGAGAGGCAACTTGATAGAGGTTTATAAGATGTTGAGAGGTATGAATAAGGTGGATTCTCGGAGGCTATCTCCCAGAGATGAAATGGTCTCTACAAAAGGACACAGGTTTAAGGTTCTGGAGAACAGGTACAGAGGACATGTTACAGGTAAGTTTTTCACTCAGCGGTTGGTGAGTGAGTGGAACAGGCTGCCATTGGTGATGGTTGAGGTGAACTTGTTAGGGTCTTTTAAGAGACTTCTGGATAAATATATGGGATTTAATGGAATTGAGAGTTATAAATAAGCCTGGTAGCTATGGATATGATTGGCGCAACTTATGGGCCAAAGTTCCTGTTTGTGCTGTAATGTTCTATGTTCTATCATAATCTGCAAATACCTCCTCTGACAAGGATGGACAGACTTCACTAGTTACCAATCTAATTCGTAGATCGTGGCCATTTCATTTGTTTAGTTGAAGAATGTTTCCACATCCTTTTTCCCAAATTTTGGAAGAGCTTCTATGTGTTTAAACATTTCACCACTTTGTTCTAGCTCTTCCTCAATCAGCTCTGGTCTCTTTGTTCACACTGTCTGCCATTGTTAACTTCAGCATTCCCAATTCTGTTTGAAAAGCTCTCTTTGTTCTTCTTTCTTTTTCCTGCATTGCAAGTTCAAGTTTTTTCATTTCTATTTCTTTCTCTTTTTCCTTCTACATTTCTAATTTCATCATTTATATCTGCAAATGATTTTTAACTAATTCAATTTCCTTACTTTTTGAAGAATTGGGGCAACAGGCAACCCTTTCAACAATCTCCATTTTACTTACGCCTACATATAATCCTAATTCTAATTTATCTGCCAATTCAGTTAACTAACGCTTGAGGCAGAATCTTACAAGAAGATGTCAATTCTGACAAGAAAACTGGTATGAAGCTTTTCAACTCCATTGGCTAGTTTTCTTTCCTGATCTTGTCCATTTACCTGACTTCAGGAAGGACATTGGAGGACATGTCCCTGTTTACCTCAGTGATGGTGAAGTGAAAATGGTTGAGAGCTTCAAGTTTCTAGGTGTTCAGATCACCTGTCCTGGTCCTCCCATGCCAATGCCATAGTTAAGAAAGCACATCTATGCCTTTACTTTCTGAGGAAGCAAAAGAAATTTGGCATGACCGCTATAACAACCAAATTTTACAGATGCACCATAGAAAGTATCATTTCAAGATGTATCACAACTTTGTATGGCTCCTTGCTCTAACCAAGTCCATAAGAAACTTCAACGAGTTGTTACCATTGCCCAGTCCATCGTACAATCCATCTATTGTTTCCGTCTGCATTCCCGCTGCCTCAGAAAAGCAGTCAACATTATCATGGACCCCACGCACCTGGATTTACTCTCTTGTACCTTCTTACTTTGGTAAAAAGGTACAAAAGTCTGAGATCGTGTACCAACTGACTCAAGGACAGACAGCTTCTTCCCTGTTACCATCAAACTTTTGAATGGACTTCTTATATAATGAACTGATCTTTCTTTTCACCCTGTGACTGTAACAGTACATTCTGCACCCTTTCCCTTCCTTCTACCCTATGTACTCTATGAATTGAATGCTTTGTCTATATAGTGCTCAAGTAACAATACTTTTCACTGTGTCCAATGCATGTGACAATAATAAATCAAATCAAAAAAAGAGTGGGTGTGGTTTGTGCTGTCACTCTGATGGGTTGGGGGCGGTTAAGACTGCAATCAGTTCCACTGTGATTGGGGTGCCTTCACCACAAAGGTATCTGTGTGCCCCCCCCCCTCACCCCCGAGTCCTCTCCATGCCCCCAATGATCTCTAACTTCCCTCCTTCACCACACCCCATAATCCCCCTCCCCTCCCCCCAACTCTGTCACCTCCGGCATCCCCATCGCTCTCTGACTGCTTCACCTCTGTTTGTGAGGCTTGCCCTAAAGGACCACTGCTGTCACTGGCACTGGTTGGAAATGCCAGATCACCTGCCACAGGAGATAAGAACATAAGAAATGCAGGAGTCGGCCATCCAGCCCCTCGAGCCTGCCCCGCCATTCAATAAGATCATGGCTGATCTGAAGTGGATCAGTTCCACTTTCCCGTTTTCTTCCCGTAACCCTTAATTCCCTTGTCTATTGGAAATCTATCTACCCGTGACTTAAATATATTCAGCAAGGAAGCTTCCACCACCTCAATAGGCAGAGAATTCTGGAGATTCACCACCCTTTGAGTGAAGAAGTTCCTCCTCAACTAAATTCTAAATTACATCCCCCCCTTATTTTGAGGCTGTGCCCTCTAGTTCTGCGATCCTTTCTAAGCGGAAAGAATCTCTCTACCTCTACCCTATCTAGCCCCTTCATTATCTTGTAAGTCTCTATAACATTCCCCCCTCAGCCTTCTAAACTCCAGTGAGTACAGACCCAATCTACTCAATTTCTAGGATAGTAACAGAGGATATAGTCAGGGCACTGCCTGGATATGTCTCTCTCCCACAGGAACTATACAAACTTCTGTGGCCCTGGGGGGCATCATCTCAAGAGCTTTACTTTGGGTTAATGTGTTGTAAGTCACGTCAGTGGAGATATGAAAATGTCATGAAGGGGGAATATCTGGAGATGGCGGTATTTAATTATATTTAAATTTATTAAAATGATTGAAATCAGATTTGCTCTCAGTGTGATATTGACAAATCATCAGTGAAGGACGGTGAACATCAGATTTGTTATCTCACTGGCAAGTTTCACAACTGAGTCTCCGCCGGCGATCTCACAGTTGGAGAATATAGACTCAAATTTTATAAACATGTTTATACTTTTTATAAACATGTCAGAGATGCATTTTTTGGAATATTTTAGCACTTTCCAACACTCTATTGGATTCTAACCTGTACGGTATATCTCACAGTTACTCCAATTCTTGTGCAGTATCTCATTGCCCTACTGAACTTTTTAAAGATTCACAGATCCCACCATTTTAAAAAAACAAATCAGGTTTTACTATTCAAGAGCTTGTTTTCCACGTTTAAAAAATTCCCAACAAATTATCAGCATTCAATAATCCTTTCTCCATGTTTTGAAATCCCGCAAGAGCCCGCACTATTTTTACGACGGATGTTATAACTGGACAGGCAGAATCCAGAGTGGAACCCTGGCTCTCCTTCATTTTAGTCAAATGTGAAGAAACAGAATTGCAAGATGCTCATTAGTTTTACCAATAAGGAAAAAAATATAAATTAAATACAAAAAGTTGATTATAAAACAATATTCACAGTGACACAGTGGTTAGTGCTGCTGCTTCACAGCATCAGGGACCAAGGCTCAATTCTATCCTCAGGTCACTGTCTGTGTGGTTTGCACATTCTCCCCATCTCTCCATGGGTTTCTTCCAAGTGCTCCAGTTTCCTCCCACACTCCAAAGATGTGCAAGTTACTTGTATTGGCCATGTTAAATAGATCCTAGTGTCAGGGAATTAATAGGGTAATGGAGGTTGAGAGTATGGGGCCTGGGTAAATTTGTTGTTGGTGCATTCTCAATGGACTGAATTGAGATGGACTCAATGGACCTTCTGCAGTATAGGTATTCTATGATTCAATGAGTTCTCCTTCACCTTAACAATTGCATACAACTTTTAAGGTGAACACAGATGACAAAGTCCATTTGAAGCTAAATTGGTCTCACAATACACAAAGTTAGTGTTTGAGGATTTCTTCTCAGAATCCACCCAGATGATTGTCATATGAGAGTTTTTAAACTCTGCTTCCAAATATGCCTTAAAATCTTTGTTCAAAGCAAAATATTCATTTAGCAACCCGCATTCTAAAATCCAAGTCCTATTTTCCAAACAAACAATTTGACGAGAGCTTTCACTCCACATTTAGTAGTAACTGTGTCAGATTTTGGATGTGGAGATACCAGTGTTGATCTGTAGTCTCACATCACCAGGTTAAAGTCCAATAGGTTTACAAGCTTTTGGAGCGCTGCTCCTTCATCAGGATTTTGGATTAACTTTTTAACTTTTCAATGTTACACCAATTCTGATATCTAGTCATACTTTTTAATTTATTTCGAGATGATAGTGAGACATTTCAAATTTTAGGATTACTTTTAGAAAATCTTTCTCACCTATTGATTTCTTACAAGCTTTGGCCTGTGTCCCTGAACACAATCCTGTTCTATTACCCAATTTCTTCTTAGTTATCTTTACCTCCAGGCTTTCTGGAAACTTCCATTCATATCTCTATCTTCTCAAATAATTGATCTTTCGCACTAACTGCCTGAACCATTGCTCCATTGTAAAGTTTTGCTAACACAGGAACATAGAAACTAGAAGCAGTTTTCACGTCTGTTTCACCATTCATTATGGTCATGGCTGATTGTCCAGCTCAATATCCTGATACCCCCTCCTCCCATATCCCTTGATTTCTTTAGCCTCAAGAGCTATGTCTAGTTTCTCCAAATTATAGAATGATTTGGCCTCAACTACTTTTGTGGTAGTGAATTCCACACGTTCACCATCCTCTGGGTAAAGAAATTTCTCATCATCTCGTTCTAAATGATTTATCCCTTATCCTCAAACCATGAACCCTAGTTCTGAATTCCTCCAACATCAGGAGCATTTTGTCTGAATGTTGTTATGGGCGGCATGGGGGCACAGTAGTTAATGCTGCATGTTTCACAGCATCGGAGAACCAGGTTTAATTCCTAGCCAGAGTCACTGTGTGGAGTTTGCACATTCTCCCTGTGTCTTCCCTCGCTGCTCTTGGATCTTTGTCGAGAGTATCCTACTGCTTCACGTTGTTAGTGTACGCTTGACCTGGACCTTCTGATGGGCAACACGACAGCTCAGTGACTATCGCTGTGCTGTGCAGATACATGGATTTGGGCCTGTGTCTGTGGGAGTTGGCGCATTCTCCCCGTGCTTGCGTGGGTTTTCTCCAGGAGCTCAAAGATGTGCTCTTAGGCTAATTGGCAAAACAATTGTCTCAAATTTTGTCTTTAATCCATAGATCTATAAACATGGACAGGGATCGCGGGTAGAGATGGGTGGCGGCGCGGGCTCGTTGGGCTGAAGGGCCTCTTTCCTGTGCTGTTTTGTTCTTTATTCTTTGTTCCCACAGTCCAAAGATGTGCAGGTTAGGTTGATTGGTCATGCTAAGTTGCCCCCTAGTGTCCCGAGATGCATAGGTTAGAGGGAGTAGTGGAGTAAATATGTGGGGTTATGGGGATAGAGCCTCATCGGGTTGTTGTCAGTGCAGACTCAAGGGGCCGAATGGCTTCCTTCTGCACTGTAGGGCTTCTAGGTTTCTATGAGAGTACCCCGTTTAACACTGTTAGAATTTTATAAGCTTCTGTGAGATCCTCTCTCACTCCTCTAAAAGCCAATAAATACAATCCTAACCAACTCTCTCTCCTCTCTGTAAGGCTCTCCACAAATGATGGACCTGTGAACCCAGGACTCACCCTGGTAAATCTTCGTTGCACTTCCTTTATAGCAAGGACATCCTCCTATAGATGGGCTCCAAAGATTACCAAAACTGCGCACAATACTGCAGGTGGCCTCGCCAAAGCCCTGCACAGTTGCAGTAAAACATTCCTATTCCTATTCTCAAATCCTCTTGCTACAAAGGCTAACAATTTGCAGATTGAGTAGATTGGCCATGCCAAATTCTCTCAGTGCCAGGGAGATTAGCTAAAGTTATGGGAAAAGGGTGGTCAGTGCAGATTTGATGGGCTAAGCAGTTTCCTTCTGTGTGATTCTATTCTATTTCAACACAAAATTTTCTTTCTCCATTACCAGCTGTACCTGCATGCTTACTTTCAGTAGCTGATGCATGAGAGCACCAAGGTCTTGCTGAGCGTCCACCTTTTCAATTTACACGCATTCAAGTCTTCCTATTATTGCTGCCAAAGTGGATACCTCACATTTATCCACGTTACCCTGTGTATGCCACACATATGCTCACACACTCAGCTTGTCCAAATCATGCTTAAGCATAAGATCATAGAAGCAGAATCAGGCCATTCAACCCATCAAGCTTGCTTCATCATTCAATCATATCTAATAAGTTTCTCAACCCCATTCTCCCATTTCTTCCCAGTACTCATTGATCCATTTACCAATCAAGAACTTGTCTCTCTCTCTCTGTCACACTCAATGATCTGAGCTCCACAGCCTTCTGTGACAATGAATTCCATAGATTCATTACCCTCTGGTTGAAGAAATTCCTCTTCATCTCGATTCTAAAGGGTCGTCCCTCTACTCTGAGGCTGTGCCCTTGGATCCTGGTCTCTCCGACTAATGGAAACAGCTTCCACACAGCAGCTCTATCCAGGCCTTTCATCTTTACATCTTCCTCACATTTCACCTTCCCATCCAACTTTGTATCATCTGCAAATTTGGAGATAATACATTTACTTCCCTCTTCCAGATAATTAATATATAATGTGAACAGCTGGGGACCTAACCCTGTAGAACTCCACTAGTCACTGACTGCTAATCAGAAAAAGACCCATTTACGCGAACTATTTGCTTCCTATCTGCTAACCACCTTTCTGTCAACCTATGCCAATGCTGTAGTTAAGAAAGCCCACCAAAGCCTCTACTTTCTCAGAAGGCTAAGAAAATTTACATCAGCTATGACTCTCACCAATTTTTACAGATACACCATAGAAAATATTCTTTCTGATTATATCATAGCCTGGTATGGCTCCTGCCCAAGACCGCAAGGAACTACAAATGGTTGTGAATGTAGCCCAATCCAACACGCAAACCATCCATTGACTCTGTCTACACCTCCAGATGTCTCGGAAAAGCAGTCAGCATAATTAAAGACCCCACGGACCCCAAACATTCTCTCCTCCACCTCCTTCCACTGGGAAAAAGACAAAAAAATCTGAGGTCCCATACCAACCAACTCAAGAATAGCTTCTTCCCTGATGCTGTCAGACTTTTCAATGTACTTAGCTTGCACTGAATTGATCTTTATCTACACCCTAGCTTGACTGAAACATTATATTTTGCACTCTCTCATTTCCTTCTCTATGAACAATATGCTTTGTCTGTATAGTGCACAAAAACAATTCTTTTCACTGTATGTTAATATATGCCACAATAATAAATCAAATCAAATCAAACAAGACATTATCTGCAATCCCACAACAAAGCTAAAAGAATTAGTTCTTCTTTAGCTTTCTCCAGCAGAGCTGAGGGAGTGGTTTACTGCTTCATTATCTGTCTCCATTGGTCTCCAACTTTCAACTAAACACTAAAGATTATCTTGTTACAGAGCCCTCTATGTGTCTTCATGAACAGCTCTCTAAACACAAAGTATCTCTGCTGAACCTGAAACTAACTCTGCAGACTGTTTTTCAGCATGAAATCTAAGTATAACTCCTTATCAAGCAGAAAGATTTGGTGGGATTTTAAGCCTGTGTTTGACATCTGTGTGAATGGCGAGTTCAAAAAGCATTATTCTCGTGGGCAAGATTGTGTGTTTCAATTTTGAGCTAATCTTGCCAGCAAAGCGGTGTGGAAAACGCTGGGAGTGGCAGCAACCTAATTTGAATGCATCAGCACATCATTAGTGAGCATTCACACCAGACACCGAGTCCAAATCGAATATTTGGGTGGCACAGTTGCACAATGGTTAGAACATAAAACATAGAACACTACAGCACAAACAGGCCCTTCGGCCCACAAGTTGTGCCGATCATATCTATACTTACTAGGCCATAAACCTATCTGTAACTCCCAATCCCATTACATCCCATGTACTCATTCAGAAGTCTTTTAAAAGACCCCAGCGAGTTCATCTCTACCACCACTGATGGCAACTGATTCCATTCACTCACCACCCTCTGAGTGAAAAACTTACTTCTAACATCTCCTCTGTACTTGCCCCCCAACACCTTAAACCTGTGTCCTCTCGTAGCGACCTGGGAAATAGCCTCCGAGAACCACTCTATCTATTCCTCTCAACATCTTATAAACCTCTATCAGGTTGCCTCTCAACCTTCGTCTCTCCAAGGAGAAGAGACCCAGCTCTCTCAACCTATCTTCATAAGGCCTGCCCCCCAATCCAGGCAACATCCTTGTAAATCTCCTCTGCATCTTTTCAATAGCTTCCACATCCTTCTTATAGTGAGGCGACCAGAACTGCACTGCTGCTTCAAAGCTCCTGGATCCTGGGTTTGATTCTTGTCTCGGGTCACTGTCTATGTGGAGTGTCTGCATGGGTTTCCTCCGGGTGCTCCGGTTTCCTCCCACAGTCCAAAGAAATGCGGGTTAGGTTGATTGGCCATGCCAGGAAATTGCCCCTTAGTGTCCACGTTAGTGGGTATAATATGTAGGGCTATGGGGATAGGGCCTGGGTGGGATTGTGTTTGGTGCAGACTCAATGGGCTGAAGGGTTTCTTTTTGCACTAAAGGGTTCTGTGATTCTGCTAGTGGCAATGTGGCATCGTGTCGATAACATTTACAACTCTACATAACAATGAACCTGGCACTGTTACTTCTGAGGGGGATATTGGAGGTGACGCTCAGGCAGCCATTACTTTCTGGACAGACCAAGGCTTAAGGAGATCCTACAAGAGTACTGGAGACACGCACAAGTGCAGCTCAGCTTGACAGTCACAGTCACTTTGGGAATAAGGAGAGTGTTGGGTGGTGCGTGTGAGTCACTCAGAGACCTTACTTTCCCTTTATAACAGGTTACCAGTTGCTGTGAGGGGTTCTGCTGGCTGCCAAGCAGGCATCACTTCCTCATTGCAGTGTCATTGTTCTCTGGGACAGAGTGTTTGGAAGTGCTGGTGGCTGAGTGTGAATTCTAAAATTTGCTTTTTTTTCTCTCTCTGTTTTTGAGTGCTTTTTGCTGCTGTAGTTAGTCCTGGGGCAAGCGGGGGAGGAAACCAGGGAGTATAACAAGAAAGTGGCAGTAGACAGCGGGCAGCGTAGGGAGCGGGCAACGGAGTGAGTAGGGAAGCAGAGTGAGATATAAAGGCTTTGGCTCGTGAGGCTTAGGGAGAGCAGGCTTCGGCACACTGTGTGCTACTGGGTTTCCACTGGAATTCACACCTCCAAAGGTGTCCAAGACAATGGCAGGGATTAAGGGAAGATGCCTCACCTGTGTACGGTGTCACATGTGGGAGTTCCTGGAGGCGAAACCTCTCCCGAAAGTCCACGTATGCGTCAAGTGTTTGGAGCTGCAGCGTCTGAGGGCTCGGGTCAAGCAACTAGAGCGCCAGTTGGAAGATGCATTTTTAGTCAGGGAGAACGAGGCAATCGTGGAAGGGAGGCGGAGTAGGGTGGTAGACCTGGAGCCTAAGGTGGGGGAACCTGACCCGTCCAAGTGGATTACTGTCAGGAAGGGGAAAAAGGAGAGGGGAGACAGTCCAAAGACTTCCCCAGTGGCAGCCCCCCAAAATATCGAGGGCGGAGGGTTAAAAATGGCAAAGCAGGAGGACCACAATACCTCAAAGGGGAGGAAAAGGGCTAGAAGGGAGATAGTGGTGGGGGATGGGAGGGTTAAAGGAATAGATAGACGCTTCTGTGGTCCAAGGCGGGACTCCAGGATGATAGTTTGCCTCCCTGAAGAAGGGGTGCAAGATGTGTCGGACAGGGTAGAGGGCATTTTGAAGGGTGAGGGGGCCCAGGCGCATGTGATTATTCAGGTAGGAGAGAAGGATGTAGGAAGGAAGAACAGGGAGGATATAAGAAGGTAGTCAGGGAATTGGGGGGTAGGCTGAAGAGCAGGCCCTCGAAGGTGGCAATCTCAGGTCTGCTTCCAGGCGCGGGTAATAGCGGAGCCAGGAGAAATGAGATCCTACAGCTGAATGCGTGGCTGAAGGACTGGTGTAGGGCAGAGGGTTTCGTATTTGTGGATAACTGGAAATTCTTTGTGAAAGAAGGGCACCTGTATAGAAGGGACGGGGAACACTTCAATTGCAAGGATATCTTATCTGGGAGGTTAGCTGGAGTGTTTCCACAGGATTTAAACTAAATTGGGGGGGAGGGGCTGAGAACAATAGCTCGGTAGAGAGCGAGTTGGGAGATAGAGTAAGCTTGGATGAGAAGAAATACACCAGGGAGAAGGAGGTTCCGAGTGGGCTTGGAGGGCTGGAGTGTGTCTGTTTCAATGCGAGGAGTGTAACGGGAAAAACGGTTGAACTTAGGGCCTTAATGTTTGTGAGGAACTTGGATGTGGTTGCAGTGATGGAGACGTGGTTAAAGGAAGGGGAGCAGAGGCAACTGAATATTCCTGGGTATAAGTGTTTCAGGCGTGACAGAGGAGGGTCCAGAAGAGGTGGAGGAGTGACATTGTTAGTTAGGGAGAGCATCACGGCGGTGCAGAGGGAGGACATTACAGAGGGGATAGGTGTGGAGTCGCTGTGGGTGGAGTTGAGGAATAGAAAGGGGGCGATTACTATGCTAGGGGTGTATTATAGGCCACCCAACAGCCCGCGGGTAGTTGGAGAAGGCATATGTAAAGACATTTTGGATGGGTGCAGAAAGAACAGAGTCATTATAGTGGGAGATTTTAATCTCCCTAGGGTGGATTGGAAGGTACCTAGAGATGGGGGCTGGACGGCAGGAATTTGTGAAATGTGTACTGGAAAAATTGTTGGAACAGTATGTGGCTAGCCCGACTAGAGATGGAGCTATATTGGATTTAGTTCTGAGTAATGAGCCAGGGCAAGTGGTTGATGTTGTAGTAGGGGAACATGTGGCTAACAGTGACCACAATTCTGTCTACTTTAGGATTCAGATGGAAAAGGATGCTTGTTGCCCTAGCGGCAGGGTGCTGAATTGGGGGAAGGCTAACTACGGTCGGATTAGGTAGGAACTTATGGAAACTGATTGGGAACAGTTGTTTGAGGGTAAGTCCATGCTAGGCATGTGGGACTCTTTCAAGGGAATACTGAAAATGTTGCAAGATAAGTATGTGCCGGCCAAGTGGAAAGATGGGAAAGGTAGGATTAGAGAGCCGTGGATTACTAGGGATATTGAGAACTTCGTTAGGAAGAAAAGAGAAGCGTATGATAGGTCAAAGCAGCTGGGAACGGAGACAGCGTTGGAGGAATATAGAGAGAGTAGGAGGGAGCTCAAACGGGGAGTTAGAAGGGCAAAAAGGGGGCATGAAGTGATTTAGGCGGATAGGATCAAGGAAAATCCAAAAGCTTTTTACTCCTATGTTCGGAATAAAAGGGTGGTTAGAGGAAAAATCGGACCTCTTAGGGACAGAGGAGGGAAACTGTGCTTAGAGCCCGAGGGAATGGTGGAGATCCTGAATGAATACTTTGCGTCGGTATTCACGGAGAGGGGTTTGTTGACAACGCCTGTCTCTGAGGGAGTTGTGGACCAGTTGAGGGAAATATCCATACCGAGGGAGGAAGTGTTAGAGCTTCTAGCTAGCATTAAAACTGATAAATCTACAGGGCCTGATGGCATTTATCCCAGACTACTTAGGGAGGTGTGAGGTGAAATTGCTAGGCTTCTGAAGCAAATATTTGTCTCTTCTTTGGACATAGATGAGGTCCCAGATGACTGGAGTATAGCTAATGTTGTACCGTTGTTTAAAAAGGGTAGTAGGGATAACCCTGGAAATTATAGGCCGGTGAGTTTGACGTCAGTGATAGGGAAGCTGTTAGAGGGGGTTCTTAGAGATAGGATGTATAGGCACTTAGAGCGTTGATATCTGATTAGGGATACACAGCATGGATTTGTTAAGGGGAGGTCGTGCCTTACAAATCTGGTAGAATTTTTTGAGGAGGCGACGAAAACGGTGGACGAAGGGCAAGCCGTTGATGTTGTCTATATGGATTTTAGTAAGGTGTTTGACAAAGTCCCTTATGGGAGATTAGTCGAGAAGGTCAAGGCTAATGGGATACAAGGACAGGTAGCTAGATGGATAAGTAACTGACTTAGTAATAGGAGACAGACAGTAATAGTGGAAGGGTGTTTCTCTAGCTGGAGGTCTTCACTAGTGGTGTGCCGCAGGGCTCGGGTACTGGGACCTCTTCTATTTGTAATGTATAGAAATCCCTTGGAAGAGGGAGTAAGTGGAGTGATCAGCAAGTTTGCAGACGATACAAAGATGGCTGGACTTGCGGATAGTGAGGAGCATTGTCAGGTGATACAGCAGGATGTAGATAGGCTGGTAGCTTGGGTAGACAGATGGCAGATGGAATTCAATCCTGATAAATGCGAGGTGATGCATTTCGGGAGAAAGAATGTAGCGGGGAGGTATATGATAAAGGGTAGACCTATTAAGAGTTTAGAAACGCAGAGGGACCTGGGGGTGCAGGTGAACAAGTCTCTGAAGGTGGCAGAGCAAGTGGAGAAGGTTGTGAAGAAAGCATATAGTATGCTAGCCTTTATAGGAAGGGGTATAGAGTACAAGAGCTGGCTTTAATGTTGCAGTTGTATAAAACGTTGGTTAGACCTCATTTGGAATACTGCGTCCAGTTCTGGTCGCCTTACTACCGGAAGGACGTGGAGACTCTGAAGAGAGTGCAGAGGAGGTTTACCAGGATGCTGCCTGGTGTGGAAGGTCTGAGTTACGAGGAGAGGTTAGGCAAATTGGGGCTGTTTTCCTTAGAAAGACGTAGACTTAGGGGAGATCTAATAGAGGTGTACAAGATTATGAGGGGTATAGATAGAGTAAACAGGGTTAAGCTTTTTCCTAGGATGGACTCAAATAGCACGAGGGGTCACGGGCTTAGGGTGAGGGGGGTAAGGTATAATTTGGATGCTAGAGGGAGTTTTTCACACAGAGGGTGGTGGGGGTATGGAATGCACTGCCAAGTAAAGTGTTGGAGGCAGGTACTCTGGAGTTATTTAAGAAATACTTAGATGGGCACATGAACAGAATGGGAATGGAGGGGTATAGAAAACTGATTTAAAATAGGGATCATGAGCCTTGGGAGTCCCTGGGAAGTGTGTAAATAGATGATGATATTGATGTACTTGTTTTTATCCTACAGGTGCTTTGGTCCACCTTGTTGTCTAACGAGGGGCATACACGCGATGGGTCGTGAGAGGGCTGCTCTTGGATTTTTTTCGAGAGTATCCTAGTGCTTCACGTCGTTAGTGTACGCTTGACCTGGACCATTTGATGGGCAACACGACAGCTCAGTGACTATCGCTGTGCTGTGCAGATACATGGATTTGGGCCTGTGTCTGTGGGAGTTTGCACATTCTCCCTGTGCTTGCGTGGGTTTTCTCCTGGTGCTCCAGTTTCCTCCTATATCCCAAAAATGTGCTCTTAGGGTAATTGGCAACACAAATTCTCCCTAAATTGTCTCAAATTTGGTTTTTGATCCATAGGTCTATAAACATAGACAGAGATCACGGGTAGAGGTGGGAACATCAGGGTGGCGGCGCGGACTCGTTGGGCCGAAGGGCCTGTTTCCCATGCTTTTTTTTCTTTGTTCTTTGAATGGGGGCAGAGTTCCCAGTTTAAATACACTTCTACGATAAGATTGTCAACTTTCTTTTTTTAATTGCCACAGTTGCTGTTTCTTCATGCTTCTCCTTCCTGTCGGAGTTTTGATGGGAACCTACAGTTCCTCCTTTCCGGACCCTTCTAAAACTGTTTAATTTTTCTGTCCAGCAGGTGGTAATCTTCTTCAATGATTTCCGCAGCTGTTTGAAGTTTTCTAGATGCTTAAATGGTCTTTTTTTTCCTTGGTGTACTTTTTGTTGTAGCAAATCTCTTCATCTATTTTGTAGTAACTCCAGGAATTGGCTGCAAGGGAACAGTGCTTTATGGCACAAATAAAGTAAAGCAAAACCACAAACTGTGGTGAACACAACCAGGTCCCAATCGAGACTAGAACAGGGGGCCATTTAGGGGTGCATTTTATACAGGGCTTAGTATACGACTTCCACCCAGTGAGGTGGATATGGATCAAGAACTTTTTTCATAACAGTTGATACTTAGCATCAACCTCCTAAAATTACATCTTTAATTATGTTTTTCAATCCACAGAAGCTGCCAAAACCAGTATGTTTTTTAATGCAGATTGCTATTCACTCCCATCAACAATCACCATTCACTCAACTCCCTGGGATATTTTCAGTTGTTCCTTGTGTTTGTACTAGTTATTTTGATAAAATCTATGGAATTTAATGTTGTCTGTGAGATTTGGAAAAACTCCTTCAACCCAAAGTCAATCAAATTGAACATTGCTGACATCTGTTGAGGTAGTATGGGTTGAGATTAGAAATAGGAGAGGAGAGGTCACCCTGTTGGGAGTCTTTTATAGACATCCTAAAAGTTCTAGAGAAGTAGAGGAAAGGATTGCAAAGTCGATCCTGGACAGGAGTGAAAGTAATAGGGTAATTGTTATGGGGGACTTTAACTTTACTAATATTGATTGGAATAGCTATAGCTCTAGCTCGTTAGAGGGGTCAGTTTTTGTACAAAGTGTGCAGGAAGGTTTTTTGACTCAGTATGTAGATAGGCCAACTAGAGGTGAGGCTACATTGGATTTGGTGCTGGGCAATGAGCCAGACCAGGTGTTAGGCTTGGAAGTTTGTGAACATTTTGGTGATAGTGACCACAATTCGGTTACGTTCACCTTAGTGATGGATAGGGATAGGCATGAACCTGGGGGCAGTAGTTATAGCTGGGGGAATGGTAATTATGAGGCTATTAGGAGAGAATTAGGGTGCATAGGTTAGACTAGGAAACTACAGGGACTGGGAACATCTGAAATGTGGAGCTTATTCAAGGAGCAGCTGCTGCGAGTCCTTGATAAGTATGTCCCTGTCAGGCAAGGAGGAAATGGTCGAGTAAGGGAACCATGGTGTACTAAAAAAGTTAATTTGCTGGTTAAAAGGAAAAAGGAGGCTTACGTCAGGATGAGGCTTGAAGGCTCAGTTAGTGCAATGGATAGCTATAGATTAGCCAGGAGGGAGCTAAAGAGTGAGTTGAGAAGAGCTAAAAGGGGACACGAGAAGACTTTGGCTGAGAGGATCAAGGAGAATCCTAAAGCTTTCTTTAGATATGTTAAGAATAGAAGATTGGTTAGGGCAAGATTAGGGCCAGTCAGAGACAGCAGTGGGAAGTTGTGCTTGGAGCCTGAAGAGATTGGAGAGGCACTGAACAAATATTTCTCTTCGGTATTCACGCAGGGAGATGTAAATGTAGTTATGGAGAACACTGAAGTACAGGGTTGTAAACTGGGAAGTATTGAAGTAGACAAGGTGGATGTGCTAGATATTCTTGAGGGTTTGAAGTTAGATAAGTCCCCTGGGCCGATGGGATTTACCCTAGGATTCTCTGGGAGGCGAGAGAGGCGATTGCAGAGCCGCTGGCTCTGATCTTCAGGTCGTCGTTGGTTACGGGTATAGTGCCGGAAGACTGGAGGATAGCGAATGTGTTCCCATTATTCAAGAAGGGGAATAGAGACTTTCCTGGGAATTATAGACCAGTGAGTCTTACTTCTGTTGTGGGTAAAGTATTGGAAAGAATTATTAGGGATAGGATTTATAGTTATTTAGAGAGAAATGAATTGATTGGGGATAGTCAGCATGGTTTTGTGAAGGGTAGGTCGTGCCTTACTAACCTCATTGAGTTTTTTGAAAAAGTGACCAAAGAGGTGGATGGGGGTAAGGCAGTTGATGTGTATATATGGACTTTAGTAAGGCGTTTGATAAGGTGGCCCATGGAAGACTTCTGCAGAAAATGCAGATGTATGGGATAGAGGGTGATTTAGCTAATTGGGTTAGGAATTGGCTAGCAGATAGAAGACAGAGTGTGGTGGTTGATGGGAGATATTCATCGTGGAGTTCGGTGACAAGTGGTGTACCTCAGGGTCTGTTTTGGGGCCCCTGCTGTTTGTAATTTTTATAAATGATCTGGATGAGGGTATTGAAGGATGGATTAGTAAATTTGCGAATGACACCAAAGTCGGAGGAGTGGTAGATAGTGAAGAGGGGTGTTATAGTTTGTAGAGAGACTTGGACAAGTTGCAGAGCTGGGCCGAGAGGTGGCAAATGGAGTTTAATGTGGAAAAGTGTGAGGTAATTCACTTTGGCAGGAATAACAAATGTGTGGCGTATAGGGCTAATGGTAGGACTCTTAATAGTGTTGATGAACAGAGGGATCTTGGTGTATGTGTGCATAGATCCCTGAAAGTTGGCAATCAAGTCGATAAGGTTGTTAAGAAGGCATACGGAGTCTTAGCTTTTATTGGTATGGGGATTGAATTTCGGAGCCGCAACGTCATGTTGCAACTGTACAAAACTGTAGTGCGGCCGCACTTGGAGTATTGTGTGCAGTTCTGGTCCCCACATTATAAGAAAGATGTGGAGGCATTGGAGAGGGTACAGAGGAGATTTACCAGGATGTTGCCTGGTATGGAGGGCAGGTCTTATGAAGAGATTCTGAGGGATTTGAGATGGTTTTTGATGGAAAGAAGGCGACAAAGAGGAGACCTTATTGAAACATATAAGATGATTAGAGGTTTAGATAGGGTGGACAGTAATAGCCTTTTTCTTCAGATGAAGAAAGCTAGCATGAGGGGACATAGCTTTAAATTAAGGGTTATTTGGTTATAGGACGGATGTCAGAGGTAGGTTCTTTACCCAGAGGGTGGTTCGGGAGTGGAATGCCCTGCCTGCTGCAGTTGGAGATGCGCCAAGTTTGGTGGTGCTTAAAAGGTTAGTTTATGGATGAAAAGGGAATGGTTTGGGTTAGAGGGTCATTGCTTTTTGTTAATTGGTCGGCGCAACATTGAAAGCCGAAGGGCCTGTTCTGAGCTGTCATGTTCTATGTTCTTTCATTCATAAACTGAATGATTTTTCGTTGCTGCTTTCAGGTACTGAAGACAAGATTGGCTCTGGGGAACACTGGACAGTACAAAAGCATCAATGACTGTTTGAAGTTTCTCATCAAAAATGAAGGCATCTCTGCCCTCTATGCCGGATACGTGCCAAATCTTTTCGGCATCATCCCTTATGCAGGGATTGAGCTTACTGTCTATGAAGTAAGTTTCAAAAATAAATACTGTGGATTTGTGACATTACTTTCCCTGATAAAATTAATCCTTTTAATTCCTGCAATTTGGATTTTTGGCTCAGCATCAGTTGGAACTGTGGAATTCCTGGTCCAGATGTGATTTGAAAATAATCTTACTGCCTCCTTGCACTGCTATGTCATGGAATGTTCGTACTCATCCCCTGACATGATTCAATCAAATTGCCCCTCACTCTTTTAAACTCCAGTGGAAACAAACCCAGTCTATCCAATTTACAACCAATAAACTGTCGTCGGTATTGTAACGTAGGAAAGTGAAGCAGCCAATTTGTGCCAAAAAGTTCCTGCTAACAGCAATATGATGATAACCAGATAGTTTTAGTGATATTGATTGAAGGATAAATATTGGGCAGGCTACTGGGGAGAACTTCCATGTTCTTCAAATAATGCAGTGAAAGCTTTGACATCCATGTGAAAGACAACACTTTTACTTGTTTGCTTCAGAACTATAGTATTGCATTGTGAATGTCCACTACATTCTCTAATTAATGCACAGGAATACCTAACTTTCTGACTCAGATATGAAATAATTCTTCTTGAATTACAGATGAAACTTAAGACCAAGTAAAACAGTCATTAATAAAAATCTGCCTGAAATGACATCCAGTTATTGAATGAAGTATTTCTTTGGCCCTTTACACTTGGTTTAGTCAAATGAATTTTCTTAGAATCGTAAAATCCTTACAGTGCAGAAGGAGGCCTTTCGACCCATCGAGTCTGCACTGACCACAATCCCACCCAGGCCCTATTCCCATAACCCCATGAATTTAGCCTAGCTAGTCCTCATAATACTAAGGGGCAATTTAGCATGGCCAATCCATCTATGCTACACATCTTTGGACTGTGGGAGGAAACTGGAGCACCCAGAGGAAACCCATGCAGACACAGGGAGAATGTGCAAACTCCTCACAGACAGTGATCGAAGCTAGAAATCAAACCCAGATCCCTGGCATTATGAAGCAACAGTGCTAACTACTGTGCCATTGTGCCACCCAATAAATGCTCAGAACTCTGGCAATTATTGATTTGAATAGTAATTTAGAAATGTTCTATGTCCAGTGTAAGAGTTGGAAATTGACAGCAGTATGATTGAGTCACTTCCATGTCCATATAGTATCAGATATAAGCTTTCAATGTCTAGCCAGTCAACTGCATCAATGCAAAGATTGATGAGCTGGACAAGGAAGTGGAGGGATAGATTAGCAAGTTCACCAATGATAAGAAGGCTGATGATGTTGTGGATAGTCTGGAGGAATGGCAGAAGTTGTAGCGTGACACAAATAGGATGCAAGACTGGGCGGAGAAGTGGCAGATGGACTTCAGCGTGGATAAATGTGTAGTGGTCCACTTTGGCAGGTCCAATGGGATGAAGGAGGACAATATAAAGGATAGGAGTCATAGCAGTGTTGAAGATCACAAGGAATTTGGAGTCTGGATCCATAGGACTCTTAAATCGGTCTCACAGGTGGAGGATGTGGTCAAGACGGCTTATGGTGTGCCAGCCTTCATTAATCGTGGGATTGAGATTAGGAGTCGGAAGGTAATGATGCAACTTTATAAGACTCTTGTCAGACCCCACTTAGGGTACTGTGCGCAGTTCTGGTTGCCTCACTACAGAAAAATGTGGAAGCTGTTGAGAGGGTACAAAGGAGATTTACAAGGATGTTGCCTGGATTGGGAAGCATGCCCTTATGAAGATAGGTTGAGGGAGCTAGGTCTTTTTTCCTTAGAGAGACGAAGGTTGGGAGGTGACCTGATAGAGGTTTATAAAATGTTGAGAGGCATGGATAGGGTGGCTTCTTGAAGGCTATTGCCCAGGGCTGAAATGGTCATTATGAGAGGACACAGATTTAAGGTGCTGGGCAGCAAGTACAGAGGAGATGTTAGGGGTGAGTTTTTCACTCACAGGATAGTGGGTGAGTGGAATCGGCTGCCATCGGCTGCATAGTGGTGGAGGCAAACTCACGGGGGTCTTTTAAAAGACCTCTGGATGAGTACATGGGATTAAATGGGAATGGGAGTTACAGGTAGTTCTATGGCCTGGTAGATATGGGTATGATCGGTGCAACTTATGAGCCAAAGGGTCTATTTTTGCTGTAGTGTTCTATATGTTCTATAAAGCCTGGGTGTGATAGTAGAGAATGTACTCAGAGTCTCTATCTATCATTGCTATTCTGTCAGTGAGTGGAAATGATCAAAATGTTATCCAATGCCATTGTTGTGTGATACTCTGAAATCTTATATCAACTATACTGCAACTAGGCAAGATCCAAAATCAAAGAACAAAATCTGATCTGTAACAGATGAATATTTTACAAACCCACCCTTCCAATCTTCCCAAACACTAATAACAGCAAGCACAATAGTGCACACACTAACAATCTGTTAAATTTGAATACCTGCTCCTTCTCAGTTGTATCAATTATCGTATATTTGTATGTGTTATTCATATTCAATCAAGACCGTGAAGAAATCCTATTGTCAGAAACATGGCCTTCACCCAAGTGAGCTTGGAGTTTTTGTTTATCTCGGCTGTGGCACCATTTCCAGTACCTGTGGTCAGTTGGGCAGCTACCCCCTGGCACTCGTGAGGACTAAGATGCAAGCACACGGTGAGAGCTCTCACTTCTATTCAACTTTCAAACACAATTTCCTTAATGAAGCACAGTAACTAATGGATGAATGCAGTGATTCACTTTCTGGTACTGTGATGATACTGTACCTTTAAAAAATGTACTTGTATCATGTTTCTTGTGAGGGGTATATTTAAAATTCAGTGTTTTACATGGTGCTGACTCCTCAACAAAGCAGAATGCTGAGAATGTAGGCTAATGATAGATGTTTGTGAGTTTTGAGGGACTAAGGAGCAATTCAGCATGGCCAATCTACCTAACCTATACATTTTTGCACTGAGAGAAACTGGAGCACCTGAAGGAAACTCATGCAGACAGAAGAATGTGCAAACTCCACACAGATAGGCACCCAAGGCCAGAATTGAACTCAGGTCCCTGGAACTGTGAGACAGCAAATGTGAGACAGCAACCAATGTGCCATCATGCTGCCGAATTAATGCCAAAAGAGCAAAATTTTCCAGGATGCAGCAGTCACTTGGGGTGTTTTACAAAGGGCAGCTGAAACAAAGTTTTTGGAATTGGGAAATCGGCTGCAATTGACTTTCCCTGAAGAGCTTGGCCCTCATACCTTAAACATATGCCTCCTAGGAACTGACTGTTCCACCTTAGGAAAAAGCTTCTGACTATCCATCTGTCCATGCTCCTTATAATCTTGTAGAATTCTATCAACCTCCATCATTCCAATGAAAACAAGCTAAGTTTCTCTAATCTCTCCTCATAGCAAATGCTCTCCATACCAAGCAACACCCTAGTAAATCTTTTCTATATCCTCTCCAAAACCTCCACATCGTTCTGGTAGTGGGGCAACCAGAATTAAACACTACATTCCAAGTGTGGTCTAAGGTTCTATATAGCTTGCCAATTTTTTAAACTCAATGCCCCAGCCTTTTAGGACAGAAATTAGGAGAAATTTCTTCATGCAGAGCATGATCAGCTTGTGGAATTCTTTAACACAGAAAGTATTCAAGGCCAAAACATTGTATGTTTTCAAGAAGGATTTAGATATTGCAGTTGTAGATGCGCCAAGTTTGGTGGCATTTAAGAGGTTATTTGACAAGTTTATGGATGAAAAGGGAATGGTTTAGGTTAGAGGGTCATTGCTTTTTATTAATTGGTCAGCGCAACAAAGAGGGCTGAAGGGCCTGTTCTGCGCTGTAATGTTCTATGTTCTATTATTTTGGAGTTCAAAGGATATTGGGGGAAAGCAGGAACAGGTTACTGAATCACATGATCAGCCACGAATAGCAGAGCATTCTCCAAGGGCCAAACGGCATCCTCCTGCTCCTATTTCCCATGTTTCCTAACAGTTGGATACAAGTGAGTGGCTTGCTAGGCCATTTAAGAGTCAATAACATTGCTGTGGGTCTGGAGTCACATGTAGGCCAGACCAAGTAAGGAAGGCATATTTCCTTCCTTAAAAAACATTAATAAACAAAATAAACAATTGAAAGTGGTTCATGTTGATAGTAAGTAATATGGCTTGTAATTCCATATTCATGAACTGAATTGATAAATTTGGGTGCTCCAGTTCCCTCCCACACCCCAGAAATGTGCTCTTAGGCTGATTGAGGGATGCCTAATTGAGGGACAATTTGTTAACACCAATCTGGTTTTAATTCCATTATTGTGGAATCCAATATGTGGAGACAAAGATCATTGATAGAAGTGGGCACTCACAATGTTAAAATGGCGGCACAGGCTCATTGGGCCAAAGGGCCTGTTTCCTGTGTTGTTCTTTGAATTCAAATAACTGTCATGTTGGGATTTGAACTTATGTCCACAGAGCACTAAATTAGGGTTCCGATGTGTATTTGTCCCATCAGGTGGGGCTCATCTGTCACACTCGCCATGGTTTAATAATTTGGAGTTACTGTGCATGATGAGAAACTTCATCTTTGAAAGCTAATTGCACAAATTTGGACAAGTACAGCTTACAAATTCTCACCCCTTAAACTGTCACACAAGCCTTGCACTTGTCACTTGGCATTGGCTCTTATGGGATTGTACCTTAACAAGGTAGATCCAATAACCCTTACTACAGATTCAGGATGGGAAAGAAAAAGAAAACTGGAGAATAGATCAAGTTTTTCTGTATTGTAATGCTCAGCAGCTTTTCTTTTCACAGCCATTGTCAAAGGTAGACCCTATCTGAGCATGCGTAATCACTTTTACAACATCATCCAAGAAGAAGGTTTAGTTGGTCTTTATCGAGGGTTCACACCTAACTGTATGAAAGTAATTCCTGCTGTGAGCATCAGCTTTGTTGTTTATGAACAAATGAAAATCTTCTTTGGCCTTGCTTCAAATTAAGTTGAAAACGTTTATTTCATTTTTCCCCCTCCTTCTCATCAACTCTCATCCAGAAAAGCAGGACTAGATGAAATGGAAAGATTACTAGCAGATGCGATAAGCATAAACTACACTGGAAATATAGTAGCACTCTCTTGCATCTGCAGCCAACTCATCTTCTGGCACATAGCAGGTAAATTATTGGAACATACCCAAATAATTGCCAGAGATAAATAATTAGCCCATCCATCAGAGAGCAGCAATCAAACCACACTCTCCAGCAAAAACCAGCTTACCTATTAGCCAATGAGCCATCAATCAGCTCACCCACCAGTTAATTGACTAGAGACAAGTTTGCAAGCGAGGCAAATAATCTGAGGCCAATGATCCAAAGACATAGCAACACAGAAAAACTTGTCCGAGAAACCTGGATGCTAGTTCACCAATCCACCAGAGTACAACTAACTAGCCAATTCAACAAAGATTAGATTGCATATGATCCAATCCTACAAAGGCAATCCTACAAAGACCAACCAATTAGCCAAGCACAAGAAACAAATCATGTAAAATCATGTAACCAAAAAAAAAATTGAGGAATAGCCAGTCAACTTGCATCACTATAACTTGTCAATTCATCAGAGAAGAGCTCGCCAACTAGTCTGTCCACCAGAGACCACCAAGTCTGTTAAATCCAACAGAGACCACCGAGCCACCAGAAACTACCAAGTCAACTACCAATCCAGCAGAGACAACCAATCCCAGTAGCCAATACAGCAGAGATTACCAAGCACAAAAGCTTGTCAATTAATCAATTCAACAGGGACCCCAGAGAAAGCCAGCCAATCCAACCAGCCAAATTACATGATACCACTAAGCCAATTAACTAAAGAAAGCTGAGTCAACTAATCAATCTAACAGTGACAACTGAAGCAATTTATAAACCAGGGTCCACTGAACAAACATCAAAGATTACAGACCACTGAGCTAGTCAATCCACCAGAGACCAAGACAACTGACCAGTCCACCACAGATATCCAACTCATTGATACACAATAGAGATCACCAAAACAACCAGCCAATCTACGAGGAACTACCCAGTTCACTAACCCAAGCACCAGAGACCACCAAACATAAAAACCAATCTACCAGATACTATCAAACCAACTAGCCAATCCAACCAGTCAAACTTCAAGATACTACTGAGCCAAGTAACCAATTCACAAGAAATCACTAGGCCAATTGGTCAATACAAAGAGAAACTACGGAGGCAATTTACTACCCAGAGCTGAACCAGAGACTACGGAACCAACTAGCCAATCGACCAGGGACCACTGACCTAAATTGACTAGCAAATCCACCACAGATTATCAACACAACTAATTAGTCCACTAGAGACCAACAGGCCACCTAGCCGATATAAAAAGAGACCACCAAGGCACTAACCAGTGCTCGCTGAGCCAAATCCAGAGACACTGAGTCAATGAGCCAATTGGCCAATGACCAATGAACATAATAGTCAACAACCAGAGATGACTGACCAACTAGCCAATCCAATGGAAACTAACCAATACAGAGACAACCAAAAAAACTAAGCAACCAGAGCCAATACCAGAGACTATGGAACCAACCAATCATATAAAGACTACCAAGACAATTAGCCAATCTCAAAACCGTCAAGCAAATTAACTAATAGAGACCATCAAGCCAACAAAACAGAGACCACCAAACCAATTAGCCAATAGAGCAGGGAACTATTCGATTGGATATTTCACTATTAAGTGAAATATCCAATCAAACGGAGACCACTGAGCCAACCAACTAATCAACCATTCACACTGTGCTGACAAGTTAAGTGACCAGAGGTCACCAAACAAACTAGTCAATACAGCAGAGACCAGCCACAACAAACGAATTTAGAGACTACCAAGCGAACAACGCATCCAGCAAAAACCTAGCCAATCCAAAAATGTCTAACAAACCAATTAGCTAATCCAACATAGACCACCGAACCAACTATCCAAATGAACGTGGATAGGCCGTGGAATCAATTCACCAGAGACCACTATGCCAACTAGTCAATCCACCAGAGACCACTGAGCCTACAGGCCAATCCATCAAAGGCCACTAAGCCAAGAAACCACTCGACGAGGGACCACCAAGCCCACTAGTCAATTCAGGGACCGCAGAAAAAAATAGTCAATCCACCAGACTGAGAAGAATTAAAAAAGCTCAGAAAATGCTGAACCACTGACCAATCCATCAGGAACAGCACTGTGACACAGTAGTTAGCGCTGCTACCTCACAGCATAGGATTCTTGGGTTCAATTCCTGGATTAGGTCATGGAGTTTGCACATTTTCCTTGTGTCTGCATGGGTTTCCTCCAGGTGCTCTGGTTTCCCCCCAAGGTCCAAAGATGTGGGGGTAAGGTGGATTGACCATGTTAAGTTGCCCCTTAAATCACAGGGATTATCTTGGGTAATGCATAGTGTTGTGCGAATAAGGCCTAATGGGATTATTGTCGGCGCAGACTCGATGGACGGAATGATCTCTTTCTGCACTGTAGGATTCTACCAGAGACTAAAGGGCCAAATAGCCAATCCAACAGAGACCCGCAACCAAACAGCTAATGAACCAGAGAGTATTGAGGCAACTAGCCAATTGAACTGAGATGAGTAGCTAACTAGCCAATCCAAAAATGTCCAACAAGCCAATTTGCCAATCCAACAGAGACCAGTGAATGAGCTAAGCAATGTAACAGAGACCAATGAGCCAACTAGCCAACCAAGAGACCATGGAATCAACTAACCAATCTAATAGAGACCACCGCCAGCCCAACAGCGATCACAGAACCTAATTGCAAGTCAACAGAGACCAGTGAACCAATTAATCAATGTACCACCGACCACCAAACCAAGCAACTAAATACCACATGCCACCAATACAATAAGCTATAGACCACTAAGCCAACTATCCACAAGAGATCACAAGGTCAAAATATCAATTCCAACACTGACAACCAAGCCAACCAGATACCATTGAGTAAACAGAGACTACAGACTACCAAGACAACTTGCCATCCACCAGAGAATTCCAAGCCAAAAATAAAACAGAGATCGCCATGACAACCAGCCAATACACTAGGAACTGCGCAGCTAACTAGCTCAGCCACCAGAGAATACTCAGCCAACTAGCCAATCATATGAAATCCACCAAGCTAAGTAGCCAAACCACAGATTGCCAAGCCAAATAGCCATTTAGACAGAGACCAGCACCCAGCTAGCTAATGGAGCAGAGAGAACCAATCCATGGACCCCGATCCCACAAGCTAATCCACCAGAGACCATAGAGCTAACTAGCCAATCCAACAACGACCAATGAGTTAACTAAGCCAATCCAACAGAGACCATCAAGTCTACCACCCAATTGAACAGAGACTACCAATCTAAGAGAGACCACTAATTGCACTAGTCAATTCATCAGAGATTTCACAGCCAACTAGTCAAATACTGGAGACCACTGATCCAAATTCAACAATATTCACCAAGCCAACTAGGCAATCAGGGACCTCAAGGTCCACTAGCCAATACAACAGAGAACACCAAGCCATCCAACCAAATCACTACAACCAAGCCAACCAAATAGGGATCACTAATCAAACACCAGAGACCAAAGGGCAACTAGCTAGTACGATCAGAGGCAACTTACCAACCAGGGACAATCAAGCAAACTTAGGATACTACACAGCCAATGGCCAACTGCCAGAGACCTTCAAACAAACTAACAAATCCACCAGACACCACACGAGACAACAAACCAATCAACCAGAGACCACCAAGCTAACTGACTAATACAAAGTTCACCAAGTCAACTAATCAAATCACCACATACCGGTGATCCAATTAACCAAACCACAAGACACCACATGAAACAACTAGCCAATACAACAGAGACCAAGCCAACCAGCCAAATTACGAGATTTGATCGAGCCAATTAACTGGAGACTGCTGATCCAATTATAACCATCCACAAGTAGACCACCAAGTCAATTAGATAATACAAACACAGACTGGGCGACTCAGCAAACAGAGACATCTAAGGTAACTAAGGCACACTAGCCAAAGTGACAAAGACCAGCCCACCAAGTAGTCAGTCTATAGGAGACGGGGGGAGCCGGGGGGAGACGGGAGACGGGGGGGGGGGAGACGGAGGGGGGGGGGATTACGGACGGGGAGGGGGGGGGAGAACGGGGGGGGGGGGGGGGGGGGGGAGACGGGGGGAAACAGACCCCTGAGGTACACCACTTGTAACCGAACTCCACGATGAATATCTCCCATCAACCACCCCCCTCTGTCTTCTATCTGCTAGCCAATTCCTAATCCAATTAGCTAAATCACCCTCTATTCCATACATCTGCATTTTCTGTAGAAGTTTTTCCATGGGCCACCTTATCAAACGCCTTACTAAAGTCCATATATACTATATCAACCGCCTTACCCCCATCCACCTCTTTGGTCACTTTTTCAAAAAACATGAGGTTATGAGGCATGACCTACCCTTCACGAAACCATGCGACTTATCCCAATCAATTCATTTCCTCTAAATAGTATAAATCCTATCCCTAATAATTCTCTCCAATACCTTGCCCACAACAGAAGTAAGACTCACTGGCCTATAATTCCCTGGAAGGTCTCTCTTCCCCTTCTTAAACAATGGGACCACATTCGCTATCCTCCAGTCCTCCGGAACCACACCCGTAACCAACGAGGACCTGAAGATCAGAGCCAGAGGCTCTGCAATCTCCTCTCTTGCCTCCCAGAGAATCCTAGGGTAAATCCCGTCCGGCCCAGGGGACTTATCCAACTTCAAACCCTCGAGAATTTCTAACACATCCTCCCTATCTACTACAATACTTCCCAATTTGCAACCCTGTACCTCAGTGTTCTCCATAGCTACATTTCCAGCACTCTGCGTGAATACCGAAGAGAAATATTTATTCAGTGCCTCACCAATCTCTTCAGGCTCCACGCACAACTTCCCACTGCTGTCTATGACTGGCCCTAATCTTGCCCTAACCAATCTTCTATTCTTAACATATCGAAAGAAAGCTTTAGGATTCTCCTTAATCCTATCAGCCAACATCTTCTCGTGTCCCCTCTTAGCTCTCCTCAATTCACTTTTTAGCTCCTTCCTGGCTAATCTATAGCTATCCATTGCACTAACTGAGCCTTCAAGCCTCATCCTGACATAAGCCTCCTTTTTCTTCTTAACCAGCAAATCAACTTTTTTCGTACACCAAGGCTCTCTTACTCGACCATTTCCTCCCTGCCTGACAGGGACATACTTATCAAGGACTCGCAGCAGCTGCTCCTTGAATAAGCACCACATTCCAGATGTTCCCAGTCCCTGTAGTTTCCTAGTCCAATCTATGCACCCTAATTCTCTCCTGATGGCCTCATAATTACCCTTCCCCCAGCTATAACTACTGCCCCCAGCTTCATGCCTATCCCTATCCATCACTAAGGTGAACGTAACCGAATTGTGGTCACTATCACCAAAATGTTCACCAACTTCCAAGCCTAACACCTGGTCTGGCTCATTGCCCAGCACCAAATCCAATGTAGCCTCACCTCTAGTTGGCCTATCTACATACTGAGTCAAAAAACCTTCCTGCACACTCTGTACGAAAACTGACCCCTCTAACGAGCTAGAGCTATAGCTATTCCAATCAATATTAGCAAAGTTAAAGTCCCCCATCACAATTACCCTACTACTTTCACTCCTAATCAGAATTGACTTCGCAATCCTTTCCTCAACCTCTCTAGAACTATTAGGAGGTCTGTAAAAGACTCCCAACAGGGTGACCTCTCCTCTCCTGTTTCTAATCTCAGCCCATACTACCTCAACAGACAAGTCCTCATCAAACTTCTTTTCTATCACCGTGATACAGTCTTTGACCAATAATGCCACTCCTCCCCCCCTTCTACCTCCTTCTCTACTCCGACTAAAGCAACATCCATTCCTGTCCCTGCTCTACCCAAGTCTCTGTAATCCTGTCCCTGCTCTACCCAAGTCTCTGTTGTCGAGCACAGGGATCTTGGGGTACAAGTACATAGCTCTTTGAAAGTTGGCACCCAGGTTGATAAAGTTGTTAAGAAGGCGTACGGTGTGTTAGCTTTTATTGGTAGAGGGATTGAATTTAGGAGCCATGAGGTTATGTTACAACTGTACAAAACTCTGGTGCGGCCGCACTTGGAGTATTGCGTACAGTTCTGGTCGCCGCATTATAAGAAAGATGTGGAAGCATTGGAAAGGGTGCAGAGGAGGTTTACCAGGATGTTGCCTGGTATGGTGGGAAGGCCTTATGAGGAAAGGCTGAGGGACCTGAGGTTATTTTCATTAGAGAGAAGAAGGTTACGCGGTGACCTAATTGAGGCGTATAAGATGATCAAGGGATTGGATAGGGTGGATAGTGAGAGCCTTTTTCCTCGGATGGTGATGACCAACACGAGGGGACATAACTTTAAATTAAGAGGTGGTAGTTATAGGACGGATGTCAGAAGCAGGTTCTTTACACAGAGGGTGGTGAGAGCGTGGAATGCCCTGCCTGCAGCAGTTGTGGACTCGCCTACTTTGGGGGCATTCAAATGTTCGGTGGATAGGCATATGGATGATATTGGAATATTTTAGGTTAGAGGGTCCACTGGCCGGCGCAACATCGAGGGCTGAAGGGCCTGTACTGCGCTGTAATGTTCTATGTTCTATGACTGATCATCAAATTCAGTATCCTGATGGGTGAAATAGTGGCAGATAGAGTTTAACCCTGATAAGTACGAGATGATTTATTTTGGTAGACAAACTTGAATGCGGATTACAGAGTCAACAGCAGGGCTCTGGGGAATGTGGAGGAACAAAGAGATCTTGGGGTTCATGTTCATAGATCTCTGAAGGTTGCCACTCAAATGGATAGAGCCGTAAAGAAAGCTTATAGGGTGTTAATGTTTATTAGCAGCCGGTTTGAGTTTAAGAGCCATAAGGTAATGCTGCAACTATACTGGACCTTGGTGAGACCACATTTGGAATATTGTGTGCAGTTCTGGTCACCTCAGTATAAGAATGATGTGGAAGCATTGGAGAAAGTGCAGAGGAGATTTACCGGGATACTGCCTGGTTTGGAGGGTAGGACTATTGAGGAAAGGTTGAGGGAGTTAGGGCTTTTCTCTTTAGAGCGGAGGAGAATGAGAGGTGACTTAATAGAGGTTTATAAGATGATGAGGGGGATAGATAGAGTGGATGTGCAGAGACTATTTCCTCAGGTGGATGTAGCTGTTACTAGGGGGCATAACTATAAGGTTCATGGTGGGAGATATAGGAGGGATGTCCGAGGTAGATTCTTCACTCGGAGGGTGGTTGGGATGTGGAATACACTGCCTGCTGTGATAGTGGACACTTTAGGAACTTTCATAGAACATAGAACATTACAGCGCAGTACAGGCCCTTCGGCCCTCGATGTTGCGCCGGCCAGCGGACCCTCTAACCTAAACTATTCCAATATCATCCATATGCCTATCCACCGAACATTTGAATGCCCCCAAAGTAGGCGAGTCCACAACTGCTGCAGGCAGGGCATTCCACGCTCTCACCACCCTCTGTGTAAAGAACCTGCCTCTGACATCCGTCCTATAACTACCACCTCTTAATTTAAAGTTATGTCCCCTCGTGTTGGTCATCACCATCCGAGGAAAAAGGCTCTCACTATCCACCCTATCCAATCCCTTGATCATCTTATACGCCTCAATTAGGTCACCGCGTAACCTTCTTCTCTCTAATGAAAATAACCTCAGGTCCCTCAACCTTTCCTCATAAGGCCTTCCCACCATACCAGGCAACATCCTGGTAAACCTCCTCTGCACCCTTTCCAATGCTTCCACATCTTTCTTATAATGCGGCGACCAGAACTGTACGCAATACTCCAAGTGCGGCCGCACCAGAGTTTTGTACAGTTGTAACATAACCTCACGGCTCCTAAATTCAATCCCTCTACCAATAAAAGCTAACACACCGTACGCCTTCTTAACAACTTTATCAACCTGGGTGCCAACTTTCAAAGAGCTATGTACTTGTACCCCAAGATCCCTCTGCTCGACAACACTATTAAGGGTCCTTCCATTAGCCCTATATTTCATATGCCTGTTATTCCTACCAAAGTGAATCACCTCACACTTATCCGTATTGAATTCCATTTGCCACCTCACGGCCCAGCTCTGCAACCGTCCCTCTGCAAACTGTAACATCCATCCTCGCTGTCTACAACTCCCCCCACTTTGGTATCATCAGCAAATTTACTAATCCAACCCTCTACACCCTCATCTAGGTCATTTATAAAAATGACAAACAGCAGTGGCCCTAAAACAGATCCTTGAGGTACACCACTTGTAACTGCACTCCAGGTTGAATATTTCCCATCAACCACCACCCTCTGTCTTCTATCAGCTAGCCAATTTCTAATCCAAACTGCTAAATCACCTTCAATCCCATGCATCTGCACTTTCTGCAGTAGCCTACCATGGGGAACCTTATCAAACGCTTTGCTAAAATCCATATACACTACATCAACTGCCTTACCCTTATCTACCTCTTTGGTCACCTCCTCAAAAAACTCAATAAGGTTTGTGAGGCACGACCTACCCTTCACAAAACCGTGCTGACTATCCCTAATCAATTTATTTCTCTCTAGATGCTTATAAATCCTATCCCTTATAATTCTTTCCAAGACCTTGCCCACAACAGAAGTCAGGCTCACCGGTCTATAATTTCCAGGATGGTCCCTACTCCCCTTTTTGAAAAGAGGGACAACATTTGCCATCCTCCAGTCTTCCAGCACTATACCTGTAGCCAACGACGACATGAAGATCAAAGCCAAAGGCTCTGCAATCTCCTCTCTAGCCTCCCAGAGAATCCTAGGGTAAATCCTATCTGGCCCAGGGGGCTTATCAATTTTCATACCCTCAAGATTCGCTAACACCTCCTCCTTTCAAGCGGTTATTGGATAGGCATATGGAGCACACCAGAATGATAGGGAGTGGGATAGCTTGATCTTGGGTTTGGATATAGCTAAGCACGATATTGAAGGCTGAAGGGCCTATACTGTGCTGTGCTGTTCTATGTTCTGATCCCACCTTCCCACAATACCCCTTGATTCCTTTAGCCCCGAGAGCCATATCAAATTTCTTAAAATCACGCAATGTTTTGGCCTCAATTACTTTCTGTGGTAGTGAATTTCATAAATTCACCATTATCTGGGCGAAGAAATCTTTCCTTACCTCATCCTGAAAAGTTCGCCAATTATTCTCAAACTGTGACCCCCAGTTCTGGATTCCCCCCACCATCATAAAGATTCTTTCTGAATCTAATCTTGTCCAATCCTATTAGTATTTTATAAGTTTCTATGAGATAAAAAGAATAAAGCACAGGAAACAGGCCCTTCGGCCCAACGAGCCCGCGCCACCACCCTGATGTTCCCACCTCTACTTGTGATCCCTGTCCATGTTTATAGATCTATGAATTAAAAACCAAATTTGAGACAATTTACGGAAAATTTGTTTTGCCAATTAGCCTAAGAGCGCATCTTTCGGATGTGGGAGGAAACCGGAGCGCCCGGAGAAAACCCACGCAAGCACGGGGAGAATGCGCAAACTCCCACAGACACAGGCCCAAATCCATATATCTGCACAGCACAGCGATAGTCACTGAGCTGTCGTGTTGCCCATCAAATGGTCCAGGTCAAGCGTACACTAACGACGTGAAGCACTAGGATACTCTCAGAAAAAAAATCCAAGAGCAGCCCTCTCACGACCCATCGCGTGTATGCCCCTCGTTAGACAACAAGGTGGACCAAAGCACCTGTAGGATAAAAACAAGTACATCAATATCATCATCTATTTACACACTTCCCAGGGACTCCCAAGGCTCATGATCCCTATTTTAAATCAGTTTTCTATACCCCTCCATTCCCATTCTGTTCATGTGCCCATCTAAGTATTTCTTAAATAACTCCAGAGTACCTGCCTCCACCACTTTACTTGGCAGCGCATTCCATACCCCCACCACCCTCTGTGTGAAAAAACTCCCCCTAGCATCCAAATTATAACTTACCCCTCTCACCCTAAGCCTGTGACCCCTCGTGCTATTTGAATTCATCCTAGGAAAAAGCTTAACCCTTTTTACTCTATCTATACCCCTCATAATCTTGTACACCTCTATTAGATCTCCTCTAAATCCATGTCTTTCTAAGGAAAACAGTCCAAATTTGCCTAACCTCTTCTCGTAACTCAGACCTTCCATACCAGGCAGCATCCTGGTAACCTCCTCTGCACTGTCTCAAGAGTCTCCACGTCCTTCCGGTAGTAGGGCGACCAGAACTGGATGCAGTATTCCAAATGAGGTCTAACCAATGTTTTATACAACTGCAACATTAAAGGCCAGCTCTTGTACTCTATACCTCTTCCTGTAAAGGCTAACATAGTATATGCTTTCTTCACAACCTTCTCCACTTGCTCTGCCACCTTCAGAGACTTGTTCACTTGTACCCCCAGGTCCCTCTGCATTTCTATACTCTTAATAGGTCTACCCTTTATCATATATCTTCCCTCTCCAAAGAATATACTTCTAACCAACTTAGTATCTCCTCGTATGACAGATCTGCCATCCCAGGAGTCAAAACATTTGCTGGACTCCCTCTTTAGCAAAGATGTTCTGCTTCAGATAAGGACACCAAAACTGCACACAAAGGTCTCACCAAAGTCTATGCCTCAGCTAATAAAGGCGAGTATTCCATATGCTTTTTTAACCATCTTATCTGCCTATTTGCTGCCTCCAGTGTTTTTTCATACCTCTTCTGTGGTCTTCTAATTTCATTTTTAAGTAGTTTACTGCTTAGAAGTATTCTTCCTATACTCTTCTAGGGCACCCACAATTTTGACTGCCCTGTAGCTGCCATAAACCTCCCATTCTATGTTTCCATGTTCTATGTTCTATTTTTTCTGAACCAATCCAGTAAATCCCTTGACATCTAAGGTGCTTTGGAATTTTGGTCCCACTCTTTTTATATTTATGAGAAAATGTTGGTCCTATTTTGAATGACTTCCACTGCTCTGATAAAGATTTTCCTACAAATAGCAGTCCACTTTGACCATATCCTGTCTTATTTTATTAAAATTGGCCTTCTCTCAATTCAAAACCTTTATTTGTGGTCCATCTTTGTCCTTTTCCATAACTACCTTAAATCTTGCTGAGTTATAAAGAGCAAAGAATAGGGCAGCACATAACATGACCCTTTGATTCACTGAGCTATGTAAAGATTTGTTGAGATTTTCCAATTTTGGAGCCAGAAAATCTTGTCCCTTGTGTCTACGTGGTCTGTATCCCTCTATTAATGCATCTGTCAAGATGCTTACAAAGAACAAAGAAAAGTACAGCACAGGAACTGGCCCTTTTGCCAGTTCTTGTGCCAATCATGATGTCCTAACTAAACTTAAAAAAACCTTCCTGCCCTTCCTGGATCCTATCCCTCTATTCCTTTCCTATTCATGTACCCATCTAGATGCCTCTTGGGTTCAGAGTAAGCACATTTCTTTTAGAGTGAAGCTCTTTTAGCCCACCTGACCTCTTATTTAAGGTCTTTCTTGCTTTCTTTACATTCTTCGAGGGATCTGTCTGTTTTCAGTTTCCTAAATCTTACGTTTGCCTTTTTCTTTTTGACTAAGATCACAATTTCATCCTATCATCTAAGGTTCTTGAATCTTGCCATCCTCATCCTTCATTTTCACAGGAACATGCTGGTCCTTTAAAAAATTCCCACATGACAAATGTGGATTTATCTTCAAACAGCTGACCCCAATCTACATTCCCTAGTTCCTGTCTAATATTGTTGTAGTTAGCTGTTCCCCAATTTATTACTTTCACCTGAGGACTATTGTTATCCTTATCCATAGTAGTAGGACTCTTAGTAGTGTAGATGAGCAGAGAGATCTGTGTACAGGGGCATAGATCCCTGAAAGTTGGTACTCAAGTTGATAAGATTGTTAAGAAGGCGTATAGTGTGTTAGCATTTATTAGAGGGATTGAATTTTGGAACCGAGATGTCATGTTGCAACTGTACAAAACTCTGGTGTGGCCGCACTTGGAGTATTGCGTACATTTTTGGTCGCCATATTATAAGAAAGATGTGGAGGCATTGGAAAGGGTGCAGAGGAGGTTTACCAGGATGTTGCCTGGTATGATGGGTAGGTCTTATGAGGAAAGGCTAAGGGACTTGAAGTTATTTTCATTAGAGAGAAGAAGGCTAAGAGGTGACTTAATTGAGACATATAAGATGATCAGAGGGTTATATAGGTTGGATAGTGAGAGCCTTTTTCTTCGGATGGAGATGGATAACACGAGAGGAAATAGCTTTAAATTAAGGGGTGGTAGTTACAGGACAGATGTTAGAGGTGGATTCTTTACTCAGAGGGTAGTAAGCGCATGGCATGCCCTACATGCAGCAGTTGTGGACTCGCCAAGTTTAAGGGCATTCAAATGGTCGGTGGATAGGCATGTGGATAACATTGGAATAGTTTAGCTTAGAGGGTCATAAAATTGGTTCCATTGGTCAGTGCAACATCGAGGGCCGAAGGGCCTGTACTGGGTTGTAATGTTCTATGTTCTATAGGTAACTTAAAGCTTATGATCCTGAAATGCTCCTCATGGAGACTTAGATCATCTGGCCAGACTCATTCCCCAGTATCAGGAACAGTATGGCCCCTTCCCCAGTTGGACTATTTAAATATTGCTTCAAGAAAGCCTCTTGAATGCACCTAACAAATTTTTCCCCCATCCAAGCCTTGGCAATAAGGGAGTCCCAGTCAATATAGGAAAAGTTAAAATCACCCACTACAACAACTCTGTTCTTTTTTTTGCATTTTTCCATAGTCTGTGCACCTATCTTTTCGTCTATCCCCCACTGCTATTGAGAAGCCTGCAGTATAACTCAAATGAATGATTGCGTCCTTCTTATTCCTGAACTCTACCCATGGACTCGCTGGATGAGTCCTCCAAGGTATTCTCCCTCAGTAAAGCTCTGATAAACATCTAATTCCTAGTACATCAAGCTGCTAGTCTTTCCCTCAACCAATTCTCTGCATTAACTACCATATCGTAGTTATATGTTCTAATCTAAGCTCCAATTCATCTGCCCTAGCTGTCATACCCCTTGTTTTCTTGCGTTAAAACAAATACATTGCAGACAGCCAGTCCCAACGTGTTCAGTAACCTCTCCCTGTCTGTTCTTAGAATCCTTACAATGCAGAAGGAGGCCTTTCAGCCCATTGAGCCTGCACCAACAATAATCCCACTCACAGCATAACCTTGTAGCCTCGTATATTTACCTTGCTAAACCCCCTGTTACTGAGGGGCAATTTTCCATGGCCAATTCTGAGTGACAGTAACAAACCTCCCTGCCAGGATATTGTTGCCTCTCAATTTAGATGCATCCTGTCTGTTTGTACAGGTCCCACCTGTCCTGTAAGTCATCCTAATAATCCACATAACCAAAGCCTTTCATCCTATACAAGCTTTTTAGCTATGTATTTAACTGTTTTATCTTCCTATTCCTAGCCTCACTGGCAGGTGGCTTGGAGAGTAATCCCGAGATTACTAGAGATTTAGCTTTTCAGTTTTATCAAATTCCTTGAACTGCTTGTTAGGACGTTGCCACTTTTCCTGCACCATATCTTCAGCCACGCATTCAACTGATCTATCCTCCTATTCCCATACTTAAATATAAAGACCAAAACTGAAAACAGTGGTGTCCAGAAATCAAAGAAGACCTAACAAAAAAAAATCTGAAAATTGTTAAACACAATTTTGAGTCTGGAAAGCTGTAACTCAAACACTGATGTTTAATTTGAGACATGTAGGCAGGTGCACCACTGCTCAGTTCTGACCCACTGTGCAAACAATAGGATTCTCCATTCTTTTCATTGTCAACAGCTGCTTTCATTCATCAGAAACTGTTAGTTGTCTATGATCATCGCCTCACAGTAAGATGACCAACATTGGAGTGCAGGGGAGTTCTTGGTTGCTTGCTATAAAGTTTATTCCACAATCAGTATCACTAAATATGGATTACCTGTTCATATTGTTTAATATTGTATTGCTTCTTGTTGGAGCTTATTCTTTGCAAATTGGATGTTGTATTTCCTACGCTACAACAGTGACTTAACTGCAATAGTGTTTCATTCCTTATGCAGTACTTCTGGGTGTCCTGAATTCATTAAAAGCATGACAGAACTATTTGCAGATGTAAAAATAATATTGATGAAACTGAATTGTGAGCAGATAGTCCTTGCGTGCAATATGGCAAAAACATCGATTTAATCATAGGTTTCCTATCATCGGATTTTTTTTTGTCCTTCAAGTACTGTTGAATAAAGTAGAATTTCAAAAGGAAAAAATATTGCACTACAAGGGAATTCTGTTTCATCTGTACTTTTGGGGAAAAAAACATTTACTCCATGATGAATGAATTTTCAAGGAGCAAAAGAAAATAAATTAGGAATAAGTGGATGGAGACCCATTCTACCACTATATTGGCCCAAACAATTGCGCTTGTGAAACCTTTACATTGATCTGGATATTGGCATCTCTACTTGGACCCTATGTTCACTTTTGGTCTCCATTTTTAAGATGTGGAGATGCCGGTGTTGGACTAAGTGAGCACAGTAAGAAGTCTCACAGAATCATAGCAGATGGGGTTTAATTTAGGTACATGTGAGGTGATGCAGTTTGGTAGATTGAACCAGGACAGATCTTACTCAGTTAATGATAGAGCACGTGGGAGAGTTACAGAACACAAAGATCTAGAGGTACATATTTATAGCTCCTTGAAAGTGGAGTCACAGGTGGACAGAGTGGTGATCAGCATGCTTGGTTTTGTTGGTCAGAACATTGAATACAGGAGTTGGGACATCTTGTTGAAGTTGTACAAGATATTGGTAAGGCCGTACTTAGAATACTGTGTACAGTTCTGGTCATCCTATTACAGAAAGGATATTAGTAAACTTGAAAGTGTGCAGAAAAGATTTACCAGAATGATACTGGGACTTGATGGCTTGAATTATGAGAGGCTGGATAGACTGGGACTTTTTTCTCTGTAGCATAGAAGGCCGAGGGGTAATCTTATAGAGTTCTGTAAAATAATGAGAGGCACAGATCAGCTAGATAGTCAATATCTTTTCCCAAAGGTAGGGGAGTCTAAACCTAGAGGGCATGGGTTTAACGTCAGAGGGGAGAGAAAATGTCCAGAGGGGCAATTTTTTCACACAGGGGATGGTGAGTGCATGGAACAAGCTGCCAGATGTAGTAGTAGAGAGAAGGTACAATTTTGTCTTTTGAAAAGCATTTATACAGTTACATGGGTAAGATGAGTATAGAGGGATATGGGCCAAATGTGGGCAATTGCATTTAACTTAGGGGTTTAAAAAAAAGGGCGACATGAGCAAGTTGGGCCTGTTTCCATGCTGTAAACCTCTATGACCCTATGAACACCAGATTGAAGTCCACAGGTTTATTTGGAATCACAAGCTTTTGGAGCACTGCGCCTTCACAGGTGATCCCCAATGAAGGAGCAGTGCTCCAAGGCTCATGATTCCGAATAAACCTGTTGGACTTTAACTGATGTAAAAGGATGAGAAGAGAAGGGATAGGACCTATAAAAGGTGAAGGGGGAAAAGTCTGTATGGAACTGGAAGAAATGGCAGAGGTGCTTAATGAGTACTTTGCCTCAGTATTCACGGTGGAAAGTGATCTGGGAGGATGCACTACAAGTTTGCGGCAGACTGAAAAGATTGAGTATGTAGATATTAAGGAAGCGGATATGTTAGAACTTTTAAATGCTATCAAGATAGACAAGTCTCCGGGACCAGATGGGATGTACCCCAGGTTATTGTGGGAGGTGAGGGATGTCATTGCAGAGCCCCTGGCGATGATCTTTGCGTCGTCGATGGAGACGGGAGAGGTTCCGGAGGATTGGAGGATTGCGGATGTGGTCCCTATTTTCAAGAAAGGGAACAGGGATAGTCCTGGAAATTACCGACGGTGAGTCTGACCTCAGTGGTTGGTAAGCTGATGGAGAGGCTTCTGAGGGACAAGATTTACGAGCATTTGGAGAAGTTTAGGTTGATTAGAAATAGCATGGTTTTGTAAAGGGCAGGTCGTGCCTTACAAGCTCAATTCAGTTCTTCGAAAATATGACTGAACACATTGACGAAGGAAGAGCAGTGGACGTGGTGTACATGGACTTCAGCAAGGCATTTGACAAGGTCCCCCATGCAAGACTTCTTGAGAAGGTGAGAGGGCATGGGATCCAAGGGGCTTTGGCCTTGTGGATCCAGAACTGGCTTGCCTGCAGAAGGCAGAGGGTGGTTGTGGATGGCTCTTTTTCTGCATGGAGGTCGGTCACCAGTGGAGTGCCCCAGGGATCTGTTCTAGGACCCTTGCTGTTTGTCATTTTCATAAATGACCTGGATGAGGAAGTGGAGGGATGGGTGAGTAAGTTCGCCGATGACACGAAGGTCGGTGGTGTTGTGGATGGTCTGGAGGGATGTCAAAAGTTGCAGCAGGACATCGACAGGATGCAAGACTGGGCGGAGAAGTGGCAGATGGACTTCAACGCGGATAAATGTGTTGTGGTCCATTTTGGCAGATCCAACGGGATGAATGAGTACACTAGTACACTATCACTATCTAAGACTAGGAGTCTTAGCTGTGTGGAAGAGCAGAGGGATCTTGGGTTCCGGGTCCATAAGACTCTCAAATCGGCCTCCCAGGTAGAGGATGTGGTTAAGAAAGCTTACGGTGTACTGGCCTTCATTCATCGAGGGATTGAGTTCAGGAGTCAGGAGGTAATGCTGCAGCTTTATAGGACCCTTGTCAGACCACACTTGGAGTACTGTGCGCAGTTCTCACTATAGGAAGGAAGTGGAAGCTATTGAAAGGGTGCAGAGGAGATTTACAAGGATGTTGCCTGGATTGGGAGGCATGCCTTATGAAGACTGGTTGAGGGAGCTGGGACTGTTCTCCCTGGAGAGACGAAGGTTGAGAAGCGACCTGATAGAGGTTTACAAGATGTTGAGAGGAATAGATAGGGTGGACTCTCAGAGACTATTTCCCAGGGCTGAAACGGTCGCGACGAGAGGGCACAGATTTAAGGTGCAGGGAAGCAAGTACAGAGGGGATGCTAGGGGAAAGTTTTTCACTCAGAGGGTGGTGAGTGAATGGAATCGGCTGCCGTCGGTGGTGGTCGAGGCGAACTCACTGGGGTCTTTTAAAAGACTTCTGGATGAGTATATGGGATCCAATGGGATTGGGGGTTATAGATAGGTCTATGGCTGGGTAGGTTTTGACGTGTTCGGCACAACTTGTGGGCCGAAGGGCCTGTTTGTCCTGTAGTGTTCTATGTTCTATGTTCTGATGTTGTGAGACTTCACATTTAAGAAAGGATATACTTGCACTGGAGGTGGTACAGCAAAGGTTCACTGGATTGATTCCTTGGATGAGAAAGTTGTTCTATGATGTTGAGAGGCTGAGTACAAAGAACAAAGAACAAAACAGCACAGGAAACAGGCCCTTCGGCCCAACAATCCCGCGCCGCCACCCCGATGTTCCCACCTCTACCCGCGATCCCTGTCCATGTTTATAGATCTATGGATTAAAAACCAAATTTGAGACATTTAGGGAGAATTTGTTTTGCCAGTTAGCCTAAGAGCACATCTTTCGGATGTGGGAGGAAACCGGTGCGCCCGGAGAAAACCCACGCAAGCACGGGGAGAATGCGCAAACTCCCACAGACACAGGCCCAAATCCGTGCATCTGCACAGCACAGCGATAGTCACTGACCTGTTGTGTTGCCCGTCAAATGGTCCAGGTCAAATGTACACTAACGACATGAAGCACTAGGATACTCTCGAAAAAGATCCAAGAGCAGCCCTCTCACGACCTATTGCGTGTATGCGTCTCGTTAGACAACAAGGTGGACCAAAGCACCTGTAGGATAAAAACAAGTACATCAATATCATCATCTATTTACACACTTCCCAGGGACTCCCAAGGCTCATGATCCCTATTTTAAATCAGTTTTCTATACCTCTCCATTCCCATTCTGTTCATGTGCCCATCTAAGAATTTCTTAAATAACTCCAGAGTGCCTGCCTCCACCACTTTACTTGGCAGCGCATTCCATACCCCCACCACGGTCTGGGTGAAAAAACTCCCTCTAGCATCCAAATTATACCTTACCCCCCCTCACCTTAAGCCCGTGACCCCTCGTGCTATTTGAGTCCATCCTAGGAAAAAGCTTAACCCTGTTTACCCTATCAATCCCCTTCATAATCTTGTACAACTCTATCAGATCTCCTCTAAGTCTTTCTAAGGAAAACAGTCCCAATTTGCCTAACCTCTCCTCGTAACTCAGACCTTCCATACCAGGCAGCATCCTGGTAAACCTCCTTTGCACTCTCTCCAGAATCTCCACGTCCTTCCAGTAGTAAGGCGACCAAGTAAATTCTATATTCTCTGGAATTTAGGAGAATGAGAGGCAGTCTCATTGAAATGTACATGGTTCTGAAGGGGTTGAGAGATTGTTTCCCCTTGCCATGGAATCTATTACATGTGGACAGAATTTCAGGATTAGAGACCGATTATTCAACATTGAGATGAGAAGAGTTATGAACCTGTAGCATTCTCTACCTCAGAGGGTTGTGGGTGTGCAATATGTATGTATATATTTTATTTATATATGATGAAATGGGTAGATTTTCAGTTTCTCTGGGATTCAAGGAATATGGTGAGCAAGTGGAAAAGTTGTGTTTAAGCCATTAACACATTGATGGCTAAATGGATGTTCTTATGATCTTTACACTGGACATTGGGATCTCTGCCTCTTTACACTATCTTGGATATCTGTTTCCCCGGGACAGAGAAGTGTAATCATTGTAAATCAAATGTTTCTATGCTAATGAGGCAGCTTCCTTTACAGTTCCACTTTCAGGACTTTGAGCTGGGAATTAAGACATGTGAAAGAGGAGCAGGAGTTTAGGTTGTGCATTAGGTGTTATCAGATTGTGAGGTTGGTGTGTGCGCTGAGGAGTGGGCAGACTAATAGGCCAGAACTTTACCATTCTGCCCGCCACAGGAATCAGAGTGGACTCGTTGAAGAGCATGAAAAGATCTATTGACCTCCAGTGGGATTTTCTGGTTTCCGGACAAGCGGGACTGTAAAATCCTACTTGTAGTGTGGGCTTGGATATACTGGTGTTTGAAGAATGCTTGCGGGGGTATGGTGGGAAGATGGAGGAGGAGTGAAGTGCCAGTTTCTAACCTGGTTTGTTTGATAAATGAGAACTGCGTTGTATACAGCCAATCCTCTTGAAATGTTATTTTTCAGATAGATCGAACAGCACTGCACTGGGCAGCTGGGGCTGGACATGAACAAGCTGTGAAATTCCTTCTTGATCACAATGCCTCAGTGGATGATCAAGACAGTGTAAGTTATTTAAAGTTACATTCTTCACAAACGACAGTTTTACAATTTGTGGACCGTTTAACTTACAATATTTACTCAGTGAAAATCAGCACCACTACACCAGATGTACAGTTACAAACACCTGCTGGGTTTGATGCAGCCTAGTGTAACTGGTCAGATTATTGATGGAGCTTAGTTAACATAGCTGCTAACGTAGAACGTTTATAGCATTGAAAGAGGCCAGTTGGCCTATCATGCTTGAGTCTGACTAAGTCTAGTGGAGTTGGGATGACTGTTGAGACCTCAGCTATTTATGATCTATAAGTTATTTCATTTTGACAGTAGGAGTAGAAAAGCAGAATCCTTTTTAAAAATGTTGATGTTTTGAAATGTGAGTGAACTTGTAATGGGAACACAGAAAGCGTGCAGATGAAGCAAGCAATTAGGAAGGCAAGTGGCATATTGTGGATTGAAAGATGGAGTACAAGAGTAAGGAGTTCTTTACTACAATTATACAGGGCTTTGGTGAGTGGAATTTTGAGGCATAGTTTCTTTGAAGTGGCAATCAGTGTTGTTGGATTGCCACTCTGTCCTCACTGAGCTACATCCCTGCCTGTCAAGGCCAACTTGGGCCAGGCAAGGTCTAGGCATTGCAGCTATCTCTAGTGTCCTAGTTCAGCAGAGTTGGATTAAACCCTCTATTTTACAGCACCAATTACTGTAAACAGGTAGGTTCAAAAGGTCGGTGAAAGAGACAGCCAGGGAGAAGGTAAATGCCAAAGATAAAATGCATTTTGAGGGTGAGGGGGTAGGAGCTCCAATGGGAGTAGGAATTGTTGGAGGTCAGGGGTAGTGGGGTGGGAGCATCTCCTGGGATCGGATGGGGTCATGTTTTGGGTGTTCCTTGGGAGAGTCAGTCTGGAACTTTACAAGAATTAAGAGGTTTCAATTTTTCTAACATTTTCTTTGGTAACTATTGGTGTAACCCTGGAAGAACCATCTGAAGTTTGCAATTTGTTTTACTCATTTGTGGGACATGGGCGTTGCTGGCTGGCCTGCATTTATTGTCCATCTCTAGTTGCCCTAGAGAAGGTGGCGGTGCGCTGCCTTCTTGAATTGCTGTAGCCCATGTGCTTTGGGTTGACCACAATGTCATAAGAGAGGGACTTCCAGCCTTTTGACCTAGCAACTGCAAAATAACATCGATATATTTTCAATTCAAGATGGGAGTGACTGGAGGGCAACTTGCAAATGGTGGTATTCTATGTATCTGCTGCCATTGTCCTTCTAGATGGAAGTGGTTGTAGGTTTGGAAGGTGCTGTCCAAGGATCTTTGGTGAATTGCTGCAGTGCATTTTGTAGATTGTACACACCGCTGCTATGGAGTGTCATGGTAGACAAAGCGCCAGTCAAGTGGGCTGGTTTGTCCTGGATGGTGTCAAGTTTCTTCATCCATCCAGGCAAGTGGGGAGTATTCCATCATAGACAGGCGTTGGTGAGTGAGCAGGTGAGTTACTCGCCAAGTATTTCCAGCCTTTGACCTGCTCTTGTAGCCACTTGTTTATGTGGTGAGTCTAGAATAATAGAGGTTTACAGCAGGGAAACAGAGTGTTGGCCCAATTTGTCCATGCTGCCCTTTTTTTAAACCCCTAAGCTAGTCCCAATTGCCCATTTGTCCCATATCCCTCGACATGCACCTTTCCCATTATGGTAGGCACAGTAAGTAGTCTCATAACACCTGATTAAAGTTCAACAGGTTTACCTGGTAGCACAAACTTTTGGAGCATTGCCCCTTCAGCAAATGAGTGACTTTCTTCTGCACTCTTTCTAGTTTAATATTATCCTTACTATAATAGGGTGACTAGAACTGTATGCAGCATTCCAAGTGTGGCCTCACCAATGTCTTGTACAACTTCAACAAGATGTCCTAACTCATGTATTCAATGTTCTGACCAATGAAACCAAGCATGCTGAATGTCTTCTTCATCACTTTGTCCACCTGTGACTCCACTTTCAAGGAGCTGTGAACATGTACCCCTAGATCTCGTTGTTCTCCCCCCAACGCCTACAATTAACTGAGTAAGCCCTGCCTTGGTTCAGTCTACCAGTGTATCGCCTCGCATTTATCTAAATTAAGCTTTGTCTGTCACTCATCAGCCCACTGGCCCAATTGATCAAGATCTCGTTGCAATCCAAGATAACCTTCTTCCCTGCCCACTATGCCACCAATCTTGGTGTCGTCTGCAAATTTACTAACCATGCCTCCTATATTCTCATCCAAATCATTAATATAAACGATAAGTAACAGTGGACCTAGCCCTGATCCCTGAGGCACACTGCTGGTCACAGATCTCCAATTCGAAAAACAACCTTCTACAACCACCCCTTGGTTTCTGTCTTCAACACAGATTAAAGTCCAACAGGTTTATTTGACAACACTAGCTTTCGAAGTTTCAGGTGAGTGAAGAGCTATATTCACAAAAACTTGTGACCAACAGTGTGCCTCAAGGACTGATGCTGGGTCCACTGTTATTTGTATTAATGATTTGAATGAGAATATGGAAGGCTTAGTTAGTAGTTCGCAAATGACATCAAGATTGGTGGCATACACAGGCACAAACTCAATTTACAAGGAAAGCGAGTCATTACAGGTAATCAAGTCTGAAAAGTAGAAATAATGTGAGTGGAGAGAGGGTTAAGCACAGGTTAAAGAGATAGAACATAGAACATTACAGCACAGAACAGGCCCTTCAGCCTTCGATGTTGCGCCGACCAATTAAGAAAAAAGCAATGACCCTCTAACCTAAACCATTCCCTTTTCATCCATAAACTTATCTACTAACCTCTTAAACGCCACCAAACTTGGCGCATCTACAACTGTAGCAGGCAGGGCATTCCATACCCTTACCACCCTCTGGGTAAAGAACCTACCTCTAACATCCGTCCTATAACTACCACCCCTTAATTTAAAGCTATGTCCCCTCGTGCTAGCTTTCTCCATCCTAGGAAAAAGGCTATCACTGTCCACCCTATTTAATCCTCTGATCATCTTATATGTTTCAATAAGGTCTCCTCTTAGCCGCCTTGTGTATTGTGTATTGTCTCCAGCCAGAGCAGTTAGTGAGATTTTGCAAGATATGAACCCAAGATCCCGGTTGAGGCCGTCCTCATATGTATGGAACTTGACTATCAGTTTCTGTTCAGCGACTCTATGTTGTTGTGTGTCGGAAGGCCGCCTTGGAGAACGCTTACCCAAAGATCAGAGGCTGAATGCCCATGACGGCTGAAGTGTTCCCCGACTGCATGGGGACACTCCTGCCTGGTGATTGTTGAGTGGTGTTCATTCATCCATTGTCATAACATTGGTATGATCTCCCAAATGTACCATGCCTTTGGACATCGTTCCTGCAGTGTATCAGGTAAACAATGTTGGCCGAGTTGCAAGAGTATGTACTGTGTACCTGGTGGATGTTGTTCTGCTGTGACATGATGGCATCCGTGTCGATGATCTGGCATGTCTTGCAGGGATTGCTGTGACAGGGTTGTGTGTTGTCGTGGTTACTGTTCTGGCTGAAGACAATACTCACCTCTTTAATCTGTGCTTGGCCCTCTCTCCACTCACATTATCTGTACCTTTAAGACTTGCCTTCCAACCGTTACCTTGTCGGTTGAGTTTGTGTCTGTATATGCCCTGTTTGTGAACACTCCTGATGAAGGATCCTGAGACTCTGAAAGCTAGTGCTGCCAAATAAACCTGTTGGACTTTAACCTAGTGTTGTGAGACTTCTTACCGTGCTTACCTCAGTCCAATGCTGGCATCTCCTCATTCTGTTATCAGGCCAATTTTGTATCCGCTTAGCTACCTCATCCTGGATCCCATGAAGTTTAACCTTATGCAACAACGTACCATGTGGTACCTTGTCAAAGGCCTTGCTAAAGTCCATGTAGACAACAGGAACTGTACTGCCCTCATCTGTCTTCTTGGTTAATCCTTCAAAAAACTCAATCAAGTTTGTGAGACATGATTTTCCACTCAGAAAGCCATGCTGACTGTCCCCAATCTGTCGTTACATAGAACATAGAACATTACAGCGCAGTACAGGCCCTTCGGCCCTCGATGTTGCGCCAACCTGTGGAACCAATCTAATGACCCTCTAACCTAAACTATTCCAATGCTATCCATATGCCTATCCACTGCCCATTTGAACACCCTTAAACTTGACGAGTTCACAACTGCTGCAGGCCCTTACTACGCTCTGAGTAAAGGACCCACCTCTAACATCCGTCCTATAACTACCGGCCTGTAATTTAAAGCTATGCCCCCTGGTGTTATCCATCTCCATCCAAGGAAAAAGGCGTTCGCTATCCAACCCTCTGATCATCTTATATGTCTCAATTGAGTCACATCTTAGCCTTCTTCTCTCTAATAAAAATAACTTCAAGTCCCTTAGCCTTTCCTCACAAGACCTACCCATCATACCAGGCAACATCCTGGTAAACCTCCTCTGCATCCTTTCCAATGCCTCCACATCTTTCTTATAATGTGGTGACTAAAACTGTATATAATACTCCAAGTGCGGCTGCACCAGAGTTTTGTACAGTTGCAACATGACATCTCGGCTCTGAAATTCAATCCCTCTACCAATAAATGCTAACATACTATATGCCTTCTTAACAACCTTATCAACTTGAGTACCAACTTACATCTCTAAATGCCTGTAGATCCTGTCTCTCAAAATACTTTCCAAAAATTTACTACCATAGATATGAGGCTCACAGCTCTGTAGTTCCCAGGCTTTTCCGTGCAGCCTTTTAAAACAAAGACACTACATTTGCCACTCTCCTATTTTCAAGCACTTCACCTGTAACTATCGATGATTCAGATATTTCTGCTGATTGAGTCTACTTGAGTTTCTGGCCAATGGTAACCTCAAGGATGTTGACAGCTGATGATTCAGTGATGGTAACACCGTTGAACGTCAAGGAGTAAGGGTTAGAGTGTCTTTTATTGGTGATGGTCATTGCCTGCCATTTGTGTGATATGAATGTTACTTGCCATTTGTCAACCCAAGCCTGGATTTTATCTAGATCTTGTTGCACTTGAACCTTGACTGCTTCAGAATCTAAGGAGTCATGAATGGTGCTGAACATTGTGCAGTCATCAGCGAACATCCCCACTGCTGACTTTATGACAGACCCTATATCATTGATGAAACTGCTGAGGGTGGTTAGGCCTGGGACACTACCCTGAGGGGCCTTGCAGAAATATCCTGGAGCTGAAATGGCTGACCCTCCACAACCACAGCCTTCTTACTATGTGCCAGGTTTGACTGCAACCAATGGAGAGTTTGCTCTGTGATATCCATTGATTGCAGTTTTACTCCTTAATGCCACACTTGGTTGCATGCGACCTTGATGTCAAGGGCTGTTAGCTTCACCTCACTTCTGAATTCAGCTCTTTTGTCCATGTTTGAATCAAGATTGTAATGAGGTCAGGAGCTAAGTGACCTTACCAAAACCCAAATTGGGCATCACTGAGGGTTATTGCTGAGCAGGTGCTGCTTGATAGCACTGTTGATCATCCCTTCCATCACTTTACAGATGATCAAGAGTAGACTGGGTGGTAATTGTCTAGGTTAGATTTGTCATGCTTTTTGTACACGATATACCTGGGCAATTTTTCATATTGTCAAGTAGATGCCAGTGTTGTTACTGTCCTAGAAGATATTGGCTAGGAGAGCGACAAGTTATGGAGCACAAGTCTTCTGTACTGTTGCCATTTTCGGGCGCTGCCAGTGCAGGGCAATTGACCATAGAAAGTTTACACTTGTGTCATACGAACTCTTATCTATGAAGTTCCAGGAGGGTTTCCCCACCTCCCCCAGTCCAATGCAGGGAATATTGTGTAAGGGTTTGGTCAGCATTTCAAAAGAGGGAGATTCCTGAAATGCACACAGCGCCGTGAATGTTCACCAGATTTGTTCCCGTATTAAAGGGTTGATCGACGATGGGAGGCTGAATATATTGGGCTTATACATCTGGAATATAGAAGAATGAAAGTGATCGCATTGAAACATGCAAGATTCTGATGGGAATTTCAAAGTGGACAGTGAGAGGTAGTTTCCCCTGGCTGGGGAAGCTTGAACACGGGCTATAGTTGCGGAGTAAGGAGTCCATCATTTCGGATTGTGATGAAAAATTTCTTCATTCTAGTGTGTATCTGAGTCTTTGATATTCTGTATTCCAGGGAATGTAGGTGGAGCCCAGTGTAACTGGGTTAGTTTGCTGATGATCCCGTTTTGTTGAGTTCTGTACATTTGCTCCTACAGTTTGGGATGAATGCTCTGCTTCTAACAGCCTGGTTTGGTCATCTCCACATTCTTCGGATACTGGTCAACATTGGAGCCAAGTTGTCATGTGAAAACAAAGTAAGTGAATTTCTGGGCTGTAGGTCATTGTCTCGGATGGGTACGACTATCTGCTGGTGGTCATTTTGTCTTAGGGTGAAGTGGAGAGGAGGGTGTAAAGTGTAAATATCTCCCAGAACATCGGGATGGTGTGACTTTGGTTTGATGTCGCTATTTTTAATTGCCTCTTTATGTATTGCTTTGTAGTGTGCTTGTACATTTCTTTCCCCATTTGTAATGAGAATTAGGATGTAACATAAAAAAAAAGCAAGATGCACAAAGAATCGGGAGGGACAGATGGCACTGGAGTATAAAATACAAAGTTATTAAGTGGAATTGGGTGACAGAAAATGCAGTAAGGGCTAAATTAGATTTATATAAGAACTCATGAGCCAAGATAAATAGATTGGTGAGTTGCAGATGTAGGAGGTTACTTGGAAATATGATGTGATGGCAACAGTGGACTCCAAAAAGATTGGACTGGGTAATAAATATTTTTGAATATGAGGTGTCCAGAAGAGATAGGAAAGAAATGTGGAATTGTGGCAGAACACAAGAAATAGGAGCATGAGTGGGCCATTTTTGGGTGGGCAGGTCTTATGAAGAGAGGCTGAGGGATTTGAGGTTGTTTTCGTTAGAAAGAAGGCGGCTAAGAGGAGACCTTATTGAAATATATAAGATGATTAGAGGTTTAGATAGGGTGGACAGTGATAGCCTTTTTCCTCGGATGGAGAAAGCTAGCACGTGGGGACATAGCTTTAAATTAAGGGGTGGTAGTTATAGGACGGATGTCAGAGGTAGGTTCTTTACCCAGAGGGTAAGGGTATGGAATGCCCTGCCTGCGTCAATTGTAGATGCGCCAAGTTTGGTGGCGTTTAAGAGGTTAGTAGATAAGTTTCTGGACGAAAAGTGAACGGTTTAGGTTAGAGGGTCATTGCTTTTTCCTAATTGGTCGGCGCAACATCGAAGGCCGAAGGGCCTGTTCTGCACTGTAATGTTCTATGTTCTATGTTCTATGTTCTATTTAACCCATTGAGACTATTCAGCCACACAGAAAATCATTGTTTACCTGACAGTAGCCTTAAATCAACTTTCTCGCCTGCCTCCCAAAACCGTTAACTCCCTTGTCAATCAAAAGTCTGCCTAACTCAGCCCTGAATATTTTCCATGACCCAACATCCACTGGTCACTGGGGAACAGAAATGCAAACACTAATGACCTTCTGGGAGAAGAAATTCCTCTTCATCTGTCTCTTAAATTTTGAAATTGTGTCCCTTAGTTCTAGATTTCCCCATAAGGTGACACATCATCGCAACATCTATTCTGTCAAGCTCCCTTAGAATCTTATTTGATTCATTATAATCACCTCTTTTTCTTGTAAACTCCAGTGAATATGTACCTACAGAGCCTTTCCTCATAAGACAAATGCCTCATTTGCAGGAATCAGCCTAGTGAACTTCCACTGAACTGCTTCCAATGCAAGTCTATCCCTCTGTAAGTAAGGTGCCCAAATCTACTTGTGGTAATTGGGGTGTGGTTTCATCAGTGCACAATACAGTTACCACAGAAAAATTACAGCACATAAGAAGGCCATTTGGTCCAACTTGTCCATGCCAGGTCAAGGACAACTGACAACCTACTCCCTTTTTAATCCAATCTTTCTGCACCCAGCCAATATCCTGTAACTTATAGTATTTAAAGTGCAGATCCAGGTACTGTTTAAAAGAGTTTAGTGTCTCTGCCTCCACCATGAACCCGGGCAACAAATTGTAGACATTCAGTATCCTCTGCATAAAAAAAAGTTCTTCCTGAATCTGTATACAGGATGTAGAGATTCCGGCACTGGTCTGGGGTAAGCACAGTAAGAATCACCTGACGAAGAGGAGAACCTCGAAAGCTTGTGAGTTTACTATCAAATAAATCAGTTGGACTTAAACCTGGTGTTGTCAGTCTGCATACAGGCCCACGGTTCCCTGAAAGTGGCAACACAAGTGGAAAAGGTGGTCAAGAAGGCATGTAACATGTTTGTCTTCATCAGTCAGGACACAGAGTATAAAAACTGGTAAATCATTTTGCAGCTGTATAGAACTTCAGTTCAGCCGCATTTGGAATATTGATTACAGTTCTGGTCGCCACCCTACCAGAAGGATGTGGAGGCTTTGGAGAGGGGACAGAAAAGGTTTACCAAGATATTGTCTGGTGGAGGGTATCAGCTATGAGGAGAGATTGAACAAATATTGTTTGTTTTCACTTAAACATTGGAGGCCGCGGGACAACCTGATAGAAGTTTAGAAGCATAGACAGAATGCATAATTGGAGTCTTTTTCCCAGGGTAGAAATGACTAGCGGTAATAGGTTTAAGATAAAAGGGGGCAAGTTTAAAGGAGATGAGAATCACGTTTTTGCACATGTAGAGTGGTAAGTCCCTGGAATGCACTGCCAAAGGAGGTGGTAGAAGCAGATAAAAAGCAACGATTAAGAGACATCTTAATATTACATAAATGTTAATTAGAGGAATATGGACTATGTAGAGACACAGAGTCATAGAGCAATACAGCATGGAAACAGACCCAACTGGTCCATGCCATATGAAGTGCCCCCTTAGCTAGTCGCAGCTGCCTGTGTTGAGTCATATCCCTCTAATCCTTACTCATCCGTGTACTTATCCAAATGCCTTTTAAATGTTACTATTGTATCTGCCTCAACCACTTTCGCTGGCAGCTCATTCCATAGACGCACCACCCTGTGTGTGAAGAAGTTGCCCCTCAAGTGCCTTTTAAATCTTTCCCCTCTCACCTTAAACCTATGCCATCTAGTTTTCAACTCCCCTTCCCTGGGAAAAAGACTATCTATGCCCACATGATTTTATACACCTCAATAGGGTCACCTCTCATTCTCCTATATTGCAAGGAATAAAGTCCTAACCTGGCCAACTGCTCCCTATAACTCAGACCCAGTAGGCCTCACAGTATTCTTGTGAATTTTCTTCATGCTCTTTCCAGTTTATCAATGTCTTTCCTATAACATGGTAACCAAAACTGTGCACAAAACTCCAACTGAGGCCTTACCAACGATTTATACAACTGTAACTATAGATTGGACTAGGAAGCTATAGGGACTGGGAACATCTGGAATGTGGAGCTTATTCAAGGAGCAGCTGCTGCGGGTCCTTGATAAGTATGTCCCTGTCAGGCAAGGAGGAAATGGTCGAGTAAGAGAACCTTGGTGTACGAAAAAAGTTGATTTGCTGGTTAAAAGGAAAAAGGAGGCTTATGTCAGGATGAGGATTGAAGGCTCGGTTAGTGCAATGGATAGCTATAGATTAGCCAGGAGGGAGCTAAAGAGTGAATTGAGGAGAGCTAAGAGGGGACACGAGAAGACTTTGGCTGATAGGATTAGGAGAATCCTAAAGCTTTCTTTAGATATGTTAAGAATAGAAGATTGGTTAGGGCAAGATTAGGGCCAGTCATAGACAGCAGTGGGAAGTTGTGCGTGGAGCCTGAGGAGATTGGAGAGGTACTGAATAAATATTTCTCTTCGGTATTCATGCAGGGTGATGTAAATGTAGTTATGGAGAACACTGAGGTACAGGGTAGCAAACTGGAAGGTATCGAAGTAGATAGGGAGGATGTGCTAGATATTCTCGAGGGTTTGAAGTTGGATAAGTCCCCTGGGCCGGACGGGATTTACCCTAGGATTCTCTGGGAGGCAAGAGAGGAGATTGCAGAGCCTCTGGCTCTGATCTTCAGGTCGTCGTTGGTTACGGGTGTGGTTCCGGAGGACTGGAGGATAGCGAATGTGGTCCCATTGTTCAAGAAGGGGAAGAGAGACCTTCCAGGGAATTATAGGCCAGTGAGTCTTACTTCTGTTGTGGGCAAAGTATTGGAGAGAATAATTAGGGATAGGATTTATAGTTATTTAGAGAGAAATGAATTGATTGGGGATAGTCAGCATGGTTTTGTGAAGGGTAGGTCGTGCCTTACTAACCTCATTGAGTTTTTTGAAAAAGTGACTAAAGAGGTGGATGGGGGTAAGGCGGTTGATGTGGTATATATGGACTTTAGTAAGGCGTTTGATAAGGTGGCCCATGGAAGACTTCTGCAGAAAATGCAGATGTATGGGATAGAGGGTGATTTAGCTAATTGGGTTAGGAATTGGCTAGCAGATAGAAGACAGAGGGTGGTGGTTGATGGGAGATATTCATCGTGGAGTTCGGTGACAAGTGGTGTACCTCAGGGGTCTGTTTTGGGGCCCCTGCTGTTTGTAATTTTTATAAATGATCTGGATGAGGGTATTGAAGGATGGATTAGTAAATTTGCAGATGACACTAAAGTCGGTGGAGTGGTAGATAGTGAAGAGGGGTGTTATAGTTTGCAGAGGGACTTGGACAAGTTGCAGAGCTGGGCCGAGAGGTGGCAAATGGAGTTTAATGTGGAAAAGTGTGAGGTAATGCACTATGGCAGAAATAATAAATGTGTAGAGTATAGGGCAAATGGTAGGATTCTTAGTAGTCTAGATGAACAGAGGGATCTTGGTGTATATGTGCATAGATCCCTGAAAGTAGGCAGTCAGGTCGAGAAGGTTGTTAGGAAGGCATATGGAGTCTTGGCTTTTATTGGTAGGGGATTGAATTTCGGAGCCGCAACGTCATGTTGCAACTGTACAAAACTCTAGTGCGGCCGCACTTGGAGTATTGTGTGCAGTTCTGGTCCCCACATTATAAGAAAGATGTGGAGGCATTGGAGAGGGTACAGAGGAGGTTTACCAGGATGTTGCCTGGTATGGAGGGCAGGTCTTATGAGGAGAGGCTGAGGGATTTGAGGTTGTTTTCGTTAGAAAGGAGGCGGCTAAGAGGGGACCTTATCGAAACATATAAGATGATTAGAGGTTTAGATAGGGTGGACAGTGATAGCCTTTTTCCTAGGATGGAGAAAGCTAGCACGAGGGGACACAGCTTTAAATTAAGGGTGATAGTTATAGGACGGATATCAGAGGTAGGTTCTTTACCCAAAGGGTGGTTCGGGAGTGGAATGCCCTGCCTGCAGCAGTTGTAGATGCGCCAAGTTTGGTGGCGTTTAAGAGGTTAGTTGATAAGTATATGGAAGAGAAGGGAATGGTTTAGTTTGGAGGGGCATTGCTTTTTATATTGGTCGGCGCAACATCGAAGGCCGAAGGGCCTGTTCTGTGCTGTAATGTTCTATGTTCTATGTTCTATGTAACATCATGTCCCAATTCCTACATTCAATCCCCTGACTGATGAAGGCCAGTGTGCTAAATACTTTCTCACCACCCTATCTACCTGTGACACCACTTTCAACAAACTATATACTTATACTCTTAGATCTCTCTGTTTCTCAATACTCACTGTATAAATCCTATTCTGGTTTGATTTTCCAAAATGCAACACTTATTTGTTATTGAAACCACTTGCCAATTCTCAACCCACTCTCCTAACTGATCAAGACCTCCTTGTAATTTTTGATAACCTTCTTCGCTATTAACATACCTCTTAATTTAGTATAATCCACAAACTTGCTAACCATGCCTTCATAGAATCCCTACAGTGCAGAAGGTGCAGTTCAGCCCATTGAGTCTGCCCAACCACAATCCCCTCAGTTATTTCTTTAGCCTATTAACCACTGTGGTTAATTTAGCTTGGCCAGTCCACCTAACCTGCACATTTTTGGACTGTGGGAGGAAACCAGAGCATCCAGAGGAAACCCACGCAGACACAGGGAGAATGTACAAACTCCACACAGACAGTGATCCAAGCTAGGAATTGAACTTGAGTCCCTGGCGCTGTAAGGCAGTGGTGCTAATCATTGTGCCACCATGCCACCCCCAAGGATGCACTTTGATCAGGTTTAGAGGATTTATCCACCTTAATGGATTTTAAGGCTGCACATAATTCCTCCCTCGTGATATGCATGTAGCCCAAAAATCACCACTTGTTTCCTTTTGTTTTTTTAGCACCCATGATTTTCTCCTCAGTAAATACCGAGGAGAAATATTCATTAAAAATCTCATCTCCTGTGGCTCCACACATAAATGGCCATGCTGATCATTAAGGAGATTTATTTTCTCCCTAGCCACCCTTTTACTCTTAATATAGTTATAGAACCTCTTGAAATTTTTTTTTAACCTTACCTGCTAGATCTATCTCATACCCTCATTTTGTCCTTCTGATTTCCCTCTGAAGTGTATTCATACACTTTTCATAGTCATTAAGGGATTCACTTGGTCTGATTGCCTAAACCCAATGCACGCTTCCTTCATTTTCCTGACCAGAGCCTCAATCTCCCTTGTTAACTAGGGGTTCCGAAACTTGCCGACGTTTCCCATCACCCTAACAGGAACGTACTGCTCCTGGACTGTTGATATCAGACTTTTAAAAGCCTCTTATTTGCCAGTTGTTCCTTTCCCTTCAACAGAATTACCCAGTCAACCTCTGCTGGATACAGCCTAATGCCTCCAAGATTGGTCCAGTTTAGGACTTTAACCTGTGGATCAATCCTATCCTTTTCCATAACTATTTTAAAACTAGTAGTATTATGGTCACTGAACACAAAATGTTCCCTGACTGATACTTCAGTTACTTGCTCTACTTCATTTCCTAAGGGAAGGTCCAGTATTGCACTCTCCTCTCTATATATTGATTCAGGAAACTTTCTTGGACACACTAAACAAATTCCATTACATCTAGATCCTTTGCAAAGCACAAGTCTTTACTGCAGAGTAATAATATGCGATAAAAACATTTTGGAGAAGATTCCTTGTGGGTGGTGGACAGGTTTTGAAGAATCAAGAGGCGAGTTACATGCCACAGAATTCCTATCCCCTGACCTGCTCTTATAGCCACAGTATTTATATGGCTGTCTAGTTCAGTTTCTGGTCAGTGGTAACTCCCAGGATGTTGATAATAGGGGATTCAGCGATGTTGATTTCATTCAATGTCAAAGGGCGATAGTTGGAACCTCTCTTGTTGGAAATGGCCATTGTCAGGCATTTGTCTAGCATGAATGTTACCAAGTCTGGATATTGTCCTGGTCTTGCTGTATGTGGGCATGCTTCAGTTTCAGAAGAGTCATGAACAATGTTTGCTGAATATTGTGCAATCATCAGCAAACATGCTCACATGACCTTATGATAAAAGGAAGGTTATCGATGAAGCAGCTGAAGATGATTGGGCCTACGACACTATCCTGAGGAACTCCTGCAGGGATGTACTGCTCTGAGATGATTGACTTCTAACCATCACAGCCATTTTCCTTTTAAACCCATAACAGATAGGAACAGAAGTAGACCATTTGACTCTGCTTTCCTAATCAATTAGATCATGACTGATCTAATGTGATAAATCTCAACCTCACTTTCCCATCGTATCCCCATAAACTTCGGTTATCTTACTGGTTAAAAATCTGTTCGTCTTATTCTTGAACACTTGATACTTATTCTTGATACTTAATAATCCAGCCTCTGCATTTCCCTGGTGGTAGAGAATTCCACTAATTTAATATCTTCTGAGAGAAGAAATTTCTCCGTGCCCAGGTGTGAAAATACTGTGCATTTAAGAAATGTATTTGTGTCATTTTTTAATGAGGAGGCTATTTATACTTCTGTTATGTTGACGAATGTTTGCAATCAGCAGACCGAATGCTTAGCATGTAGAAGAATAATGACTCTTAATTATTAGAATATTAATCTGAGTTAATGCAGTGTTGTTATGTTATTGGGTTTTCTTAGGGTTTCAAAGTACAGTTTAATTGATTTAAAAGAGGGAGTCATGTGAATGTCTAAGGTCATGGGCGTTCTATCTATGTTGCAGATATGTCATAACACACACATGTCCACAGCCCACAAATCCATCATTGGCTTGCTGCACTGAAGTCCTACACAAACTGAAGAACCAAGAACAAAACAGCACGGGAAACAGGCCCTTTCGCCCAACGAGCCCGTGCCACCACCTCGATGTTCCCACTTCTATCCATGATCCCTGTCTATGTTTATAGATCTATGCATCGGAACCAAATTTGCAAGACAATTTAGGGAGAAATTGTTTTGCCAGTCCGCCGAAGAGCACTTCTCTGAGGTGTGGGAGAAAACCTTTTTCCGGAGAAAACCTACGGAAGCATGGGGAGAATGTGCAAATAGTCACTGATAGTCACTGAGCTGTCGTGTTGCCCATCAAATGATTCAGTTTAAGCGTACACTAACGATGTGAAGCACTAGGCTAGTCTCGAAAAATCCAAGAGCAGCCCTCTCACGACCTATCGTGTGTATGCCCCTTGTCAGAAAACAAGGCAGACGAAGTACCTGTAGGATAAAATAGAAATATTTCTATATCATTCACAGTTTAAACACTTCCCAGGGAACTCTCAAGGCTCATGATCCCTATTTTAAATCAGTTTTCTATACCCCTCCATTCCCATTCCATTCGTGTGCCCATCTAGGTATCTCTTAAATAACTCCAGAGTACCTGCTTCCAGCACTTTATTTGGCAGCGCGTTCCATACCCCCACCACCCTTTGTGTGAAAAAACTTCCTCTAGCATCCAAATTATACCTTACCTCCCTCACCCTAAGCCCGTGACCTCTCGTGATATTTGAATCCATCCTAAGAAAAAGCTTAACCCTGTTTACTCTATCTATACCCTTCATAATCTTGTACACCTCTATTAGATCTCCTCTAACTCTATGTCTTTCGAAGGAAAACAACTGCAATTTGCCTAACCTCTCCTTGTAAATCAGACTTTCCATACCAAACAGCATCCTGGTAAACCTCCTCTGCACTCTCTCCAGAGTCTCCACGTCTTTCTGGTAGTAAGGCGACCAGAACTGGCTGCAGTATTCCAAATGAGGTCTGACCAACATTCTATACAACTTCAACATTAAAGGCCAGCTCTTGTACTCTATACCCCTTCCTATAAAGACTAGCATACCATATGCTTTCTTCACAACCTTCTCCACCTGCTTTGCCATCATCAGAGACTTGTGCACCTGCACCCCCAGATCCCTCTGCATTTCTATACTCTTAATAGGTCTACCCTTTATCATCTACCTCCCCCCTACATTCTTTCTCCCGAAATGCATCACCTTGCATTTATCAGGATTGCATTTATCTGTTATCTATCTGCCCAAGCTACCAGCTTATGTCCTGCTGTATCACCTCACTATCCGCAAGTCCAGCCATCTTTGTATCGTCTGCAAACTTGCTGATCACTCCACTTACTCCCTTTTCCAAGTTATTTACATATATTACAAATTGAAGAGGTCCCAGTACCGAGCCCTGCGGCACACCACTAGTGATCGACCTCCAGCTAGAAAAATACTCTTCCACTATTACTCTCTGTCTCCTATTACCAAGCCAGTTACTTATCCATCCAGCTACCTGTCCTTGTATTCGATTAGCCTTGACCTTTTCAACTAACCTCCCATGAGGGACTTTGTCAAACGCCTATCCATACAGACGACATCAACGGCTCGCCCTTCGTCAACCATTTTTGTCACCTCCTCAAAAAATTCTACCAGATTCGTAAGGCATGACCTCCCCTTAACAAATCCATGCTGCGTATCCCTAATCAGATCGCAATGCTCTATGTGCTTATACATCCTATTTCTAAGAATCCCTTCCAACAGCTTCCCTACCACTGAAGTTAAATTCACTGGCCTATAATTTCCAGAGTTATCCGTACTATCCTTTTTAAAGTACCAGGCATTTCCCAAGTTTCACTACCTTTTTCCTTCTGCTCCCAGCTATCCAAATTTCAGAACACCAAGTGAGGATAAACAATGTCAATCCTGAAGTGTGAAAGCCTTTCAAATACAAGAACATACATATGCCCATATGAGACTCTTAGCCCTACAAGCTTGCTCTGCCATTCACTGTACACAATGCTTCAGATGTGGTCTCACCACTGCCTTGCATAATCTCCCTACTTTAGTATTCAATTCCTCTCACAATAAACAATAATTACCTTTGTTAATTATTTCCTGCACCTGTATTCTAACCTTTTGTGATTCATACACCAGAACATTCAGAACCCTGTCAATCTCAGAGCTCTACAATCTCTCACCATACAGATAATATGCTTTTTTATCCATCCTGCCAAAGTGCACAACTTCACATTTTTCCACAATATACTCCATTTGCCAGTTCTTTGTTCACTCATGTCACCTATCCTTATGTTGCAGCGTTAATGTAAGCCTACTTGTGACACTAGTGAATAAACTTTATAGTTTCCTTATGCCCTTTTCACAACTGATTTTCTTAAGTATGTTTGGGTTATCAACAAATTTAGCAACTGTGCCCATCAGTCCTTTATTCAAATCATTTATATGGATAAATAACATCTCGCCTTCTGATTTGGCACATTACAACCTTCTAGGCTCAACACTGCATTCAACAACTTTAGACTGTGAACTTAACCCTACCATTTGACCACTTTTTTTGTTTTTTTGTTTTCTTTGTCTGTTTTAAAGCAAACATTGCTCACCTTCCATCACTGGGCCACCTGTCGCTTGTCCTTTAATTTTGCTTTCATTGATCCCTGACCGTTGCTCTCTTATTAACACATTCTGCTATCTTTATGTCACTATCTACATCTTCTTTAGTCCTTAATGCTGCTATAAATACCATTTGTCTTGTGTTTACATCTTTGTGAATCTCTCCTTAGCTCTGACCTATTCTTGACCTTCTATTCTGTTCCACTTCTCTTGCCAACTTTCCAACTATAATCCACATTTCTCCCTCTTTTCAGCTCTGAAGAAAAGACATACAGACTCAAAATATTTACTTTGTTTTTCACTCCACAAATGTTTAAGATCTGCTGAGTTTATCTGGCATTTTCTGTCTTCCTATTTTATTGTTGTTATTTTGTTGCCTAATGATAAATCGCTGGGAAACTGGTCATTTTTGACTTTAAGGTCTTTTAACAGTCGTTGAACAATTCTGATATTCTGCTGAAGGCAGTAAAGTCTGGCAACACCAATTTTAAATCCAACTGATTTATTTGATAGTAAATCTGCGAGCTTTCGGCCTTTGTGGCCTTCGTCAGGCGAATGAGGTGTTCTGAAGCACAGGATGTTTTTGTTCCACAAAATCTTGATGGGCTGAGGCTTGATCTGGCCCATTTAAGTGGTTATGTACACATTGCATTTCGGGTGGCCTGAGGTTGGTCTGGTCTCATGGTGCACATGGTCTCGCGTATCTTTTTCAGAGTGGATTCCTTCTTTCATTCTCACACCAGTTTTTCACAACACTGGATTGGATTACTGCAGCAGTTATTTGATGAGCTAACAAATCTTATAACTTGTAGCTTGAAACTTCATTTCTTTTGCTGGAGGACCCATTTCCATTTGTTTTTACCACGCTTTGTGTGGGCATGTCAAACTCCCATGTATCTTCTCGGCAACATGTCCTATAGTGCGTCCTTGATCTCATGGCCTGACTTATCAGGCAAGTAAAGTATGCATTTCTGAGGTGCAAAGAAAAAGCTGACACCTGTGTATGGGGGAGGGGGTAAGTTCAACATATTTGCAGAGTAGTGGCCCAAAAATGATTTTTGGCATTGAAAATATGGCACAATTATAGATTCTTAATAGCCTAGTGACTACCGGCAGTCACTAGGAGGCTGCCGGTAGTTGTAGTTTTTCTCTCTGACTCTATAAATTGGTCCAGAGAGGTAACCCGATACTCTACACAGGTAGAGTATCCCACCCTCCCCCCTCCTCTAACCTAATAATAAAAGTGTGTGTGAAGTTTTTTTTCTCTCCTGCAAATTAAAGTAACAGTGATGGCAGTGCAGGTAGTACATTGCACCTCCTGCGGTATGTATGAGGTGAGGGACACCAGTAGTGTTCCTGCTGATTATACCTGCAGGAAGTGTGCACATTTGCAGCTCCTTGAGGATCGTGTTAAGGAGCTGGAGCTGGAATTAGAGGATCTCAGGGTAATTCGAGAGGTTGAGGAGGATATAGGCAGGAGTAACAAAGAGATTGTAACTCCTATAAGTGATGATTGGGTAACTATTAGGAGGAAGGGTAAGAAGCAATCGGGGAGACAATCCCCTGGGGCTGTTCCCCTCCAAAATAAATTTTCTGTCTTGGAGGCTACAGTTGAGGAAGAATGAACTGGAGCTGACCAAAGGGAGCAGGTCTCTGGGGGTGAGCCTGCTGAGAATGCTCAGGTGGGTGGGGGGAATAAGAGATTAGGCCTAGATATAGGAGACTCCATAGTTAGAGGGACAGATAGGAGGGTAAATAGTAATAAACAGGACTCAGGGCTGGTGTGTTGCCTCCCAGGGGCTGGGGTCCAGGATGTTGCAGATCGGGTTTTTAAGATTCTTAAGGGTGAGGGGAGTCAGCCCCAAGTCATAGTTCATGTGGGGACACATAGAACATAGAACATAGAACAATACAGCACAGAACAGGCCCTTCGGCCTTCGATGTTGTGCCGACCAAAATAAAAAGCAATGCCCCTCCTAACTAAACCATTCCCTTCTCTTCCATATACTTATCAACTAACCTCTTAAACGCCACCAAACTTGGCGCATCTACAACAGCTGCAGGCAGGGCATTCCACTCCCTAATCACTCTTTGAGTAAAGAACCTACCTCTGATATCCGTCCTATAACTCATACCCCTTAATTTAAAGTTGTGTCCCCTCGTGCTAGCTTTCTCCATCCTAGGAAAAAGGCTATCACTGTCCACCCTATCCAAACCTCTAATTATCTTATATGCTTCAATAAGATCCCCTTAGCCGCCTCCTTTCTAACGAAAACAACCTCAAATCCTTCAACCTCTCTTCATAGGACCTGCCCTCCATACCAGGCAACATCCTAGTAAACCTCCTCTGTACCCTCTCCAATGCTCCACATCTTTCTTGTAATGTGGCGACCAGAACTGCACACAATACTCCAAGTGCGGCCGCACTAGAGTTTTGTACAGCTGCAACATGATGCTGCGGCTCCTAAATTCAATCCCCCTACCAATAAAAGCTAAGACTCCATAAGCCTTCTTAACAACTTTATCCATTGACTGCCTACTTTCAGGGATCTATTGGACACATACACCAAGATCCTTCTGTTCCTCAACACTATTAAGAGCCCTACCATTAGCCCTTTACTCTACACATTTATGTTCCTGCCAAAGTGCATTACCTCACACTTTTCCACATTAAACTCCATTTGCCACCTCTCGGCCCAGCTCTGCAACTTGTCCAAGTCACTCTGTAAACTAAAACACCCCTCTTCACTATCTACCACACCACCAACTTTAGTATCATCTGCAAATTTACTGATCCATCCCTCAATACCCTCATCCAGATCATTTATAAAAATTACAAACAGCAGGGGCCCAAAACAGACCCCTGAGGCACACCACTCGTCACCGAACTCCACGATGAATATCTCCCATCAACCACCACCTCTTGTCTTCTATCTGCCAGCCAATTTCTAATCCAATTAGCTAAATCACCCTCTATTCCACACATCTGCATTTTGTAGAAGTCTTCCATGGGCCACCTTATCAAAAGCCTTACTAAAGTCCATATATACTACATCAACCGCCTTACCCCCATCCACCTCTCTGGTCACTTTCTCAAAAAACTCAATGAGGTTAGTAAGGCATGACCTACCCTTCACGAAACCATGCTGACTATCCCCAATCAATTCATTTCTCTCTAAATAACTATAAATCCTATCCCTAATAATTCTCTCCAATACCTTGCCCACCACAGAAGTAAGACTCACTGGCCTATAATTCCCAGGAGGTCTCTCTTCCCCTTCTTAAACAATGGGACCACATTCGCCATCCTCCAGTCCTCCGGAACCACACCCGTAACCAACGAGGACCTGAAGATCAGAGCCAGAGGCTCTGCAATCTCCTCTCTTGCCTCCCAGAGAATCCTAGGGTAAATCCCGTCCGGCCCAGGGGACTTATCCAACTTCAAACCCTCGAGAATTTCTAACACATCCTCCCTATCTACTACAATACTCCCCAATTTGCAACCCTGTACCTCAGTGCTCTCCACAGCTACATTTCCAGCACTCTGCGTGAATAACCGAAGAGAAATATTTATTCAGTGCCTCGCCAATCTCTTCAGGCTCCACGCACAACTTCCCACTGCTATCTATGACTGGCCCTAATCTTGCCCTAACCAATCTTCTATTCTTAACATATCGAAAGAAAGCTTTAGGATTCTCCTTAATCCTATCAGCCAACATCTTCTCGTGTCCCCTCTTAGCTCTCCTCAATTCACTTTTTACCTCCTTCCTAGCTAATCTATAGCTATCCATTGCACTACCTGAGCCTTCAAGCCTCATCCTGACATAAGCCTCCTTTTTCTTCTTAACCAGCAAATCAACTCTTTTCGTACACCAAGGCTCTCTTACTCGTCCATTTCCTCCCTGCCTGACAGGGACATACTTATCAAGGACTCTCAGCAGCTGCTCCTTGAATAAGCACCACATTCCAGATGTTCCCAGTCCCTGTAGTTCCCTAGTCCAATCTACGCACCCTAATTCTCTCCTGATGGCCTCATAATTACCCTTCCCCCAGCTATAACTACAGCCCCCAGCTTCATGCCTATCCCTGTCCATCACTAAGGTGAACGTAACCGAATTGTGGTCACTATCACCAAAATGTTCACTAACTTCCAAGCCTAACACCTGGTCTGGCTCATTGCCCAGCACCAAATCCAATGTAGCCTCACCTCTAGTTGGCCTATCTACATACTGAGTCAAAAAACCTTCCTGCACACTCTGTACGAAAACTGACCCCTCTAACGAGCTAGAGCTATAGCTATTCCAATCAATATTAGCAAAGTTAAAGTCCCCCATCACAATTACCCTACTACTTTCACTCCTAATCAGAATTGACTTCGCAATCCTTTCCTCAACCTCTCTAGAACTATTAGGAGGTCTGTAAAAGACTCCCAACAGGGTGACCTCTCCTCTCCTGTTTCTAATCTCAGCCCATACTACCTCAACAGACAAGTCCTCATCAAACTTCTTTTCGATCACCGTGATACAGTCTTTGACCAGTAACGCCACTCCTCCCCCCCTTCTACCCCCTTCTCTACTCCGACTAAAGCATTTGTACCCCGGAACCTGCAACATCCATTCCTGTCCCTGCTCTACCCAAGTCTCTGAAATGGCCACAACATCGAAGTTCCAGGTACTGGTCCAAGCTGCAATTTCCTCCCCCTTATTGCGAATACTCCTTGCATTAAAGTATACGCATTTCAAACCATGCCCTACCCCACCCGTACGCCACTGTGTTTTACAACTCTCCTCTATAACCCCCTTACTCTCATCCCTATCAGCACCCCAACTACTAGGATCACACCCCCCCCCCGAATCAGTTAAACCCGCATCATAGCCTAGCAAAATTTTACCCCCAACCAAGATATTAGTCCCCTTGGTTCAGGTGTAGACATCTTCTGGAAAGAGGTCCCACCTATCCCAGAATGAGTCCCAATTGTTAAGGAAACTGAACCCCTCCCTCCTGCACCATCCACACAGCCATGAGTTCAAACTATCCCTTTCTCTGTTCATCTCTAAACTATCTCTTGGCACAGGCAAGAGTCCAGAGATAACCACTCTGACTGTTATGGACCTAAGCTTCCACCCTAACTCCATAAATTTCTGTTTAATATCCCCTTCCCTTGTCCTACCTACATCATGTG
>JAGIQG010000030.1:36661908-36694825 GCA_024679065.1 Sphyrna mokarran
AAAAAAGTGAATTGAGGAGAGCTAAGAGGGGACACGAGAAGATGTTGGCTGATAGGATTAAGGAGAATCCTAAAGCTTTCTTTTGATATGTGAAGAATAGAAGATTGGTTAGGGCAAGATTAGGGCAGTCATAGACAGCAGTGGGAAGTTGCGCGTGGAGCCTGAAAGATTGGTGAGGCACTGAATTAATATTTCTCTTCGGTATTCACCAGAGTGATGGAATGTAGCTGTGGAGAGGCACTGAGGTACAGGGTTTGCCAAATTGGGGAGTATTGTAAGATAGGGAGGATGTGTTAGAAATTCTCGAGGGTTTGAAGTTGATAAGTCCCTGGGCCGGACGGGATTTACATAGGATTCTCTGGGAGGGAAGAGAGGGATTGAAGGCCTCTGGATCTTCAGGTCCTCGTTGGTTACGGGTGTGGTTCGGAGGACTGGAGGATAGCGAATGTGGTCACATTGTTTAAGAAGGGGAAGAGAGGACTTCCTGGGAATTATAGGCCAGTGAGTCTTACTTCTGTTGTGGGCAAGGTATTGGAGAGATTTATTAGGGATAGGATTTATAGTTATTTAGAGAGAAATGAATTGATTGGGGATAGTCAGCATGGTTTTGTGAAGGGTAGGTCGTGCCTTACTAACCTCATTGAGTTTTGAGAAAGTGACCAGAGAGGTGGATGGGGGGTAGGCGGGTTGATGTAGTATATGTGGACTTTAGTAAGGCGTTTGATAAGGTGGCCCATGGAAGACTCTACAGGAAAATTTCAGATGGTGGAATTAGAGGGTGATTTAGCTAATTGGATTGGAATTGGCTGGCAGATAGAAGACAGAGGGTGGTGGTTGATGGAGATATTCATCGTGGGAGCGGTGACGAGTGGTTGCTCAGGGGTCTGTTTGGGGCCCCTGCTGTTTGTAATTTTTATAAATGTATCTGGGATGAGGGTATTGAGGGGATGGATCAGTAAATTTGCAGATGATACTAAAGTGGTGGTGTGGTAGATAGTGAAGAGGGGTGTTTTAGTTTACAGAGTGACTTGGACAAGTTGCAGAGCTGGGCCGAGAGGTGGCAAATGGAGTTTAATGTGGAAAAGTGTGAGGTAATGCACTTTGGCAGGAACAATAAATGTGTAGAGTATAGGGCTAATGGTAGGGCTCTTAATAGTGTTGAGGAACAGAAGGATCTTGGTGTATGTGTCAATAGATCCCTGAAAGTAGGCAGTCAAGTGGATAAAGTTGTTAAAGAAGGCTATGGAGTCTTAGCTTTTATTGGTAGGGGGATTGAATTTAGGAGCCGCAGCATCATGTTGCAGCTGTACAAAACTCTAGTGCGGCCGCACTTGGATATTGTGTGCAGTTCTGGTCGCCACATTATAAGAAAGATGTGGAGGCATTGGAGAGGGTACAGAGGAGGTTTATCAGGATGTTGCTGGTATGGAGGGCAGGTCCTATGAAGAGAGGTTGAAGGATTTGAGGTTGTTTTCGTTAGCAAGGAGGCGGCTAAGAGGGGATCTTATTGAAGCATATAAGATGATTAGAGGTTTAGATAGGGTGGACAGTGATAGCCTTTTCCTAGGATGGAGGAAAGCTAGCACGAGGGGACACAGCTTTAATTAAGGGGTATGAGTTATAGGACGGATATCAGAGGTAGGTTCTTTACTCAAAGAGTGATTAGGGAGTGGAATGCCCTGCCTGCAGCTGTTGTAGATGCGCCAAGTTTGGTGGCGTTTGAGAGGTTAGTTGATAAGTATATGGAAGAGAAGGGAATGGTTTAGTTTGGAGGGGCATTGCTTTTTATTTTGGTCGGCGCAACATCGAAGGCCGAAGGGCCTGTTCTGTGCTGTATTAGAACATAGAACAACATAGAACATAGAACATAGAACAATACAGCACAGAACAGGCCCTTCGGCCTTCGATGTTGTGCCGACCAAAATAAAAAGCAATGCCCCTCCTAACTAAACCATTCCCTTCTCATCCATATACTTATCAACTAACCTCTTAAACGCCACCAAACTTGGCGCATCTACAACAGCTGCAGGCAGGGCATTCCACTCCCTAATCACTCTTTGAGTAAAGAACCTACCTCTGATATCCGTCCTATAACTCATACCCCTTAATTTAAAGTTGTGTCCCCTCGTGCTAGCTTTTTCCATCCTAGGAAAAAGGCTATCACTGTCCACCCTATCCAAACCTCTAATTATCTTATATGTTTCAATAAGATCCCCCCTTAGCCGCCTCCTTTCTAACGAAAACAACCTCAAATCCTTCAACCTCTCTTCATAGGACCTGCCCTCCATACCAGGCAACATCCTAGTAAACCTCCTCTGTACCCTCTCCAATGCCTCCACATCTTTCTTATAATGTGGCGACCAGAACTGCACACAATACTCCAAGTGCGGCCGCACTAGAGTTTTGTACAGCTGCAACATGATGCTGCGGCTCCTAAATTCAATCCCCCTACCAATAAAAGCTAAGACTCCATAAGCCTTCTTAACAACTTTATCCACTTGACTGCCTACTTTCAGGGATCTATTGACACATACACCAAGATCCTTCTGTTCCTCAACACTATTAAGAGCCCTACCATTAGCCCTATACTCTACACATTTATTGTTCCTGCCAAAGTGCATTACCTCACACTTTTCCACATTAACTCCATTTGCCACCTCTCGGCCCAGCTCTGCAACTTGTCCAAGTCACTCTGTAAACTAAAACACCCCTCTTCACTATCTACCACACCACCAACTTTAGTATCATCTGCAAATTTACTGATCCATCCCTCAATACCCTCATCCAGATCATTTATAAAAATTACAAACAGCAGGGGCCCCAAAACAGACCCCTGAGGCACACCACTCGTCACCGAACTCCACGATGAATATCTCCCATCAACCACCACCCTCTGACTTCTATCTGCCAGCCAATTCCTAATCCAATTAGCTAAATCACCCTCTATTCCACACATCTGCATTTTCTGTAGAAGTCTTCCATGGGCCACCTTATCAAAAGCCTTACTAAAGTCCATATATACTACATCAACCGCCTTACCCCCATCCACCTCTCTGGTCACTTTCTCAAAAAACTCAATGAGGTTAGTAAGGCATGACCTACCCTTCACGAAACCATGCTGACTATCCCCAATCAATTCATTTCTCTCTAAATAACTATAAATCCTATCCCTAATAATTCTCTCCAATACCTTGCCCACCACAGAAGTAAGACTCACTGGCCTATAATTCCCAGGAAGGTCTCTCTTCCCCTTCTTAAACAATGGGACCACATTCGCCATCCTCCAGTCCTCCGGAACCACACCCGTAACCAACGAGGACCTGAAGATCAGAGCCAGAGGCTCTGCAATCTCCTCTCTTGCCTCCCAGAGAATCCTAGGGTAAATCCCGTCCGGCCCAGGGGACTTATCCAACTTCAAACCCTCGAGAATTTCTAACACATCCTCCCTATCTACTACAATACTCCCCAATTTGCAACCCTGTACCTCAGTGCTCTCCACAGCTACATTTCCAGCACTCTGCGTGAATACCGAAGAGAAATATTTATTCAGTGCCTCGCCAATCTCTTCAGGCTCCACGCACAACTTCCCACTGCTATCTATGACTGGCCCTAATCTTGCCCTATCCAATCTTCTATTCTTAACATATCGAAAGAAAGCTTTAGGATTCTCCTTAATCCTGTCAGCCAATAATCCTATTGTTCTATGTTCTATGTTCAACTTGGGTCCAAGGATGTGTAGCTTGTGTGGATTGACCATGGTAAATGTGTGAGGTTATGAAGACAGGGTAGAGAGTGGGCTTGGGTAAAATTCCCTTTCAGAGAGCTGGTGCAGACTTGATGACTTGTTTGTGCACTGTAGGGATTCTGTGTTCTATTCTGTGAACAAGCTTCGAAAGCTTGTGAGTTTACTATCAAATAAACTGGATTTAAACCTGGTGTTGTCAGGCGTTTTACTGTGTTTACCCCAATCCAACACTGGCATCTCTACATCATTCTGTTCTGTGATTCAGTGGTGTATAGTGCACAACTTTAAAATCTGCAAATGAAAATAAACACAGAAGTAATGTGAACTTCATTGAGGAAGCTGATGAACTTCAAAGAGGACATAAGACAGGTTGGTAAAACGGACAAATGAAATTTAATACATAAAACTAAAGTGATTCACTTAGATAGATAGAAAGAACAGAGGCAGTATAAAATACAGAATACAATGTAAGTCTAAGTGTATGTGGCCAAATCAGAGAAGGTGGCAGGACAGGTGAATAAATGGTTAAAAATTCAGTTTTGACAAAGGGTCATTCACTCTAGAAATATTGGCTCTATTCTTTCTTGACAAAAGCTGTCGGACCTGCTGAGATTTTTCAGCATTTCCTGTTTTTGTTTCTGATTCCAGCATCTGCAGTATTTTGCCTTTACAAAAATCTTGGACCTGTCAGTAAGGGGCATAACTAAACAAGGAAGTTAAGATAAACTTCTAGAGAACATGAGTTTTGCCTCAGCTGGAATATTGTGTTCAGTTCTGGGCCTCACACTTTGGAAAGGGTTTAAAATATTAGAAAGGGGCACAGAAAGATTCACAAGAATCGTTGCCAGAATAAAGAACCTCAAATATATGGATTGTTAGAGAAGTTTTGTTCTCTTGAAGAGAAGATTGAGAAGCGATTTGATAGATTTTCTCAAAATTTTGAGGGGTTTGGACAGAGTGGATAAGGTGAAAGCATTGTCATTAGCAGAAGAGTTGAGAACCAGAGGGCACTGATTTAAAGTGAAGGAACCAAAGGAGACATGAAGAAATATTTTTAGACACAATAAATGATTAGAATCTAGAAAGCTGTGCCTGATTTTTATTACAATAATGAGCAACAAATTATAAATAAAACTGCAATAGCAACAGTTCCCATTTCTCCTCCATTATTGCCTCCATTGGGAAGGTCATCATCACGTTTTGCATCATCCCAAACTCTCAGATGGTGTTCATTCTATTTCCAAGAAATCTTGGTCAGTTTCTAAATTATTCTTGTCAGTCCATTTAAGTTCCCTGTATCAGAATGACCTGATTTCCTTCTTTTCAAAAGAAAGGACAAGCATGTTCACTATATGATTGTGTTTTGTCAGGATTAATTTTTTCCGTAGTTAGCTCCTCTTTGGATGGTCAGTACATTACTGTCAGCAGCACCTTCCCTCTGCTTGGACACCAGTGTGGAGATAGTAGAAATTGGATAGGTATCTGAAGAGATCATTTTCAGGACTATTCGGGAAGGGCGGGCTGGTTGGACTACTTGAGTTGATCTTGCAAACATTGGCATGGAATCAACAGGTTGAATGACCTCATTTTCTATTGTAACCATTCCATAATTCTACAACTGACTAATTTGATTTAATCCCTTGTTCCTTATGGCTGGACTGTGTCCTACAAAAAATAATCCTTATGTGATTCCAAGTATGTATAACAAATATCATTTTGTTCAGGCAAATGTTCTGAGTATTGTTTAGTTCGAGTTTATGTTACAGTAGTAACATTTAATTAGTTTATTCCTTTCTCTTGTATCAGAATGGCTTAAATTTACTGCTTTGTGCTGCTCAAAGAGGCCATGTAAAGATTCTGGAATTTATTCTGGAGGACCTAGAAGATGTATGGCTGGACAAACCTGACAATGTAAGTAATCTGTTCCAATTGAAGATTTGGAGGATATTTAGAATTCAGCATTGAATAATGAAGAAATGTGTACTTGAATTCCCAATACTCATTCATGATTTCTGTCATTTCAGATGTCTGAATCCAATTGCTAATACTCTTCTATGATTCCTGATACCCCTGTAAGCTCCTTCAGCTCCACAACGTTAAGAACTATGTGTGGTCTCTTGTGCATAACTTTGGCTGTTTTGACCCTTAGTTCTGAAATTCCTTTCTCAAAGCTTTTTGAATCTCCACATTTTTAAGAACAAAAGATATCTGTTTGGAGGAGGGTTATGGGTCTAGAGGTGTTTAAAGAGATAGCAAAGAATGAAATCATGGAGAAATTTGAATATGTGGATGAAAATTTTAAAATTGATATATTGGAGAACCAGGCGCTGGTGTTGGCTTAGTGAGCACAAGGGCTAGGATACAGGCAGCAAAGTTTGGATGAATACTTGTTTAATGATACCGTGCCTTTAAGAAATGTATTAGCGTCATGTATCTTGTGCAGATTTTTAGCAGGCAATTCTAAGCGGCAGTGCCGTTTTGTCTGTATGCAGCAGTCCTTGTTGTTACTGCAGCAGCATAATTGATCTTAATTGTGACAATATTTGTTTTAAACTGGACTACTGGTCTGCAGTGTTGTTATTTTAATGTTTCAGAATGGGGCTTAATAAGCTTAACAAGTAAGATCATTTGACTGGGCAGGGTCAAGCTTGTAGAGAGAAACCCAGTTCAGTTTTTGTTTGGGAGCTGTGAAGAGCAGAAGTAGCTCTGTATCTCTTTAGAGATTGGAAACTAGGACCTGCAAAAAATAGGTTTCCCTCTTTTGCTGTTTAAAGTTCGCTTTTTTACTGGGAACTGCTTAGGGGAAGCAGAAGGCAGACGTCTTTCTGTATCTGTCCAGAACGATTAAACAAATGGAAAATTAGCATCCATGTGAGAAAATCTGCTTTTGGTACTAATTTGTTCTGAAGAAAGATTTATGCCTAATGGGATATTGCTTAAATTGGAACTATAGAGATGGATAGTTGTTAAGAATTATACTTTGGTTTGTTTAACTATTTTAATTGGTAAAAGTTATGTAAATTCTTTTTACATTCTAACTATGTTCCTGAATAAAGTTTGTTTTAATGAAAACTTCCTAGTAGGTCAATTCAATAGTATCTGAAATAAAACACTTAATTCTCACCCTAAAGCCAAAATTTAAAAAAAAAATTGAGGAGCTAGGCTAACTTCACAATATATCTTTGAGTTTCTGCTCTAGCTCCTAACAGGTCGAAGGTGAGAAAGCCAGTCAGAAGGTCACAAGAATTGTCGAATCTGGAGGGAACTGAAGGATGGGGGAGCATTCTTTTGTTATCAGAAATCTCCTACAACAGGCGAACATCCATATTTGTTTCATTGTTTAACCTGCGATGCATATTTCACTCAGTCTTTGCTATTTTATAACGAAAGCTATTTCCTTATAGATGCAACGAACAGCGTTACATCTCGCAGCAAGTTGTGGCAACCTGGAGGTGGTGGAATTCTTAATTGGCTCAGGCTGTGTCCATGGCTTGAAGGACAAGGTCAGAATGACAAAAGTTGAGCTCACTCAGTTCACAGTCACTGTAAAGCTTTTATAGAACATAGAACATAGAACAATACAGCACAGAACAGGCCCTTCGGCCTTCGATGTTGTGCCGACCAAAATAAAAAGCAATGCCCCTCCAAACTAAACCATTCCCTTCTCTTCCATATACTTATCAATTAACCTCTTAAACGCCACCAAACTTGGCGCATCTACAACAGCTGCAGGCAGGGCATTCCACTCCCTAATCACTCTTTGAGTAAAGAACCTACCTCTGATATCCGTCCTATAACTCATACCCCTTAATTTAAAGCTGTGTCCCCTCGTGCTAGCTTTCTCCATCCTAGGAAAAAGGCTATCACTGTCCACCCTATCTAAACCTCTAATCATCTTATATGCTTCAATAAGATCCCCTCTTAGCCGCCTCCTTTCTAACGAAAACAACCTCAAATCCTTCAACCTCTCTTCATAGGACCTGCCCTCCATACCAGGCAACATCCTGGTAAACCTCCTCTGTACCCTCTGTACCCTCTCCAATGCCTCCACATCTCCAGTATCATTTATACTCCCCATTATCACAAGAATATCTTTAGCGTTGAAAAATGTGCTGATACACTTTACAGCATAATTGCACAAAAATAGAGTGGAGGACGGAGATATCAGGAAGGGTAACCAAAACATTGTTCAAAGACGTCGAGTTTAGGAAGGGTCTTCAAGTTGGGGACAGATGAGGAGAGACAGCAGGATTTGAGGAGAATATTCCAGTAGCTGAACCTTTCTGGGGAGAGAGTGGGTCACAGCCATGAACAGATTTACACACAGGATGGTGCTGTCAACTTTGTCTAGAGGGAGAGGAAGGACAGTTCACACTGTCACAGAAAATGTCAGCCTTGACTTTAATTTGATTGTGAATTTGCTTAGGTTGTAGATGAAATAAGAAAAGCCTGTTTGCAGGGATTCAAACAGCAGGAGATTCGGCGTAAAAGTCTGATAAGACGTTCAAAAACTTTGGAGAAGAAAGAGTAGATAGAGTCAAAGCAGTTTACAGCATGGAAACAGGCCCTTCGATCCAACTTGTCCATACCACCCCTTTTTTTAACCAGTTAGCTCCTTCCAATTGCCTGTGTTTGGCCCATATCCCTCTATACTTATCTTACCCATGTAACTATCTAAATGCTTTTTAAAAAACAAAATTGTACCTGCCTCCACTATTACCTCCTGTACTTTGTTCGAGACACTCACCACCCTCTGAAAAAATTGCCCCTCTGGATCCTTTTGTATGTCTCCCCTCTCACCTGTGTCCTCTAGTTTTAGACTTCCCTACCTTTGGGAAAAGATATGTCTATCTAGCTGATCTATGCCCCTCATTATTTCATAGACCTCTATACGATCACTCCTAATCTCCTATGCTCCAGAGAGAAAGTCCCAGTCTATCCAACCTCTCCTTATAATTTAAACCATCAAGTCCCAGTAGCATCCTAGTAAACCTTTTCTGCACTCTTTTCTAGTTTAATAATATCCTGTCTGTAATAGGGTGACCAGAACTGTATACAGTATTCCAACTGTGGTCTTACCAATGTCTTGTACAACATCAACAAGATGTCTCAACTCCTGCACTCAAATGAAATGAAATGACAAATGAAACCAAGCACCTGAATGTCTTCTTCACATTCTGTCCAACTGTGATTTCACTCTCAAGGAGCTATGAACCTGTACCCTAGATCTCATTGTTCTATAACTCTCCCAACACCTGACCATTAGCATTGGAATAGTTTAGGATAGAGGGCCATAAAATTGGTTACATTGGTCGACGCAACATCGAGGGCCGAAGGGCCTGTACTGCGCTGTAATGTTCTATGTTCTATGTAAGTTCTGCCCTGGTTCAATCTACCAAACTGCATCACCTCGTATTTTTGAAATTAAATTCCATCTGCCATTTGTTAGCCTACTGGCCCAATTGATCAAGATCCCACTGCAATCCTAGATAACCTTCTTCACTGTCCACTATACCATCAACCTTAGTGTCATCTGCAAACTTACTAATCAAACTTACTCCTAAATTTTCATCCAAATCATTAATATAAGTGACAAATAACAATGGACCCAGCACTGATCCCTGAGGCACACCACTGGTCACAGGCCTCCAGTTTGAAAAACAACCCTCTACAACCATCTTCTCGCTTCCACCATCAAGCCGATTTTGTATCCATTTGACTACTTCACGCTGGATTCCATAACAATTAGCCTTAGCAACAACCTATCATGCGGTACCTCATTAGAAGTCTTGCTGAAGTGCATGTAGACAACATCAACTGCATTGCCCTCATCTACCTTCTTGTTTACCCCTTCAAAAAACTTAATCAAATTTGTGAAACGTCAAACGTTATGTTTCACAAGCCATGCTGACTATCCCTAATCAGTTCTTACCTCTCTAAATGCCTGTAGATCATGTCCCTCAAAATACCTTCTAATAATTTACCCACTACAGATGTGAGGCTCACGGGCTTGTAGTTCCCAGTCTTTTCTCTACACCTTTTTTAAGCAAAAGCATAATATTTGTCACCCTCCAGTCACCTTAGCAGTGTTCTATCTACAGGTTACACTGCAGCAACTTATGGGCTGAAGGGCCTGTTTATGCTGTATTGTTCTATGTTCTATGTTCATACAGACCATGACCAAATCCAGGAATCGAACCCTGGTCCCTGGCACTGTGATGATGTACAGATGCCGGCGTTGGATTGGGGTGGTAAGAACTCAGTAAGAATTTAGCAACACCAATTTATAATCCAACCGATTTATTTGATAGTAAAAAAGCGAGCTTTCGACTCTTGTGTCTTCCTCAGGCAAATGCAGTGTTCTGTGAGGCAGCAGTGCCACCATGCCGCCTAATATCCCATGAACAAATTTCAAAAAGCCTGCTGATTGGAGGTGGTGTTTAAGTGATCATTGGTAGTTGTGGCATCAGTTTCACAATCTTAAGTTAATTATTGTTATACCTCCGGTAAATGGACAGTTTCTCATGCTGTTTTAGTTTTGTGTGTACTCTTCACTGTTCCATTGCTTTTTCTGCTTCAATTTCATTGGTCTTCACATTTGGGAGGTCTGTAATTGGAAATGTTACTTCATTCATTGGTAAAACTTTTAAACTGCAAGTGGAGAATATCACAGCTGGAAGACTCATCCAGCAAGGCTGTATAGGTAGAGCTCAGGAATAAGAAGGACGCAATCACTTATCCAGGTTATAGTCGAGGCCTCTCAACAGTTAGCGGAGGATAGAGGAACAGAGAGGTTTATTGTGAAAAAATGTTAAAACAACAGAGTTGCTGTGGTAGGTGATTTTAACTTTCTCTGTATTGACTGAGACTCGCTTACTGCCAGGGACTCAGATGGGGGGGGGGCATTTGTTAGATGCACCCAGGATAAATTCTTGAGGCAATATGTAAATAGTCGAACTAGACAAGGGGCCATACTATTCCTGGTATTGGGGAATGAGTCCACCAGATGATTGAAGTTTCAGTGACCATATTTTAAATTACTTATGAATAAGGCTAAGAGAAATCCCCAGGTGAAGGCACTAAATCGGAAGCGACAGCTAACCATGACAATATTAGGCGGGAATTTAGATTGAGGGCAGCTGTTTGAGGGTAAATCCACATTTGTTATTTGGGAATTTTTTGAAGGCTATTTGATTAGAGTTCAGGACCAGCATGTTCCCATGAAAATGAAGGATGAGGATGGCAAGGTTTGGGAAATTTGGATGACAGGATGAAATTGTGATTTTAGTCAAAAAGAAAAAGGAGGTTAAGGAAAATGCAGACAGACAGATCCCTCGAAGAATATAAAGAAAATAAGAAAAAATTTAAATAAGCGGTTAGGAGGGCTAAAAACAGCCATGAACTGTCCCTGGAAAATAGGATTAAGTGAAAATCAAAGACATTCTACACTTGGGGAGATCTTATAGAAACATAAGATTATGAAGGGAATAAATAAAATAGAAGCAGGAGGTTGAGCCACTGGCAGGTGAAAACTGGATCTAGAGGGCATGGTCTCTGGGACAGAGTGACTGGAAGTGCTGGTGGCTGAGTGTGAATTTTTTTTCAATTTGCTTTTTTTTAACCTCTCTTTTTGAGTGCTTTTTGCTGCTGTAGTTAGTCCTGGGGCTAGCTGGGAAGGGCACCGAGGAGTATAAAAAGAAAGTGGCAGTAGACAGCGGGCAGCGTTGGGAGCGGGCAGTGTGAGTGAATAGGGCAGCAGAGTGAGATATAAGGGCTTTAGCTTGTGGGGCTTGGGCTTAGGCACAGTGTGCTACTGGGTTTCCACTGGAATTCACACCTCCAAAGGTGTCCAAGACAATGGCAGGGATTAAGGGAAGACGCCTCACCTGTGTACGGTGTCACATGTGGGAGTTCCTGGAGGCGAAACCTCTCCCGAAAGTCCACGTATGCATCAAGTGTTTGGAGCTGCAGCGTCTGAGGGCTCGGGTCAAGCAACTAGAGCGCCAGTTGGAAGATGCATTTTTAGTCAGGGAGAACGAGGCAATCATGGAAGGGAGGCGGAGTAGGGTGGTAGACCTGGAGCCTAAGGCGGGGGAACCTGACCCGTCCAAGTGGATTACTGTCAGGAAGGGGAAAAAGGAGAGGGGAGACAGTCCAAAGACTTCCCCAGTGGCAGCCCCCCAAAATATCGAGGGCGGAGGGTTAAAAATGGCAAGGCAGGAGGACCACAATACCTCAAAGGGGAGGAAAAGGGCTAAAAGGGAGATAGTGGTGGGGGATGGGAGGGTTAAAGGAATAGATAGGCGCTTCTGTGGTCCAAGGCGGGACTCCAGGATGATAGTTTGCCTCCCTGAAGAAGGGGTGCAAGATGTGTCGGACAGGGTAGAGGGCATTTTGAAGGGTGAGGGGGCCCAGGCGCATGTGATTATTCAGGTAGGAGAGAAGGATGTAGGAAGGAAGAACAGGGAGGATATAAGAAGGTAGTCAGGGAATTGGGGGGTAGGCTGAAGAGCAGGGCCTCGAAGGTGGCAATCTCAGGTCTGCTTCCAGGCGCGGGTAATAGCGGAGCCAGGAGAAATGAGATCCTACAGCTGAATGCGTGGCTGAAGGACTGGTGTAGGGCGGAGGGTTTCGTATTTGTGGATAACTGGGAATTCTTTGTGAAAGAAGGGCACCTGTATAGAAGGGACGGGGAACACTTGAATGGGAAGGGCGTGAATATCTTATCTGGGAGGTTAGCTGGACTGTTTCGGCAGGATTTAAACTATTATGGAGGGGGGGGAGGGGCTGAGACCGATAGCTCGGTAGAGAGCATGATGGGAGATAGAGTAATCTTGGACGAGGAGAGATGCACCGGGGAGAGGGAGGTTCCGAATGGTCTTGGAGGTCTGGAGTGTGTCTGTTTCAAATGCGAGGAGTGTAACGGGAAAAACGGATGAACTCAGGGCCTTAATGTTTGTGAGGAACTTGGATGTGGTTGCAGTGACAGAGATGTGGTTAAAGGAAGGGGAGCAGTGGCAACTGAACATTCCTGTATAAGTGTTTCAGGCGTGACAGAGGAGGGTCCAGAAGAGGTGGGGGAGTGGCGTTGTTAGTTAAGGAGAGCATCACGGTAGTGCAGAGGGAGGACAATACAGAGGAGTTAGGAGTGGAGTCGCTGTGGGTGGAGTTGAGGAATAGAAAGGGGGCAATTACTATGCTAGGGGTGTATTATAGGCCACCAAACAGCCCACGGGCAGTTGAAGAAGGCATATGTAAAGACATTTTGAATAGGTGCAGAAAGAACAGAGTCATTAGGGCCTGTTCTGTGCTGTAATGTTCTATGTTCTATGTTATAGTGGGAGATTTTAATCTCCCTAGGGTGGATTGGAAAGTACCTAGAGCTGGGGGTTTGGACGGGCAGGAATTTGTAAAATGTGTACTGGAAGGATCATTGGAACAGTGTGTGGCTAGCCTGACTAGAGAAGGGGCTAAATTGATTTAGTTCTGAGTAATGAGCCAGGGCAGGTGGTTGATGTTGTAGTAGGGGAACATGTGGCTAACAGTGACCACAATTCTGTCTACTTTAGGATTCAGATGGAAAAAGATGCTTGTTGCCCTAGCGGCAGGGTGCTGAATTGGGGGAAGGCTAACTACGGTCGGATTAGGCAGGAACTTATGGAAACTGATTGGGAACGGTTGTTTGAGGGTAAGTCCACGCTAGGCATGTGGGACTCTTTCAAGGGAATACTGAAAATGTTGCAAGATAAATATGTGCCGGCCGAGAGGAAAGATAGGAAAGGTAGGATTAGAAAGCCGTGGATTACTAGGGATATTGAGGACTTGGTTAGGAAGAAAAGAGAGGCGTATGATAGGTCGAAGCAGCTGGGAACGGAGACAGCATTGAAGGAATATAGAGAGAGTAGGAGGAACCTCAAACAGGGAGTTAGAAGGGCAAAAAGGGGAAATGAAATGATTTTGGCGGATAGGATTAAGGAAAACCCAAAGTCTTTTTATTCCTACGTTAGGAATAAAAGGGTAGTTAGAGGAAAAATCGGACCTCTTAGGGACAGAGGAGGGGAACTGTGCTTAGAGCCCAAGGAAATGGCGGAGATCCTGAATGAATACTTTGTGTCGGTATTCACGAAGGAGGGGAGCTTGTTGACAGCTCCTGTCTCTGGGGGAGCTGTGGACCAGTTGAGGGAAATATCCAAACCGAGGGAGGAAGTGTTAGAGCTTCTAGGTAGAATTAAAACTGATAAATCCCCCCTGGGCCTGATGGCATTTATCCCAGACTGCTTAGGGAGGTGCGAGGTGAAATTGCTGGGCCTCTGGCGCAAATCTTTGTCTCTTCCTTGGACACAGGTGAGGTAAGAACTCAGTAAGAATTTAGCAACACCAATTATTAATCCAACCAATTTATTTGATAGTAAAAAAGTGAGCTTTCAACACTCTTGTGTCTTCCTCAGGCAAGTGCAGTGTTCTGGTCTGCAATAGCACACATCAGCACATGACAGCACATGACATCTCTGACTGTCTGTGCTGATGAGTGCTATTGCAGACCAGAACACTGCACTTGCCTGAGGAAGACACAAGAGTGTTGAAAGCTCGCTTTTTTACTATCAAATAAATCGGTTGGATTAATAATTGGTGTTGCTAAATTCTTACTGAGTTCTTACCACCCCAATCCAACGCCGGCATCTTTACATCACAGGTGAGGTCCCAGAGGACTGGAGAATAGCTAATGTTGTACCGTTGTTTAAAAAGGGTGGTAGGGATAACCCTGGAAATTATAGGCCGGTGAGTTTGATGTCAGTAGTAGGGAAGCTGTTGGAGGGGATTCTTAGAGATAGGATGTATAGGCACTTAGAGTATTGCGATCTGATTAGGGATACGCAGCATGGATTTGTTAAGGGGAGGTCGTGTCTTACAAATCTGGTAGAATTTTTTGAGGAGGTGACGAAATCAGTGGATGAAGGGCGAGCCGTTGATGTTGTCTATTTGGATTTTAGTAAGGCGTTTGACAAAGTCCCTCATGGGAGGTTAGTCGAGAGGGTCAAGGCAAATGGGATACAAGGACAGGTAGCTAGATGGATAAGCAACTGGCTTGGTAATAGGAGACAGAGAGTAATAGTGGAAGGGTGTTGCTCTAGCTGGAGGTCAGTCACTAGTGGTGTGCTGCAGGGCTCGGTAATATATATAAATGACCTGGAAGAGGGAGTAACTGGAATGATCATCAAGTTTGCAGACGATACAAAGATGGCTGGACTTGTGGATATTGAGGAACATTGTCAGGTGATACAGCAGGACATAGATAGGCTGGTAGCTTGGGCAGATACATGGCAGATGGAGTGCAATCCTGATAAATGTGAGGTGATGCATTTTGGGAGAAAGAATGTAGAGGGGAGGTATATGATAAAGGGTAGACCTATTAGGAGTATAGAAACGCAGAGGAACCTGGGGGTGCAGGTGAACAAGTCTCTGAAGGTGGCAGAGCAAGTGGAGAAGGTTGTGAAGAAAGCATATAGTATGTTAGCCTTTATAGGAAGGGGTATAGAGTACAAGAGCTGGCCTTTAATGTTGCAGTTGTATAAAATGCTGGTTAGACCTATTTGGAATACTGCGTCCAGTTCTGGTTGCCTTACTACCGGAAGGACATGGAGACTCTGGAGAGAGTGCAGAGGAGGTTTACCAGGATGCTGCCTGGTATGGAAGGTCTGAATTATGAGGAGAGATTAGGCAAATTGGGACTGTTTTCCTTAGAAAGACGTAGACTTAGAGGAGATCTGATAGAGGTGTACAAGATTTTGAAGGGGATAGATAGAGTAAACAGGGTTAAGCTTTTTCCTAGGATGGACTCAAATAGCACGAGGGGTCACGGGCTTAGGGTGAGGGGGGTAAGGTATAATTTGGATGCTAGAGGGAGTTTTTTCACAGAGGGTGGTGGGGGTATGGAATGCGCTGCCAATTAAAGTGGTGGAGGCAGGTACTCTGGAGTTATTTAAGAAATACTTAGATGGGCACATGAACAGAATGGGAATGGAGGGGTATAGAAAACTGATTTAAAATAGGGATCATGAGCCTTGGGAGTCCCTGGGAAGTGTGTAAATAGATGATGATATTGATGTACTTGTTTTTATCCTACAGGTGCTTTGGTCCACCTTGTTGTCTAACGAGGTGCATACACGCGATGGGTCGTGAGAGGGCTGCTCTTGGATCTTTTTCCGAGAGTATCCTAGTGCTTCACGTTGTTAGTGTACGCTTGACCTGGACCATTTGATGGGCAACACGACAGCTCAGAGACTATCGCTGTGCTGTGCAGATAGATGGATTTGGGCCTGTATCTGTGGGAGTTTGCGCATTCTCCCCGTGCTTGCGTGGGTTTTCTCCGGGTGCTCCGGTTTCCTCCCACATCCCAAAGATGTGCTCTTAGGCTAATTGGCAAAACAAATTCTCCCTAAATTGTCTCAAATTTGGTTTTTAATCCATAGATCTATAAACATGGACAGGGATCGCGGGTAGAGGTGGGAACATCGGGGTGGCAGCGTGGGCTCGTTGAGCCGAAGGGCCTGTTTCCTGTGCTGTTTTGTTCTTTGTTCTTTGTCTCAAAATAAGGGGAAGCAGATTTAGGACTGAGTTGAGGAGGAACTTCTTCACCCAAAGGTTTGTGAATCTGTGGAATTCCCTGCCCAATGGAGCAGTTGAGGCTCCCTCATTGAATGTTTTTATAACAAACATAGATACATTTTTGAACAGTAGAAGTATTATGGTGAGTGGGAGGGTAAATGGAGCTGAGTCCACGCAAAGATCAGCCATAATCTTACAGAATGGCAGAACAGGCTCCAGGGGCCAGATGGCTGACTCCTGTTCCTAGTACTTTCTTTCTTATACAAGGATCAAGAAGTAGCGAGGGAAAGGGTAGGCCCATTCGAGGACAATGGAAGGAATTTTTGCATGGAGCCAGAGAAAATGGATAAGGTCCTGAGCAAATCAGTATTCACAAAGGAGAAGGGCATGGTGCATAGTGCGTCTAGAGAGGGGAATTTTGATATACTCAGATATGCTGCTATAAAAAAGGAGGTGGCGTTGGATATTTTGATCAACATTAAGGTAGACAGTCCCCAGGACCTAATGGGATCTATCCCAGAATACAGAGAGAGGTGTTAGAGGAAATTGCTAGGGCCTTGTACAAAATCTTTGCATCCTCTTTAGACACAGAAGAGGACTGGAGAATAGACAGTATTGTTCCTTTGTTTAAGAAAGGCAACTGGGATAATCTGGGAAATTATAAGACGGTGAGCCTTAGATCATTGGTAAGGAAATTGTTGGAGAAGGTTCTTCAGGATAAGTAGGATTTACTCACATTTTGAAAAATATGGATCTATAAACATTAGGCAGCATGGCTTTGTGCAGAGGAGATTATGTCCCACAAACTTGATTGAGTTTTTTGAGAAAGTGGCAGAGATGAAGCCAGGACAGTGGAAGTTGTCTACATGGACTTCAGCAAGGCCTTTGACAAGGTCCGTCATGGCAATAGTACAGGAGGTGAAATCACATGGGATCTGTGATGAGCTGGTAAGATGGACACAGAACTGGCTTGGTTATAGAAGGAAGAGAGTGACAATGGAAGAGTGTTTTTATGACTGGAGATTTGTGATCAGTGGTGCTCTGCAGGGTTCATTGCTGGAACCCCTTTTATTTATAATCTATGTATAAATGATTTGGTGGATTATATAGGTTTCTGATTCATAAGTTTGCAGAACACATAAAGATTGGGGCAGCTGCTGATGCTGAGGAGGATTGCCAGAGGATAAAGGAGGATATAGATAGGCTGAAGATTTGGACAGAAAAATGGCAGGTGAAATTTAATCCAGACAAATGCGCAATGATGCATTTTGGAATGTCTAATACAGGAGGGAAGTACACAGTAAATGGCAGAACCCTTAGAAGTATTAACCTACAGGGGATTTAGGCATACAGGTCCACTGTTTTGGAAGTGGCAATACAATTGGATAAGGTGACCAAGAAAGCTTATTTATGTTTGTCTTTATCAGCCAGGGCATAGAGTATAAAATTGGCTGGTCATGTTTCAGTTGGAGAGAACTTTAATTCAGCCACATTTGGAATATTGTGTACAGTTCCAGTCACCTGATTGATAAACAATGTTGAAATAATGTCCTGATTGCTACTGTTACATTGTTATGAATTCCATAGGAGCAGAACACAGCCCTGCATTTGAGTGCAAAAAATGGACACGTTCAAGTCTTGCGAAGAATAATAGAAACTGCAATGGATCTGGATGAAAAAAATCAGGTGAGATTTTGAAATTTAAGTAAAAATCTTCTGGCAATAGTTGAACAAACACTGGAATGAATTTCCAGCTGCATATCACAACATTGGCCTTATATAAAACTACTGTTTTGATATAAGCCCTCTGTACTCGAGGGAGGTATGTGGCTTTAACTGGTGCTGAGTCCACTATTATTTGTCATTTATATTAATGATTTGGATGAGAATATAGGAGGCATGGATAGTAAATTTGCAGATGACACCAAGATTGGTAGCATAGTGAACAGTGAAGAAAGTAATCTCCAACTGCAAGGGATCTTGATCAAGTGGGCCAGTGACGAACGGCAGATGGAGTTTAATTTAGACAACTGCTTGGTATGCATTTTGGTAGATTGAACTAGGTCAGGACTTGCTCCGTTAATAATAGGTCGTTGGGGAGAGTTACAGAAGGAAGAGATCTCGGGATACAAGTTCATAGCTTCTTAAAAGTTTAGTCACAGGTGGACAGAGTGATGAAGACGGCATTCGGCATGCTTAGTTTCATTGGTCAGAACATTGAATACAGGAGTTGGGAGGTCTTATTGAAGTTGTACAAGACATTGGTAAAACCATACTTGGAATACTGTGTACAGTTCTGGTCACCCTATTATAGAAAGGATATTATTAAACTAGAAAGAGTGCAGAAAAGATTTACTAGGATGCTACCGGGACTTGATAGTTTGAGTTATAAGGAGAGGCTGAATAGACTGGGACTTTTTTCTTTGGAGCGTAGAAGGCTGAGAGGTGATCTTATAGAGGTCTATGAAATAATGAGGGGCATAGATCAGCTAGATAGACATATCTTTTCTCAAAGGTAGGGGAGTCTAAAACTAGAGGGCATGGGTTTAAGGTGAGAGGAGAGATACAAAAGTGTCCAGAAGGGCAGTTATATTACACAGATGGGATGAGTGTCTGGGACAATCCGCTAGAGGCAGTAGTAGAGGCAAGTACAATTTTGTCTTTTAATAAGCTTTAGACAGTTATATGGGTAAGATGGGTATAGAAGGATGTGGGCCAAATGCAGATAACTGGGACTAGCTTTGGGGTTTTTAAAAAAAGGGGCAACATGCACAAGTTGGGACAAAGGTCCTGTTTCCATCCTGTAAACCTTTACGACTCTATAACTCACAGAAGTTGTAAGGACATTGAACAACAGCATGAAGGAACGTGAACGTGACCTTGTGATTAGTCTCCAGCTGTTGGTAACCCATACCTGGAGCACTGGGTGCAATCCTGGGAATCCAGGCCTTATCCCCATAACCACATGAATTTTATCCTTGCTAGTCCCCCTGACACTAAAAGACAATTTTTCATAACCAATCAACCTAACATCCACATCTTTGCACTGATATTGATAGTCTAAATAAAAGAACATGACTGTCATGTAGAATTAACATTGGCACCAATTCTTTGAAGTAAATAACCTGCTCCTGTGCAGTATTTTCAAAAAGATAAAGTTTAACATGGGGATATGTAAGATCACCCACCTTGGACTGAAGAAAGGTGGCTCAGAGTCATTTCTGAAAGATAAGAAGTTGGATGGTGGCAAGAAAATCAAAAAATTGTTACCACCATTAAAACAAAATACAGGTCATTTGTTTTTGACTCAATGCAATTGGCAGATTTAGAACATAGAACATTACAGCGCAGAACAGGCCCTTCGGCCTTCGATGTTGCGCCGACCAATAACCTAAACCATTCCCTTTTCATCCATAAACTTATCTACTAACCTCTTAAACGCCACCAAACTTGGCGCATCTACAACTGCAGCAGGCAGGGCATTCCATACCCTTACCACCCTCTGGGTAAAGAACCTACTTCTGACATCCGTCCTATAACTACCACCCCTTAATTTAAAGCTATGTCCCCTCGTGCTAGCTTTCTCCATCCTAGGAAAAAGGCTATCACTGTCCACCCTATCTAAACCTCTAATCATCTTATATGTTTCGATTAGGTCCCCTCTTAGCCGCCTCCTTTCTAACGAAAACAACCTCAAATCCCTCAGCCTCTCTTCATAAGACCTGCCCTCCATACCAGGCAACATAGAACATAGAACATAGAACATTACAGCACAGAACAGGCCCTTCGGCCTTCGATGTTGCGCCGACCAATATAAAAAGCAATGCCCCTCCAAACTAAACCATTCCCTTCTCTTCCATATACCTATCAAACTGATAAACTACTACATCCTGATAAACCTCCTCTGTACCCTCTCCAATGCCTCCACATCTTTCTTATAATTCGGGGACTAGAGTTTCGCGGCCGCACTAGAGTTTTGTACAGTTGCAACATGACGTTGCGGCTCCGAAATTCAGTCCCTCTACCAATAAAAGCTAAGACTCCATATGCCTTCTTAACAACCTTATTGACTTGATTGCCAACTTTCAGGGATCTATACACCAAGATCCCTCTGTTCTTCAACGCTATTAAGAGACCTACCATTAGCCCTATACTCTACACATTTGTTATTCCTGCCAAAGTGAATTACCTCACACTTTTCCACATTAAACTCCATTTGCCACCTCTCGGCCCAGCTCTGCAACTTGTCCAAGTCTCTCTGCAAACTATAACACCCCTCTTCACTATCTACCACTCCACCGACTTTGGTGTCATCTGCAAATTTACTAATCCATTTATTTGTATTTGTCACTGTTGAAAATATCATCATCCTGTGTGTTTACAGGAAGGTGAGACTGCATTGCATTTGGCAGCTGAAGGAGGACATTCCGAATGTGTGAGAGTTCTGTTGGATGGTGCCTGTGATGTAAACGCCCAAACAAATGTGAGTGAGGTTTTGTGATTTATAATTGACTCTGTGATTCAGCAGGAAGAAAAAAAGATAAAACTGCAGAGAGAGAGAGAGAGAGCAGGAATTCACTCTGCATGTTGGTGAGAGCAGAGAGGTATAAGAACATGGAGAGAGAGAAAGCAGGAATTTACTGAGATGACAAAAAGATCTGGGTTTTGTGCTGAAGAAGGTTAGAGCTCAGATGAAGCTCTGGGAGCCATCTGGGAGTGATGTCTACTGTAATTGAAAAGCCAATGGAAAATCAAGCAACTGAAGTGTTGCATAGCTTGGGATCTTTCCCAACTAGGAGAAGGAATAAAGGTAAGGAAGCTGAGTTTCAGTTATCAGATAGTTGACAAAAAACAAGAAGGTGTAGTGGATATTTTTAGTTCAGGAAAATTGGCAGAATTACAACAATTGTATTAGAAAAAATGTACTGAAAGAGAATCTGAGTATATACCAGAGTATTATTACCTTAGAAATAATGTCTTGGTGAGGAAGTGGAGACCTTTACTTATTCAGGTGGATGAAAAATGGGCAAACATTCATCAAGTTGAATTACCGATGGGTTAGAAAGGGGGCTTTGCAGATAGCGCATGAGGCTCCAGTAGAAGGTCATTTAGGAGAAAGGAAAACTCCAGCAAAAATACAGGAAAACTATTGTTAATACGGATTGAATAAGGATATGGTTAAATTTGCCATACATATCAGGTAATAGGAAAACCTCAAGCTATAATCAAACTAGCACCCTTAATGCCCATTTGCAGAACTTTTTACTTGGGTCCTAATAGATTGTATGGGACTTCTTCATAAAACGAAAAGTGGGAATCAATATTATCAGTATATAGAACTTTACACCGTAGTACAGGCCCTTTGGCCCTCGATGTTGCACCGACCAGTGGAACCAATCTAATGACCCTCTAACCTAAACTATTCCAATGTTATCCATATTCCTATCCACTGATCATTTGAACACCCTTAAAGTTTGCGAGTCTACAACTGCTGCAGCAAGTTATACATATAATGTATATGACTTTTTGGAGACTGTTCTATTACATAATGTTACAGTTAAGAGGATTGTAGAGGAGTTACTTAAATAGATACAGACTGTCAACAGAAATCCACTCAGATCAGAGATCCATTTTTATAGAACATAGAACACTACAGCACAGAACAGGCCCTTCGGCCTTCGATGTTGCGCCGACCAATATAAAAAGCAATGCCCCTCCAAACTAAACCATTCCCTTCTCTTCAATATACTTATCAACTAACCTCTGAAATGCCACCAAACTTGGCGCATCTACAACTGCTGCAGGCAGGGCATTCCACTCCCGAACCACCCTTTGGTTAAAGAACCTACCTCTGATATCCGTCCTATAACTATCACCCCTTAATTTAAAGCTGTGTCCCCTCGTGCTAGCTTTCTCCATTCTAGGAAAAAGGCTATCATTGTCCACCCTATCTAAACCTCTAATCATCTTATATGTTTCGATTAGGTCCCCTCTTAGCCGCCTCCTTTCTAACGAAAACAACATCAAATCCCTCAGCCTCTCTTCATAAGACCTGCCCTCCATACCAGGCAACATCCTGGTAAACATCCTCTGTACCCTCTCCAATGCATCCACATCTTTCTTATAATGTGGGGACCAGAACTGCACACAATACTCCAAGTGCGGCCGCACTAGAGTTTTGTACAGTTGCACATGACGTTGCGGCTCCGAAATTCAATCCCTCTACCAATAAAAGCCAAGACTCCATATGCCTTCCTAACAACCTTCTCGACCTGACTGCCTACTTTCAGGAATCTATGCACATACCCACCAAAATCCCTCTGTTCATCTAGACTACTAAGAATCCTACCATTTGCCCTATACTCTACACATTTATTATTTCTGCCATAGTGCATTACCTCACACTTTTCACATTAAACTCCATTTGCCACCTCTCGGCCCAGCTCTGCAACTTGTCCAAGTCCCTCTGCAAACTATAACACCCCTCTTCACTATCTACCACTCCACCGACTTTAGTGTCATCGGCAAATTTACTAATCCATCCTTCAATACCCTCATCCAGATCATTTATAAAAATTACAAACAGCAGGGGCCCCAAAACGGACCCCTGAGGTACACCACTTGTCACCGAACTCCACGATGAATATCTCCCATCAACCACCACCCTCTGTCTTCTATCTGCGAGCCAATTCCTAACCCAATTAGCTAAATCACCCTCTATCCCATACATCTGCATTTTCTGCAGAAGTCTTCCATGGGCACCTTATCAAACGCCTTACTAAAGTCCATATATACCACATCAACCGCCTTACCCCCATCCACCTCTTTGGTCACTTTTTCAAAAAACTCAATGAGGTTAGTAAGGCACGACCTACCCTTCACAAAACCATGCTGACTATCCCAATCAATTCATTTCTCTCTAAATAACTATAAATCCTATCCCTAATAATTCTCTCCAATACCTTGCCCACAACAGAAGTAGGACTCACTGGCCTATAATTCCCTGGAAGGTCTCTCTTCCCCTTCTTAAACAATGGGACCACATTCGCTATCCTCCAGTCCTCCGGAACCACACCCGTAACCAACGAGGACCTGAAGATCAGAGACAGAGGCTCTGCAATCTCCTCTCTTGCCTCCCAGAGAATCCTAGGGTAAATCCCGTCCGGCCCAGGGGACTTATCCAACTTCAAACCCTCAAGAATATCTAGCACATCCTCCCTATCTACTTCAATACTTTCCAGTTTGCTACCCTGTACCTCAGTGTTCTCCCTAACTACATTTACATCACCCTGCGTGAATACCGAAGAGAAATATTTATTCAGTACCTCTCCAATCTCTTCAGGCTCCACGCACATTTTTATGTCATTTATTCAGGGAAGTTTTGGATAGCTTGGAGGTAAAGCATTTTAAAGCAACTGCATATCATCTAGAATTGCAGCGAGTGTTAGAATGGTGGCATCTTACTTTAACAACCAAAAGAGGGTCAAGAGTTAGGATTATCCAGAGGATTGGGATAAAGTAATTCCATTTATACTTCTTGCAATGTGGGATGCACCTAATGAGTTAACTAAGTTCAGTTCCTTTGAATTGATTTGTCAAGAGGATGAGTTAAGTTGTCCAAGGAGAAATTGGTCAGTCGGTGTTCCGAGACTACTTCGCACTATGGCCGGAATTTGTCTGGCATGCCAGCTCCAATTCCGGGGGCGAGCTTGGCTCGGAGAACAGCATTCTCTGTTGGCCTCGGGGGGGTTGGTGCGAAACTTGGGAAGATGTGCCGGTAAAATTGTTCCCAATGTGTCAAAGTTTAGGGAGAAATTAACTAGGGCTGATGAATTGGCTACACAGCATTTGAGAGTGGAGTAGCGTGTGATGAAAAAATAAACAGATAAGAGATCAAAAATTTGAAGTTTTTCTTAGTGGGGAGAAAGTATTAATATTAGTGGTAGGTGAACTATTAAAAGCAAGGTTTAGCAGGCCCAAGGAAAGAAAATTGAGTGAAGTAAATTCTTTGATAAGAATGCCAGATTGAAGGAAAACTCAGTTTATCATGTAGAAATGCTAAAACTATATTTTGATTGGGAAGGAAAGTAGAAATGGATGTGACAGTTGTTAGTGTAGAGTGAAGAATCAAATCTTGATTCTGAATTTGACATTCCTCAAATTAGATTGGACAATGAGAACATAATCAGAAATTGGGATAATTTGTGGTCAAGAAGGCGTACGGTGTACTGGTCTTCATTAATTGAGGAATAGAGTTCAGGAGTCAGGAGGTAATGATGCAGCTCTATAAGACTCTTGTCAGACCCCAGTTGGAGTATTGTGCGCAGTTCTGGTCGCCTCATTATAGGAAGGATGTAGGGACTATTGAGAGAGTTCAGAGGAGAGTTACAAGGATGCTGCCTGGATTGGGAGGCAGGCCTTATGAAGATAGGTTGAGGGAGCTGGGACTCTTCTCACTGGAGAGACGTAGGTTGAGAGGCGACCTGATAGAGGTTTATAAAATGTTGAGAGGATTAGATAGGGTGAACTCTCAGAGACTATTTCCCCAAGCTGAAATGGTCACTACGAGAGGACACAGATTTAAGGTGCAGGGAAGCAAATACAAAGGAGATGTCGGGGTAGGTTTTTCACTCAGAGGGTGGTGAGTGAATGGAACCGACTGCAGTCGGAGGTTGTTGAGGCAAACTCACTGGGGTCTTTTAAGAGACTTCTGGATGAGTATATGGAAAAGAATAGGATAGGGGGTTATAGATAGGTCTGTGGATTGGTGGATGTGATCGGCGCAACTCGTGGGCCGAAGGGCCTGTTTGTGCTGTATTGTTCTATGTTCTACGTTCTATAAATTACTGAGCTATCTCAGGGAAATTGCACAATAACTTCTTGGCACTGTTAATGCACCTAATTAGTCATTACTTGTGACTAATAAATAAACTTGTACTTTAAAATGACCTAAAAATCACACGGAGCTATATATGGAAGAAAACTAGGAAATACAAGAGTAATTATGCAAGATGTAGATGTAGGAAATGCTATTCCAATTAAGCAAAATCCTTATCGACTCAATCCACAAAAGTTAGTGCAGGTTGAAAAGGAAATTGAAAACATGCTTAAGAATGATAGCATTGAAATGAGTTGCAGCCATTGGAGCTTTCCAATCATGATGGTTAAAAAAAAACAAATTGCGCACAGTGGTTTTGTGTAGACTATAGAAAATGTTACAAAGTCAGATTCATATGTTCTCATTTGGAAGACTATATTGAAAAGCTGGAACAAGCAAATTTCATTACCAGGTTGATTTATTTTAGTGATACTGGCAAGTACCTTTATCAGAAAGAACTTTTGTGGCGCTAAAGTTCAGAATGAAGAATGCACCAGTTACATTCCAAAGACTAACCAGCAAGGTCATTTCTGGACTAATTATTAAGAACAAAGAACAAAACAGCACAGGAAACAGGCCCTTCGGCCCAACAAGCCCACGCTGCCACCCCGATGTTCCCACCTCTACCCGTGATCCCTGTCTATGTTTATAGATCTATGGATTAAAAACCAAATTTGAGACAAGTTAGGGAGAATTTGTTTTGCCAATTAGCCTAAGAGCACATCTTTGGGATGTGGGAGGAAACCGGAGCACCCGGAGAAAAACCCATGCAAGCACGGGGAGAATGCGCAAACTCCCACAGACACAGGCCCAAATCCATGTATCTGCACAGCACAGCGATAGTCACTGAGCTGTCGTGTTGCCCATCAAAGGGTCCAGATCAAGCATACACTAATGACGTGAAGCACAAGGATACTCTCTAAAAAAATCCAAGAGCAGCCCTTTCACGACCCATCGCGTGTATGCCCCTCATTAGACAACAAGGTGGACCAAAGCACCTGTAGGATAAAAATAAGTACATCAATATCATCATCTATTTACACACTTCCCAGGGATTCCCAAGGCTCATGATCCCCATTTTAAATCAGTTTTCTATACCCCTCCATTCCCATTCTGTTCATGTGCCCATCTAAGTATTTCTTAAATAACTCCAGAGTACCTGCCTCCACCACTTTACTTGGCAGCGCATTCCATACCCCCACCACCCTCTGTGAAAAAAAACTCCCTCTAGCATCCAAATTATACCTTACCCCCCTCACCCTAAGCCCATGACCCCTCGTGCTGTTCGAGTCCATCCTAGGAAAAAGCTTAACCCTGTTTACTCTATCTATACCCCTCATAATCTTGTACACCTCTATTAGATCTCCTCTAAGTCTACGTCTTTCTAAGGAAAGCAGCCCCAATTTGCCTAACCTCTCCTCGTAACTCAGACCTTCCATACCAGGCAGCATCCTGGTAAACCTCCTCTGCACTCTCTCCAGAGTCTCCACATCCTTCCGGTAGTAAGGCGACCAGAACTGGACGCAGTATTCCAAATGAGGTCTAACTAATGTTTTATACAACTGCAACATTAAAGGCCAGCTCTTGTACTCTATACCCCTTCCTATAAAGGCTAACATACTATATGCTTTCTTCACAACCTTCTCCACTTGCTCTGCCACCTTCAGAGACTCGTGCACCTGCACCCCCAGGTCCTTCTGCCTTTCTATACTCATAATAGGTCTACCCTTTATCATATACCTCCCCCCTACATTCTTTCTCCCAAATTGCATCACCTCGCATTTATCAGGATTGAACTCCATCTGCCATGTATCTGCCCAATCTACCAGCCTATCTATGTCCTGCTGCATCGTCTGACAATATTCCTCACTATCTGCAAGTCCAGCCATTTTTGTATTATCTGCAAACTTGCTATCACTCCACTTACTCCCTCTTCCAAATCATTTATATATATTACAAATAGAAGAGGTTCCAGTACCGAGCCACGGGGCGTGAAATTATGATTAGCATGGGCCTGGAGAGCTAAAGAGCCTGTTTCTGTGCTGTATCATTTGCATCAATAGCTACCTCCAGTATCACCAAAAATGGTACACTGTGCATGGTTTTCAGATTGTCAAACAACTCCTGACATTTAGACATCCACTGAAACCTCAAATGCTTTTTCAGCAATTCATTCAGTGGAGCAACCGCACTGCTAAGATTTTGGTACAAATTTCCTGCAGAAAATACTCATAACCAGGAATCTTGGCATCAGTTTTCTTATTGACTTGTTTTCACATTCCAGGGGCCAACTGTCCACATCCAATTTGTATAGCCTAAGAACATGACTCAGGCATTTGTGAATTCATTTTTAACCAAGTTTACCACCAAGCCATGTAATCAAAGTAACAATTCCTTTCAATGTTCCAAATGCTCTGTCCACATCTGACCAGACCTTCTATGAAACTGCACAATATTATTAGTTTATAGAGTGACTTGGACAAGTTGCAGAGCTGGGCCGAGAGGTGGCAAATGGAGTTTAATGTGGAAAAGTGTGAGGTAATGCACTTTTGCAGGAACAATAAATGTGTAGAGTATAGGGCTAATGGTAGGGCTCTTAATAGTGTTGAGGAACAGAAGGATATTGGTGTATGTGTCAATAGATCCCTGAAAGTAGGCAGTCAAGTGGATAAAGTTGTTAAGAAGGCATATGGAGTCTTAGCGTTTATTGGTAGGGGGATTGAATTTAGGAGCCGCAGCATCATGTTGCAACTGTACAAAACTCTAGTGCGGCCGCACTTGGAGTATTGTGTGCAGATCTGGTCCCCACATTATAAGAAAGATGTGGAGGCATTGGAGAGGGTACAGAGGAGGTTTACAGGATGTTGCCTGGTATGGAGGGCAGGTCTTATGAAGAGAGGCTGAGGGATTTGAGGTTGTTTTCGTTAGAAAGAAGGCGGCTAAGAGGAGACCTTATCGAAACATATAAGATGATTAGGGGTTTAGATAGGGTGGACAGTGATAGCCTTTTTCCTAGGATGGAGAAAGCTAGCACGAGGGGAAACAGCTTTAAATTAAGGGGTATGAGTTATAGGACGGATATCAGAGGTAGGTTCTTTACTCAAAGAGTGATTAGGGAGTGAATGCCCTGCCTGCAGCTGTTGTAGATGCGCCAAGTTTGGTGGCGTTTAAGAGGTTAGTTGATAAGTATATGGAAGAGAAGGGAATGGTTAGTTTGGAGGGGCATTGCTTTTTATTTTGGTCGGCACAACATCGAAGGCCGAAGGGCCTGTTCTGTGCTGTAATGTTCTATGTTCTATGTTCTATGGTATGGAAGGTCTGAGTTACCTTTGGTCCACCTTGTTGTCTAACAAGGGGCATACATGTGATGGGTCGTGAGAGGGCTGCTCTTGGATTTTTTTGAGAGTATCCTAGTGTTTCACGTCGTTAGTGTACGCTTGACCTGGACCATTTGATGGGCAACATGACAGCTCAGTGACTATCGCTATGCTGTGCAGATATATGGATTTGGGCCTGTGTTTGTGGGAGTTTGCGCATTCCCCCCGTGCTTGCGTGGGTTTAATCCGGGTGTTCCGATTTCCTCCCACATCCCAAAGATGTGCTGTTAGACTGATTGGCAAAACAAATTCTCCCTAAATGTCTCAAATTTGGTTTTTAATCCATAGATCTATAAACACAGACAGGGATCACAGATGGAGGTGGGAACATCGGGGTGGCGGTGCGGGTTTGTTGGGCCGAAGGGCCTGTTTCCTGTGCTGTTTTGTTCTTTGTTCTTTATAATACTCTATCTAAATATTTAAAAACTGCCATTATTCAGTCAGTATCCCTCTATTCCTTCTCTATTCATGTACTCATCAAGAGATTGCTAATGTGCCTGCTTCCACCACCTCCTCTGGCAGTGTCTTCTAGGCATCTACATTTCTCTGTGTGAAAAACTTCTCCCATACATCTCCCTTGAATTTTTCTCCCCTCACCTTGAACTTGTACCCCCTTGTAATTGACATTTTCACCCTGGGAAAAAGCTTCAGACAATCTACCCTGTCTATACCCCTTATAATTTTGTAGACCTCTTTCAGATCTCTCCTCAGTCTGCCTTTCCAGTAAAAACAATCTTATTTATTCAACCTCTGCTCATAACCAATGCCCTTGAGACCAGGCAACATCCTGGTAAACCTCCTTTGCACTCACTCCAAAGTTTCCACGTCTTTCTAGTAGTGAGATAACCAGATGTTGATGTTAGTGCTATACTGTTACAAAAAGACAATGAAAGAGTAGAAATATTGATTGGTTATTTTTCCAAAAAACTACATATTTAACAAAAGAAATATTCGAACGTAAAGAACATAGAACATTATAGTGCAGTACAGGCCCTTCGGCCCTCAATGTTGCGCTGACCACTGGAACCAATTTTATGACCCTCTAACCTAAACTATTCCAATGCTATCCATATGCCTATCAACTGATCATTTGAATGCCCTTAAACTTGGCGAGTCCACAACTGCTCAGGGAGGTATTCCATGCTCTTACTACCCTCTGAGTAAAGAATCTATCTCTAACATCTGTCCTGTAACTACCACCCCTTAATTTAAAGCTATGTCCCCTCGTGTTATCCATCTCCATCTGAGGAAAAAGGCTCTCACTATCCACCCTATCTAACTCTCTGATCATCTTGTATGTCTCAATTAGGTCACCTCTTAGCCTTCTTCTCTCTAATGAAAATAACCTCAAGTCCCTTAGTCTTTCCTCATAAGACCTACCCATCACTGTCTACAACTCCTCCGACTTTGGTGTCGTCAGCAAATTTACTAACCCATCCCTCTACACCTCATCCAGGTCATTTATGAAAATAACAAACAACAGTGGCCCCAGAACAGATCCCTGAGGTACACCACTTGTACCTAAACTCAGGTTGAATATGTCCCATCAACCACCATCCTCTGTCTTCTATCAGCTAGCCAATTCCTAATCCAAATTGCTAAATCACCCTCAATCCCATACATCTGCATTTTCTGCAGTAGTCTTCCATGGGGAACCTTATCAAACGCTTTGCTAAAATCCATATACACCATGTCAACTGCCTTACCCTTATCCACCTCTTTGGTCACCTTTTCAAAAAACTCAATAAGATTTGTGAGGCACGACCTTCCCTTCACAAATCCATGTTGACTATCCCTAATCAATTCATTTCTCTTTAAATGACTATAAATCCTATCCCTTATAACTCTTTCCAAAAGAAGACATCATTGAATTTTAGATTGGCATTGGAACATTTTAAGAAGTCTGACAACATCAGGTTTAAATCTAACGAATTTATTTAGAACGTAGAACATTACAGCGCAGAACAGGCCCTTCGGCCTTCGATGTTGCGCCGACCAATTATGAAAAAAGCAATGACCCTCCAAACTAAACCATTCCCTTTTCTTCCATAAACTTATCTACTAACCTCTTAAACGCCACCAAACTTGGCGCATTTACAACTGCAGCAGGCAGGGCATTCCACTCCCTACCACCCTCTGGGTAAAGAACCTACCTCTGATATCCGTCCTATAACTATCACCCCTTAATTTAAAGCTGTGTCCCCTCGTGCTAGCTTTCTCCATCCTAGGAAAAAGGCTATCACTGTCCACCCTATCTAACCTTTAATCATCTTATATGTTCAATAAGGTCCTCCTCTTAGCCGCCTCCTTTCTAACGAAAACAACCTCAAATCCCTCAGCCTCTCTCATCAGACCTGCCCTCCATACCAGGCAACATCCTGGTAAACCTCCTCTGTACCCTCTCCAATGCCTCCACATCTTTCTTATAATGTGGGGACCAGAACTGCACACAATACTCCAAGTGCGGCCGCACTAGAGTTTTGTACAGTTGCAACATGACGTTGCGGCTCGGAAATTCAATCCCCCTACCAATAAAAGCTAAGACTCCGTATGCCTTCTTAACAACCTTATCGACTTGACTGCCTACTTTCAGGAATCTATGCACAAATACACCAAGATCCCTCTGTTCATCAACACTATTAAGAATCCTACCATTAGCCCTATACTCTACACATTTATTATTCCTGCCAAAGTGCATTACCTCACACTTTTCCACATTAAACTCCATTTGCCACCTCTCGGCCCAGCTCTGCAACTTGTCCAAGCTCTCTGCAAACTATAACACCCCTCTTCACTATCTACCACTCCACCGACTTTAGTGTCATCCGCAAATTTACTAATCCATCCTTCAATACCCTCATCCAGATCATTTATAAAAATTACAAACAGCAGGGGCCCCAAAACAGATCCCTGAGGTACACCACTAGTAACCGAACTCCATGATGAATATCTCCCATCAACCACCACCCTCTGTCTTCTATCAGCTAGCCAATTCCTAATCCAATTAGCTTAATCACCCTGTATCCCATACATCTGCATTTTCTGCAGAAGCCTTCCATGTGCCACCTTATCGAACACCTTACTAAAGTCCATATATACCACATCAACTGCCTTACCCCCATCCACCTCTTTGGTCACTTTTTCAAAAAACTCAATAAGGTTAGTAAGGCACGACCTACCCTTCACAAAACCATGCTGACTATCCCCAATCAATTCATTTCTCTCTAAATAACTATAAATCCTATCCCTAATAATTCTCTCCAATACTTTGCCCACAACAGAAGTAAGACTCACCGGCCTATAATTCCCCAGAAAGTCTCTCTTCCCCTTCTTGAACAATGGGACCACATTCGCTATCCTCCAGTCTTCCGGCACTATACCGTAACCAACGACGACCTGAAGATCAGAGCAGAGGCTCTGCAATCTCCTCTCTCGCCTCCCAGAGAATCCTAGGGTAAATCCCGTCCGGCCCAGGGGACTTATCTAACTTCAAACCCTCAAGAATATCTAGCACATCCTCCTTATCTACTTCTACGGATTAGTAAATTTGCGGATGGTAGGATTCTTAATAGTGTTGATGAACAGATGATGAACTTGGTGTATAGATCTCTGAAAGTAGGCAGTCAAGTCGATAAGGTTGTTAAGAAGGCATACAGAGTCTTAGCTTTTATTGGTAGGGGGATTGAATTTCGGAGCTGCAACATCATGTTGCAACTGTAAAAACTCTATGCGGCCGCACTTGAGTATTGTGTGCATTCTGGTCCCCACATTATAAGAGAGAGTGGGAGGCATTGGAGAGGGTAAGAGAGGTGGAAGAGAAGGAATGGTTTAGTTGGAGGGCATTGCTTTTTTATTTTTGGTCGGCACAACATCGAAGGCCGAAGGGCCTGTTCTGTGCTGTAATGTTCTATGTTCTATGTTTACCAGATGTTGCCTAATGGAAGGCAGGTTCTTATGAGGATAGGCTGAGGATTTGAGGTTGTTTTCGTTAGAAAGGAGGCGGCTAAGAGGGGATTTTATTGAAGCATATGAGATGATTAGAGGTTTAGATAGGGTGGACAGTGATAGCCTTTTTCCTAGGATGGAGAAAGCTAGCAAGAGGGACACAGCTTTAAATTAAGGGGTGATAGTTATAGGACGGATATCAGAGGTAGGTTCTTTACCCAGAGGGTTGTTAGGGAGTGGAATGCCCTGCCTGCGGCAGTTGTAGATGCGCCAAGTTTGGTGGCGTTTAAGAGGTTAGTTGATAAGTTTATGGAAGAGAAGGGAATGGTTTAGTTTGGAGGTCATTGCTTTTTTCATAATTGGTCG